>CM031234.1:878395285-878969639 GCA_018340775.1 Taxus wallichiana var. yunnanensis
GTCTCTAACTTATCATTTTTGAAATTTTGGCAAAAGGGAAAATTTTGATCCACGGCTCGCCTTCTGCATTGAGGTGCCTACGTGGCACATTTTGATTGGCTAGAGGATTGGTGGGCTTTCCTTAGGAAATTTTGCTTTCATTGTGCAAAATTTTCAAATTCAATTTTGGCCTCAAGGCCCACAGTGAATAGGGAGGGGACACGTGGCATGGGGGTCATGTGGATGGCGAGGGGACTTAGAGAATTTTTTATGTTTTATGGCTCAAAATGATAAAGTGAAATTTTGGCCCGCGGCCCTCGGCCAATCCTTGGTGGACACGTGTCTAGGAAAGGATAGAATGGGTCAGTGGGTTTTCTATGACTTTGAATTTTTTTAAACTTCAAGTGGTAAAAATCAAATTTTGGCCTCGATATCCTCGTAACCAGTGGGAAGAGGACATGTGTCCAAAAATTTACAAAATGGAGGAGGGGGCCGAGGGAAGACTTGGTGATTTTTTCTTTGTTTTCTAAAGGTGACAATCGGATTGTAGCACCGCTCCAATTAGATGGGGACACGTGTGCAAAAATTCAAAAGTTAAAATTTTGTGCGTGGCCCTGATCAGGTATAAATTTGAGGCTTGTGCGGGATTGCAGGCCTTCGGAGGTAAAAGTATTTTTTTTTCCTTTTTTGGCAAGGGGAGCTAAAGTGCAAGTGAGAGGCATGCCTCCGTTGCCAACCCAAGGTGGACACATGGCACATTTTAAAGTGTCAATGGGTAGCGCAGGTCAACATTGAAATTTGTGAATATTTGAAAAGGGTTTAAAGGAAGAAAGGGAAAGGTTGGACCTGCAGCGAATAGAAGATGGACACGTGGTAAAACTGGAGTGCAGGCGTACGGGAAAAATGTGAAATTTTTCCCAAAATCCAAAAAATAGCAAAATTAATAGAATTGGTCCACGTTTTCAATGGGACCCACCTTTGTACACGTGGTAGGCCCAAAAGGCAGGTGGAGAAAAGTGGTGAACTTTTCAAAATTTCAAAGGTCGTGAATGCATTTTTTTAGAGCATGGCCCCGATCTAGTCATGTTTTGACACGTGTCCCACCTTATCTAAAGGTTAAAAAGGTAATTCTGAGCTTATTTTTGGATCTCATCTTCCACGTGGAGGGTGGACATTTAAAGTTGATACAAGATCAACGGTTACTGTGGCATTCATCTATTTTGGCCACCATGGGAGCTCCAAGAAGCTTGGAAATCAAGTTTTTACATCAAATTTCATCAAACCTTATATGATTTTGGGTCATCTTGGCCTTCTGAGAACATTGAAAACATTTTTATGACCTAATTTGTTGATCTATGGTGTTTTTGATGTAATTTTGGCTCAGCCCGTCAAAAAACATAAAATTCAGATCTGGAAATTACAGAGGTAAAATTGAAAAGGGAAAAAGGTAA
The DNA here is from genome assembly GCA_018340775.1 of Taxus wallichiana var. yunnanensis. NCBI lineage: Eukaryota > Viridiplantae > Streptophyta > Pinopsida > Cupressales > Taxaceae > Taxus > Taxus wallichiana. The sequence goes on from CM031234.1 coordinate 878,396,716, forward strand.
AAAATGATGAATAAAAGATGATCTCATACCTAAATGATAAAAACATTCCCTGGGTGGATAATGATCCGAATTTGTGTAATAATTTGATTTTTGTGCATACCTGGCAACCTGTGAGTTGTTTTTCCATTTGATGTCACTGTCTTTAAATCATGAGGTTTTTGTAACAAATTTTATCCCATAAGCATATTATTTTCTTGGGATGGAAGACTCCAAGATGGCATGAGGTGTATTATGCATTTTTGAAGAAATTGTGAGAGGTTGGGAGATGAAAATCACGTGAAAATATTAAGAAAAAAACTCATTTTCTAAGAAAATCCGCCAAAGAACCAGGTTAATGTCTCATGTGTTGGAAAATTCATGTATGTGGGTTGGTTACAAGTGTATATCCACCACACATATCTGAGATTGTTCATGTAACTCTCCCCTGCTATTGAATCTAACAAGATTTGAATTAAATGTGTTTTTCTTTTGGCAAGATGATGTTTGTTATCAATTTTAAATGCCTGCAAATAAATTATATTGTTCTTGTTGCAATCTTGCATTGAAATTCTTTAGGAATCACACAGGATCTCCATTTCTTGTTGATGGTTTAGTGGCATTTTCAATGTCATTCTCAAGATCCTTCATCCGATAAGGAGGTAAACAAATTTAAAATCACTTTACCTTCCTTGATCGCAGAGATTTCTTGTAAGCCTTTGGGGCACCTTAGGCATGGTTTAATCATGGGTTTTTATGTTTAATTGAGTTATTTAATTCAATATTTTGTAGTGATTTCTCAAAGATTGTATGAAGAATCTAACTTGGGTTTCCATCTGTTCCTCTTTTGGTTGAAATAACATCCCGATTATTTTAGGCATTTCATCTGATAGTTGTTCAAGCATTGTATAGGTTGTCAAATATCTGATCTATTCCAGTTTGTCTTCTCAATCTCCCACCAACAATCATCCAAAAACAAAGATCATATCATGTACTACCCCTTATTTGTATGTGTATACTCATAGAAGATCAAAATCTATTTGCAAAATTATGCACAACTGATCATGATGTCTAATGTCTCTAGTAACCTTTGCCCTTGTTTTGAGAACATACCCATGTTTTGAGGAGTGACAACTTGTGAGAGTTCAGATCTGGGGTGTTGATCATGTTTTCATCAAGGTCTCCATCATACAATTTCAAGCAAAGAGAAGGACATCCTCATCTCCTTCACCATTACAAGGTTACAAAATAGGTCCTCTTACCTTGGTTGTAAGGCACAACCTAAAATAGCTAGGACAAGATCAAGTCCTATTGGAGTGCTATCCATTTCTCCAAAAACCTAAGTGCTAGCTAGACCATATCCCCAGCTACCAATGATGTACAACATGGTCTAATCTGTCTTTGAGCTCTATGACATAACTGTGATGTTGCTCTGACGGAAAAGGAGAACAAATTTGGATACCAACACCAAGCTCTGGATTGGTCAAAGTTGCAGGGTTAACTGAGTAAAACCCTTGCAAAAAATTTCTATTTTTCATGGGAACATGTTCCCTTAATTTAATGACATTTCTATTTTTAGTAAAATGTTATTTAAGGGCCCAACTGTAATTCTTCAGCCTAAGAACCTATAAATATTTGAATGCATGGAGTATTGAGAGAGGACATAAGATATATATAATGTTTGGTGTGAAGTTGCTCTTCAAGCTTGGAAGAGTGCTTCAGATATTTCTAAAACCTTTTAATTATATTTAGAGTTATACCTTGCCATTGGAAATTTGATTTATTGTGTTGGATGGTTAATCAATGCTTACTTTGTGAATGTATGGTTCCTTAGTGTGAGTGGTTAGCTTACCTTTATTTTGGGTTATCTATTTCATGTTGTGAGGGAGTAATGTGATTATCTTTTATGTCAGTTGTGAAAATATTATTTTCCTTCTATTGTTAAAGTTGTATTATCATTATTCATAGTTGCTGAAATAGATGTTTGACATGTGCATGTGTTATTTCCTCATGATAAATTAATTATGTGTTGAATCAAATTTGATCTATCCTTTATGTATGCTCAAGTTTAACGAAGGAACGTATGCCTTAGTTTGTGGTATTTTATACCCTTTCCAAGTTGCAATAGGTGAAGGTGGCCAACGATGCAAGCATCCTACCCACATTAACCCTTCTAGATATTAAACATCCCTTTATTTGGTGCATCACTATCCTTAGTATAGTTTCATTTCTGCAAAATCTCTTTCCTTAAAACTCATGAAGATGTTAGCCTAGGATTAGATAGTCATTTTATTACACTAGGAGTAGTATAACACTTAGTTTAGGAAGAGGAAGTCGGCCTTCTCCAAAGGTTCACCTCGAGCCCAAGTCCCACAACTTGAGAGGTGATCCAATGTGTCCCAATCACACCGAACATCCTAACAACATTCTGGCCATTCGGAGGTGCAATGATTTGGTGACAACAAGTACCCTTTATACTATTATGGTATAGAGGTTTATTTTTGACAATCACAGGCACCATACCAAGATATTGCTACTAAATTCATCTATATTTTCCATATATGGGTCCACACGAGACAATATCATGGTCAAAATGTGACAATACAGGAATTGTTACTACATATGCATACAACACAAACTTTAAGACACTTAGATTCAACTTAAGGAAAAATTTTGATTCAATAATATGAGGCCCTACTTCTATCTCAACTTCTTTACATGAACATATCATGGTATTTCTCCATAAACCCATAGGAATCCATATTATGTACACAATAATTTAATACCCAATATTACTTCTTCAACATTTAATTCCTTGACTCATAATTGATTGTATTGTTCATACTCCCCATATGCATTCATAATGGTTCTCATCTAGTAAACTAGATTAGTAGTCTTTAGTTTGAGGATTACAACAATACAAATATTATATGATAGTATATGATACACCATCTTAGCTCATCTTGTACACCTATCATGCTGTAATTTGCATCTAACAATCCACAGTCCTAGTACTTGGTATATTCATGAGCTAATAGCACATGTCACAAGACCTCATATACTTACTTGCTTGGTTCAATGTTATAGAAGATTAAGATTAATTTTTTTCCTTTGATATATATTCTCCCTACTAAGGTATGTGCAATTGAGTCAATTTACTAGTCCACATATTCTCTTCTATGACTGCTTAAGGACAACCTTATGGCATGATATAGTGATATAGTCCTTTCTTCTCTAGTTTGGAAGACATAACAACAAAATGCATGAATTGAAAGTGCCTCTGTCATTATTTTCTCTATAATCCTTTCATTTTTATTTCTCAAGATCTTTAATACCTCATTTTAGTTCCATTTATCAATCATGATTCACCATACAAGAATGATATGTGCACCTCAACTATCAAGACTGTTATATGCATGATAAGTCACTTAGAAATCTCTCATTCTACCCTTGGTCTATGCATTTAAACCATGAACAAGTATGGTTCACAACTGATCTAAGAATATGGATCCATCATATTGTATCCCTATTAATATTATTTCTCATACAACCACTATTGGATCCTTAATTGTCTCTCGATTCTCTATCTTAGAGTGACTCACACTGTATAATAAGTTAAATTTACTTCTTTTATACTCTCCCTTCTCATCAAATTAGCCTTGAGATGTTATAAAATCTCACTTCAAATCTTGGAAGACACTTGTATAATATCCTTCTTATACTTTGAAACCCCAAATGGAGGTCAATTTCCCATAATTTGAAGAAACTCTGATTTTACAGTCTTCTCATAAGCATAATTTATGACTGTACTGTATCAATGGATTGGAGGGAGCTTCTTGCACCATATAAACACCATAAAGACATTACAAATGATTTAGTACTTTATCAATATCATCGTCTTGCTATAAAACATAAGAAATTACCTTGAATTATATCTTATTTAACTTCTTTTTGTTGATTGTATTGCTGCCACGATTCCTAATATTTCTCTACAAGTTGTTCATCACACACATAATGGTTCAATGAGAAACTTGAGGGAATTATTCACCTCATCAAGACAGATATTTTTTATGAATTTTATAGGATTCTATTGATTGAATCAAAATTTATGTATTTATCTAGTTGAAACCCACGGTCATGGAATTTAATATAAGTCGCTTGACACTTTATGTCAAACTCTCAAATAAATTTCATTTATATTGTGATCAATTTTAAAAGGAACAATAACCAGATTATACCAAACCAAAAAGAACTAATATTATAATTAAACACCACACTCAATAATATGAAATTAATTCACCAAAATAACTTTAATAAAAACTTTGTAAATAAATGAGTAGCAATATCATATCTTATTATGGAACTCAATAGAATACAATGAGAATGTGCCTTGCTTATATAGGAAAGGAATATCAATCTGAGAACTAGTCAAGTTCGTAGATCAAGCCATAAATCAAGGAAGTAACTAGTTGTCAAATAAATTGTAAAATACCATAGATTTAGGAAAGAACTAGTCATCAAATTTCTAGTCAATACCATAGATCAAGGAAATAACTATACCTAACAACTAGATAATACTTCCCTAATATCTAAATAAGATAAAATAAATATACACACATATAAGTGGGTGAGGATAAATACTATAAAGGTAAATAAAGTACCTAGGTGAACATGAGCTAAGGTAAATAACTACTCTAAAACCCCCAAGGTAAGTGAGGGGCCTAAAATAAAAGTGGAATATCCACACGGATGAGTCCCGACAACTAGGCTTGATGAGGTACTCATGTATAATATATCCATGAAGAAATATCAAACCAAAAGTAGGAAATAAACCCTGCTAGAAGGAAAGAGAAAAAATAATAAGAAGGAATATGTTCTCACGAGCACCCCCCAAGAATAACTTCTAAAACCCTAAGCATGACACACAACTCAACGTAGCAAGGTGATGCAAAAGGCTTCAGTAAAGATGTCGTCAACTTTTTATTGAGTTCAAATGTACTCCAAGAAAATAATTTGATCTTAAATGTGCTAATGAATGAAGTGTATGTGTATCCCAATATGTTTGGTCCACTGGTGCTCAACATGGTTGCGAGAAATGTGAATTACACTTTGGTTTTCACACCAAAGTATAGTCAGTGAATTTTGTGGGAATCTAAACTCACAATAACTATCAATGCTAAAGATTCTATTGATTCACTATAAATATTGCCTTGTACTCTACCTCTGAAGATGAAATTGCAATATCCTATTACTTTTAGCATGCCCAAGCAATAGGAGAAGAACCAAGAAAAAAATATATCCATAAGTGGAACACCTGCATCAATAGAACCTACCCAATTTGAATCTGTATATCCAACCAACTAAGTATAACCCCTAGTCTAGTGTAGTCCAAAGTGGGAAGTGCCTTGGAAATAGCACAAAATCATTTAGTATCCTATCAATGACTACTATGAAGAGAATGTGAAAACCTAGATACAATCCCTACTACAAATGAAATATTGGAGAAAGTATGGGTCAAGTACATGAGAATTCCAACCAATTGTTTATACAATGTAGGATCACAAAGTGGAGTGATACATGTGGAAGTTAGAGTAACCCCATACTAAAAAGGAGATGGACTTGGCTTACAATCAGTCATTTCAAAACACTCGAAGAAGATCATGGGTGTAATTTTGTTGACTCAAATGAATCCTTGAATCTATATGAGAAATATGCAATCCAAGGAAATAATGTAATAACTCAAGATTTGTCATATCAAATTGCTTAGAAAGAGACAGCTAAAAACTTTGAATGTGGGGAGAATATTTGTCACCGAGTAATAGATCATCAACATACAAGACATGTATCACAATATCCTCACCAACATGTTGGAGATATACTTGTATGATCGGAGTGGTAATAAACAAAACCAGTAGATAGAAATAAAAGAATCCATATTCTCATACCAAGCTCGAGGGGTTGTTTGAAATGATAGAGAGACCTTCATATTCTAAAAATAAGGGAAGAATATTGAAAAAATCTAGCAGGTTAGTCCATGTATATTTATTCTTGTAAATTTCCATGCAAGAAGGCACTTTTCATGCCCATCTGGTATATGGCCCACCCCGTGATGCAACAATAGTAAGTACAAGGCATACAAAATCCATCTTGGAAATGGGTGTAAAAGTCTCAGAGTAGTCAATACCTTTAACTTGTGAAAAACCCTTTACAACAAGATAATCCTTATACTTGTCAATGAACACATCAGCTATGTATTTGGTTTGGTATACCAACTTACACATGACCATATTTCTTCCTTTAGGAAGAGATACTAAATCCAAAGTATGATTCTTCATAAAATAAGAATACTTAGTTGTCATCACATCATCCCACTCCTATATCGCATGAGCCTATGAAAAATATTTCAGATCCTCATAAACTGCATGACACAAAATTCCCGTAACCTATAAAATGTGTGTGATGATGCCTAGTGGGTGGAAGATCCTGTTTGAAAGGCAATGCCTCAAAAGCGTATTATGATCCCACTTATGCATAGTTACAACATCGGTGAGAATAAGATCCTCATCAACATCTATAACCTCCTAAAAAAGGATCCTCAATATGAGATAAAGAAGAAGTAGGCATGGAAGAAGATTAAGAATCATGAGATGTGAAGCACTCATAAAATTGAACATGTGTTCTAAAAAGAACCTCATGAGTATTAGGATCTAAAATTCGATAATCTCTCATGTCCTCACAATACCATAAAAAGATCAAGGGTTTTCTCTTCTTATCCAAGGCCTTATTTTTCTTCATTGGCCCAAAGGCCCAAGAATGGATCCAAAAGACTCTAAAAATGAGACATCAGGCTTAGTGTTGGACCAAGATTCCTCTGGAGTTAAATTCTTAAGTGCTTTTTGTGGTGTGTGATTTTAAATGTAGTTAGCATAATTAACTGACTCTTCCCAATATCGAAGAGGTAAATCTCTAGAATGCATCATGCAGTTAGCCATTTCCTTCAAAGTTTGATTCTTTTGTTCTACTAATCCATTCTATTGTTGAGTATGAGGAACAAAATGCTGGTGAATAATGTCATGAGTTTCCAAAAATTTAGAAAAATCATTGTTGAAGTACTCCCCCATTATCGTGTCAAGGTTCTTTGTGCAACTAGAAGATTATTTCTTGACCAAAGCCTTGAAGACTTTAAAGTGTGAAAATACATCACTTTTGTACTTGAGAAAGTAAACCCAAGTATTCCTCGAGAAATTATCAATAAAGGTAAGTGCATACTTAGCTCCATTGAAAGAGGTGGTATGAAAAACCATCAAGTCACTATGCACAAGCTCAAGTGGTGAAGAAGCTCCCTTGGAAAAATTCTTTGGAAATGGATCTTGGTGTTGTTTCCCTAATACACAACTAGGAAAACTCCTTCAAGACAATAAAATCTAGGAATACCATCAACCATACCATGAGTGCTCAACTCCTTCAAATATTTGTAATTGAGATGTCCAAATCTCTCATGTCAAAGCTTACTCTCTGAATTTACATGAAAACCAATCTTGTCCCTATAGAGGAAGTGTCATAAAACCCTCAAAGTGATATATTCTATAACTATGATCAACAATACCTTGATAAAAAAGTGAATGAGGATCCAAAAATTGCATACTTCTACCCCATGTGGTGTAAAATTCATTGTTTTTCCTTGACCAAAATGAAAAATTTGATATACAAAAATAAAATTTGTAGTGATGTTAGGAATATATAGTGCATCTTGGATACTGCCACCATCAAGGTGTATGTCACCTTTTCCTTTAATAGAAATAAAGGAAGAATCACCAACCTCAATTTTGGAAGTAGAAATCAAACCTAGAGATACAAAATACTCCTTGGAAGAAGTCATGTGATGAGAAGCACTAGAATCTATAACCCAAATATCTCGCAAGTGGTGACTAATTTCTCCCAACAAAATTGAGTTTTTTTCCATGTGTATTATAAGGAGGTGGAGTGGAGATAGAAATTTTGTGTTTCTTTATTGCATCCTCTAAGGCTTGCATTTTCTTGTAACACCTATGTTCTTCATGACCAATACCCCCACAAAAAGAGCACGAAAGGCTAGACTTATTCTTGTATTTAGAAGAATCCTTGGGTTTAGAATTGTTTTCTTTGGGTTTATGAGCACTTTGAGATGGATAAGGGGTGGATTTGGTTGTACTTTTTGGTTTTCCTTTTCCCTTAGGATTAGATGTAACTAATGCCTTTTGAGAGGTGAAAGACTCAAGTTGTACACCTTGGAATCATGTAGCCACCTATTAATGTGCCCTTGTACTTCTTCATAGACCTTTTGATACTCCTTATGTATGTGATGATAAACCTTGGAAAATATTGTAGCAACTTTCTTACTTTATGAGTTGATGAAACCAAAGATCTCATTATAACAACCATTCTAATGAACTGAAACTAAAAATCTTCTTTTACATTAGAGCTTGAGGATTTACACCTCCCCTAACTCCTTGACTTTAATAATTATTACTAGATCTTTATGGATAGAAAGAATTCCACTTTTCAGACATGAACACCCATATTATATCCTTGAAGGAACTCAAAAATCCTTGGAACATCGATCAACCATATGATCACAGAGCTATAATGCACAAACCACCTTGAAAATCTTAAGACCTCATTATGAATACCAAGTCCATGGTTCACAATCACATTTGAAAACTTAACTTCATGGTGTTCATAGGGATTGAATACTTGATCACGAGACCTTGAGAATTTTATACCCTACCTCCTTTAATATTAGTGTTATAGAACACCATCTTGTCATTCATAACATTAGTTCACATTCCTGATTTTTTTTTCATCTTGATCATTGAGTAGACCACTTCAAACATGTACCAAATATGTACCATACATACTTCACTAAAACCATGGAATACATAGAATCTGAGACAACAGGACTTGGACTAACATCTAGACACATTTTTTTGATCTGACACAACATATTATTGATAGTATATAGGACTTGAAATACCATCTTAGACTTGAAGAACTTTAAGAACAATATCACATAATTTTATATGGATTTGACACATTTGAGACATGACCAACCACTTACACAACCAATATCACAGAGTACATACATCTTTTGATAGGATACTCAAAAGTGATACACACACATTCCTTACTGAGTATAAAGACCTTTAACTACATGTGACTGAATAAAATTTACGATTTTTTATTGGTAATTACCCTTATAGTGACAATACTCAACACTTATAATAGAGACACAACTTTTCATAATTCATGAAAACCATTAGAGATGAAAATATACCAATAATATTAGGACAAAAATGATACATCATAATCTTCTTGATGCCTTGAAGACACAATCGAGAGATAATAGAATTCATTAGATACTTTCACTTCTTTAAAGCTTGTATTTATTCTTGACCATTGACATGGATATATTAGGACAATGTTACAAGAAACATCACATATTTCTTGACAAAAATATGAATTATCAAAGTATATCATGAATTTGACATGGACCTTATTAATGACATCTTATGATAAAATTAGAATTTTCTTGATTGAACATGTCTTAAACCCCAGACCTTTTTATGACCAATGATGACTCTACATGAATGAAAACAAGAAAAATAGACACTTATCAATAACAAGGACTCAAATGTAAGGGAAGAGTCACTATCCATACCTTATTACTTTTTGGTGTCTCATATTCCTAATCTTCTCAACTTGTCATGAACTAAAGCAAGAGACACAAGTGATATTCTTCAACTAGAGAAAACATACCTCCTTGACATGCCTTAGGCTTGATTAAAAAAATCCATCTTGATTGAGCTAGAATCTTCCTTGGAAACTTCCATATGATCAATCTTCTTACTGAGCTCCTCTAATTTTTCAACATCCTTCTTAGCTTGACCTTCATGATTTTGTCTTGTGTATACTCCTTTAGAATCATACCTTTGAATGAATATCTTCTTTCTTGGACAAATACTTGCAATATGACCTGATTGTTTACATTTGAAGCAAAATAAAATTCTCTTCCTTTTTGGCTCAAACACACTCAAGTTCCATCCAAAATATTTTTCTCTATTCCCATAATCACAACATGATTAGAATTCACCCTTGAAGACACATACACCATTCTCAAAAGTTCTTTTCTTGCAATATATAGCTCTATGAAAAAAACCATGACAAATAAATCAATATCCATGAAATGATGAACTGTACCTCATAGAATTAGGTTGTCTAAATGAGTTATATCTTCTCAAATCAGTCCTCTTAGTCACCTTCACATCTGATTTGGAACTTGTACCAACTTCATCATCATGCTTCATATGTTCACCTTTAAACCTTAGGCTTATTTTGTCATCCATGGATCTTTTACCTTTAATAAACCCATCAAAAGATTTGGATCTCTTCTTAGGATTCTTAGAAATCCTCAACCTACTTGATGCATTCTCCAAATTTGATTCAAGGGCCTTCAATTTTTCTTCATACCTGGAACAAACATCCTCTTTCTCCTTTAGGGCATTAGAAAAACTTTCCACTTGAGATTTTAAACCCTTGATGGCTTGATCATGCTCAACCTCCATTCTTTTGACCCAACTTTTATGGGGCTCAATACATGACTAATTTATTTCATTCCCTCTACTCAATATATCCTCAATAATTGAATACTTACCCATTGCTTGTGCTTCAAAGGATCTCTTTGAAGATGTTAAACTTACCTCACAAGGACCTACTCTGATACCAATTGTTTGAAGCATAAGGGACTAAGAGGTGGGGTGAATCATTCCTAAAATTATTTTAATTAAAATTACCAAGCCATACATTCATAAATTATATTTTCCATACAAAATTCATAACTATGTGTGCTTATTAAGAAATGCAACATCAATCACAAGAGAAAGAAACAAATTACTCAACTCAAGAACACCATATGTAACTAGGAAAACCTCATGGGGAAGAGAACCTACTAAACATCTGATTATATTACAAAAAAATATGTTTAGTGAAGCGAAACTTCACAAGGAGAACCAACCCCTAGTTTAGTAGAACACCAACCCTACAAGGAGTACCAACCCCTAATTTAGAGAAGCGCCAACTCCACAGGGAGGATACAACCACCTAGGATGAAAAAACACCAAATAATCCACCTGATGATTTTTTATCTCTAATATTTCTATGGTAACAACTGATGGAGATCACTTATGCAGGTCACAAACCCTAGCCAAACACTAGGTCTTCAATCTCTCATAATCTTGTTCTTTTCTTTACTTTTCTTTACTATAATATATTTCTCTCATTTATTCAATCAGTATTCAATATATAATTATCTTCCTTAGACTTAAAATCATGTAAAAATACCTGAAAATCACTCTCCTCTAGGTCGCACACCTTCACTCCAAGAGCACTAGTTAAAAATAGAACTCATAACATCACTTTTATACCTTTTTCTCTTTTACCCAACCTAAAGGAGGTTAGTCATAAAAATTTGGTTCAACAAATGAATCATTAAAAAGTTCCCATTAATTTTTCAAAACCTATACAAGTGACCCATATAGGTTAGCCTAGAAAAAAACCCTTCTTCTATGCACCAAAAATCATCAAAACCCATGCATTAGAATGCCAAAAATCTACTCATTCCAAAACCATGCTTATTAAATCTCCCATGTTCATCAATAATGATTAAAAATCATTTAAAAATTAACCGTGGTCACAATTTTCATTAACCAATCATATTATTTCATTTAATGGGCCCAGTAGCTCATTTATCGTCTCAAAATAGTTGTTTCGTACACCCTTCAGCACCTTGAAAACTTTTTTATGCCACTATATCACTTCAAAACATCCAAACTATGTCATGTAACAACATGATGAAAATCTATAACATGTTAAACACTTCTAAGAAAGTTAGAAGTCTTGAAAAACTCACCTGCTCAAATTACATTCACTTTTGTATTCATCAAAACAAACTGCCCAAAAGTTGTTTTCAAAGATCACCTAATAAATATTTTATAGGTACAATAAATACCTATAAATTGATTAATTGGATGCAAAATTCACCCCTCTTCACTTTCTAGGAGATAGAAAACATCAAATAATCCATCTCATTCTTTAAACAACTCAAAAGTTCTAGCAGATCTTGTCCTGTTCTACATAGAAAAAATATTTGTGTCCAAAAAATGACCTTTAAAAAATTGGAACTCAAATATGAACCCATGCCTGAATTATAGACAATTCTAGATTTTCTACAACATGGGATTGTCTCCAAGTTTTGGGACTCAAACTAAGACAAACCTCCGAGAGAAGACTGACTTCCTCGGCTTACTCTTAATGCTAAACTACTCATAGGAATTGAAATGCAACTATCTATCTATACTCTAACCTTCTAAGGGACCAGGGTGAGAAGGAGATTAATAATACATAAAATTAAACTAGAGAAGGTGATAGCACCAAAATTAAGTGGATGAATACTTAAGAAATATTAAAAATGGAAGACAACGATGATGAGGAGGACTAAAACAAAAGCCACAGATCAAAATCATGTTTAAAATTCCACTTTCATGATGCACAATAGACACAAACCTTTGAAATAATACATAAAAAAACCTATGAATGAATGAGAGGAAAGATAATGCTATAAAACAATAGATAAGGCTAAAATGAGCCACAAAACAAAAAAAATTATTGCTTAAAGATCATGTATACATCATCACGATAAATGAGGAAGATGTAAACATTTACAGAGATCTATCCCAATTCATGCGACTCTTAGAACACTTATACAACATAAAATGATGCCCTCATATTCCAAAAGTATCCAACATTAAAACAAGGCATAAATTTATAATATATAGAAAAATAGAAAAAGGAGAGAAGAAGACAAGAGAGGGAAATTTGAATTCCCCATCCACCAACCAACCACCATCATTTAATTTTCTAGAAATATCTCATTATCTCTGTGAATTCCACCTCCCCACATCATTTACCTTTTTGAAGAAGGAATGTCGCCCATACTGCATTTAATTTTGGTAGTTGAGTCATTCTAAGTAGACCTTTTGCATGTTTAGGGAGTTTTCCTTTATTTCACCCACCTTCCTTTATGAAATCCAATTTTTTTGCATGGAGAAGGTTAAGATTTCTTCAATAAATTTGCAAAGATCAAGTCATCGATTAAAGATTATGTTCGTTTTAGCTATCTATAGAAAATTTTTATTATCCTTTGATACGTGGCTTTTTGTCCTCCACGCTTTGTGTTTTGTTCCATGGTTCATGTTAACTTCCAAAACTACCTATTATTCACTTCACCACTTTTGTATTCACTTTATTTCTTGTCTTTTAAGTTTTTCCTTTACCCCATGACACTCAAAAAGTCCACGGACTTGTTTCTTCCACCCCATGACTTTTGTATTTGCTTTGTTCCATGGCTTTAGGCCTCCGCAAATTTTCAATTTTTTTCCTTTATCCCACAACACTAAAATATTTTGCGGACTTGTTTCTTTCACCATCTATATTTTGTATTCACTTTGTTCCATGACTTTTCAAGTTTTTTCCCTTACCCCGCAACACTCAAAACTTTTGCGAATTGTTTCTTTCACCCCGACGATTTTTTTTTTATCTTCACAACATGCTTAAACCCTTCCATGGTCTTCAAGTTATTTAATTTTGCAAGGGTGAAAAATAGACAAAAATGTTGGTGACTCATAGGGGCCATCTTCCTTTTGGATGAGATGATCGGTAGCCTTATCATCTATTGGGCATGGAGTCAGCTTGAAATTTCTTAAGTCTGATTTAGTTGCTCTGCATTTGATTTTTGAGGTGACTGCAACTAATCCTTGATATTTTGAACCTCCTTCCTTTTATAAACCATTTGGAGAACATGATGAAATAGTGCACAAGAACATCTCTAAGCAATAGGATTGTGTGGAGCACTTAGGGAAAGAAACCTACACTACTCACAAATGCAATGTGCTAAAAGCACTTGGAGGAATTGAAATTCTAATCTACTATATACAAGATGCATGAAAAATCTTAATGAGAAGGTTTGAGATGAATCTAATTGACTGGGATTTGAAACATGTTCCCATCAAGATCTGATAACTCGAATGATTTATCTATCTTACAGGTGGTGATGATGTATGGTCCACTCCAAATAGCATAAAATTTGGAGTATCTCCCTGGTTTAGCTCAATCAATGTCCCACTTTAGAAATTAAACTCCCACATTGAATGTATGATCTTTATATTTTTTATCACACCACTTTTTAGTTGATGCATGATGTTGTTCCATCCTAATCATGGTGACATTTTTGTTTTCCTGTAGTTGCACCAATTCCACAATTCATATTTTCGTTTGATCAACACCTTCAAATTCTAGCTTCTAAGCTAACTCAAATGAAGGAAACCAAAGTGATAATGGAAATATTTCTTCTTTACCATATACCAGTTTGTAGGAGAACTGCCAATTTCCTTCTTTTTGTTATCATGTCCACCCATAGAAAAATTTTCACTTTTGTGTGTCACTTCCTTTGGTTGATATCCATTGTTCTCTTCATGATTCTAACCAGATTCTTGTTGTGGATTCCACTAATCCATTACCTTAGGGGTAATAATTGGAAGAATTTTTCAAATAAATTCCAAGTTTTAAAGTCCAATTAGATATTTTGGACCCCAAGAAATCTTTTGCATTGTTAGAGATGATGGTCTAAGGGATGCCAAACCTTGTGACAATTTCTTCAAGAAATTATAGGATGGCTGACTCAATAGTTTTGTTTAAAGGCACAAATTTTGTCCATCTATTGAAATAGTCTCATTCTTATGAGAACCAATTTATGACCAACACTAGATGGTGGTTTGATCATACTAATGAAGTCAATACCCCATTGTGTAAATGAATAGTCTTCCTGAATTGGATGAAGTGGTAGGGATCCCAATCTTTTCTTTCTAGTGAAGATCATACATTCTTTGCATTTCCTAACCCACTAGTGAGCATCCATGACCAACGTAAGCTAGAAGTAACCTTATTTTATAATCTTCATGGTTTTAGCTTTAGCAAAGAAATTTCCACCTGAGAAACCATCATGGAACTCGGTTAGAACCTTGTCACATTTCTCACCTTCAACACACCTAAGCAACACTCCATCAATGTTTCTTTTGAAAATGACGTCATCAATAAACATAGGGAATATATCATAGCCTTAGATTTATTCTCTTTGTTTTATTCAAACCAAGAGGGTATGTACTAGTAGAAGAAAACTTTGACATATCAGTAATCTAGCTGCAATCATTGAATACATTTCTCTCATCCTACTACCACTCAACACCTTGTTGCAGCTCATCATTTGAGGGCACTTGATTCATGAGGGAGGTCTCTTGATATTCCACAACATCTAGATCCAACCACTTGCAAAGTGATCTTCCCTTTACTAATTTTTTATCTTTAATGGTCATATCATATTCCATGATTTTAGTCATTCATCTAGCTTATTTCTCACTGATTTTTTCTCCCATAAAGAAGTCTCTAACATTGGAATGTGATACTAAAACCCTTACGCGGCTAGCATCAATCATACTTTTGAATTTATTCAAGTCTCTCATGATTAAAAACACCTATTTTTAATTTGATTGTACTTGAGCTCATAATTATTTAGTTTTTGACTAAAAAATGCCATAGGTTGCTCCATTCCTTGATCTTTGAGATGTGTCCAAACCATGGTTATGTTGGATTTTACCCCATGAGCATAAAGAATGAAATCCTTAGCATAATTTGGATTAATCAAATTTGGGGTCTGAGCAATATCTTGTTTTATATTTTCAAAGTTTTCCTTTCATTCCATGGTCCACTTGAATGTTACATCCTTATTAAGCATGAGATTAATAGGTTTTACCAAACCCGAGTTAGGAATGAAGCTCTAACAAAGTTGATCTTTCCAAGGAAAGAATTTAATGCCTTATTGTGAGCTAGCAAGAAAAGATTTGCAATAACTGTAATTCTTTTTAGATCAATGGAAATTACATCTTTTGAGACAATATGCCCCAAGAGCTTACCTCTAGGGACTGCAAAGTTACACTTTTTATAATTAAGGGATATGCCAAACTCCCCGCATCTTTCAAATAAATTCTCTAGGTGTTTTATATCATTTGCACTCTACTTGGAAAAAAGCAGTAATTTCATGCGTAAACCAAGATGAATTAATAAGTATATCATTTGAAAGCAATATTTATTACTCTTTAGAAGGTATCACCTGTATTTGATAAGCTAAAGGGCATCTTTTGATAAGAAAACATTCCCTATTTGGCGGTGAATGCGGTTTTATACTAGTCTTCTTCTTTCACTTTGATCTGGTTAAAACTAGTATAACCATCAAGCATGGAGAACCTCTTTGCTCCTACCACTATCTACAAAAAAAAATCCATGGAAGGTTCCATGGAAGGTAAGGGATAATGATCCTTGAGGGAGTCTTTTTCAAATTCTAAAAATCTACGTAGAGTTGTATTTCACCATTCTTCTTCCTTATTGGGACTAGATTTTCCACCCAAGTAGAATACTTAATTGGAAAAATTATTTTGGCTTTGAATGAGCTTGGAGAGTTCCTTTCTCATGAGGCACTCAATCTTGGGATTGACTTTCCTCTATTTCTATATAATTGGCTTGATGTTGGGATCAAAATCAATAGAGTGTTAGAATATGCTTGGATTGAATTCTTTTAGATCTTCATAATCCCATAAGAACACATCACTGAACTTTTGACACAAGGAAACAAAAATTTTCTTTTCACTTTCATCGCATACCTTCCCAAGTAGAAGTTCCTTTCCTAGAGAAATTGAAACCTATTGAAAATCCTCTTGCTTTGCCACCATGTTATTTTCCACTCCTTTAAACTCATCATCTGGACTGAAAATATGCTCCAAAGTGACCGATCGCTTCGACAACTTGTTTGTTCTTACTTGAATAATTTGATCCCCATATACTTCCTACAAATCATCTTGCATCTTCAAGGAGAACTCTACCTCATTTTGGATTAAATGCACAATTTTCTCATCATTTTCAAACACTTGTTAGCATTCTTGGTTGTCTAGAATAGATGTTCTAACCAAAATTTTGATATATTGAGCATTCCCTTTGATCAAATCCTCAACAGGGGAGAATTGAGAGCCAAGAGCCGCCATTTGGTCCATGTCTTTGTTCATCTTTCTAGGAACAACCTGTAGGTTAATGGCATCAAATATTTCTATTAAATCCCATAATCTATGTTCATAATATTTCAACAACGTATTCTTCATTGCACGCGTCTTCTTTGGACTTGGTGAATGACTAATTCAGCTTCCCAAAGGCCTGAAACTCCTTGATTTTCTTCTTTTCCATGATCAATAAACCATGCAATAATGCTTCATACTCCATCAAATTATTATAACATGCAAATTTCATTCTATGAGTGAAGAATAACATTTTTTTTTTTAGAAATAAGCACAACACCATCACCGCTCCATTTTTACTTCTAGAACCATCAAATAATATTTGTCATAGTCCAAAAGTACTTTCCTTTTCTTGTTTAAATGTTGCAGGTATCACATATTCTTCTTGGAGAATGCAATAGGTTCCTAGACTAGTCTCAAAGGTCTTAAGCTCTTCATCATAAGGATCAAACTTATGATCTCTCTCATCCCATTCATCCAACAACAAATCAAGCATGGAAAGAGGAATGACCTTTTCATCTGGAATAACATCTTTCTCATGTCCTTATTGTATTAAGCAATTTGATTGGATAGGAGAAGGGTCATATGATTCAATATGGTAAGAAAAGATGGGATTTTATTGTATTTTAAATCTTGTACCATATCTAGTTCTCGGGGCATGTGAGTCTAGTCTAAAAATAATTATCCACCTACCTTAGTAGTGAATTCTCTAGACAAACAAATGGAAAACATAGGAGGCAAGTTGATGACTGAAATGTCATGGGTTATAGTGAGGCTTGGGAAAGAATGAAGTGTTAACTCAAGATCTTTAATTACTTCCAACACATTCACAATTGAACCATCAAGTTATAAAATTCCCTAGACATAGGACTGTATTTGAGACCTAGGATATCAAAAATTTCTTGGGCATTACAGAGGTACTAGCCCCTGAATCAATCATACAATTATGAACTAGGTATTTACCCATAATTATTGACATGTAAAAGGGTGGGGTTTTGATAGTTTTACTTACTTGATCATCCTTTTATTAATAGACAAGGACCATGTCATGAGTATTTTAGACTATTGGATCCACTGGAGGCAATTGCTTGAGGGCTTCACGAGAGGGATCATGTTGTGATGGAATAGCAAGCGCATCCCACATTGAGACGTTGACATTAGTTTTCTTCATTTATTATACAATGTTGAATGGGAGGCCCATGGATTTCTCGTGATCCGTGTCATGGTGCCTTTTTTCCTCTTCTGTAGTGGTATTTGACTTGGAGGCCTTGGCTACACCAACTGTTATCCCAAATTCACCCCTCAAGGTAAATTAGATAACTTACATGATTCTTCATGCTCAAGCAGGTTGAAATGGTTCAAGGGTCAAAATTTGGATTTTCTGGTACCTCTCCTCTTTTCTCTAACTCCCATGTCTAAGAAAATCCAAGGAGTTAGTAAAACTTGCAAAAATTTGAAAAAATGAGTTTGTAAGCCTATTTTATTGCAAATTGGGTCGGAGAGGTGTAGATGGAACCAAGGTAGATCGTACCGTGGGCTCATCGTATCAAATTTGGGCCCAAAATTCTAATGAGGTAGTTAAAATCAGAAAAAATGGATAGAAGGTCCACAGGATGTTGGGACAACCAAGACCCACAAAGCTGAAATGGCCGATTTGCAAAGGAATCGAAAATTCAGTTGAAATGTCTAGAAGTGCACATGGGACACTCGGGATGCGTGGGGCCAGAGCATAGCTGAAATCACCATAGGCGTGCAATTGGAAAATTCATTTTTTTCCCAGGATGCACAGGTATGTGTGGGACATGAGTTCACCGAAATGCCGAAATAGTTGATCACAAAGGGAGATGCGGTGAATGCAAAGGCCCCGATGGCCCTGGTCAATGGCGGGACATGCGAGACACTAAAATCCAAAGTAGCTAAATAGGAAGGAGGCTTGTGGGTGGGGTAGGAATTTTTCCTAGGACATTTGGGACACAAGGACCTGAAATAGCCAAAATGTCCACATGCAAAGGAAAACAATGCAAATTAGACCCCAAACTTCAAACGGCCATAACTTTTGACCCCGAGCTCTGATTTTCATGAAATTTGACTTTTGGAATGAGCATGACATCCTATACACCATAGAAACTAAATTTTTTAATTTTTATGAGGGTAGGTATATGAAAATAAAGGAAACATATCCATCTCTGATAAATTAAATACCATGTTCCATTAAATGACATAAATGGCTAGTAGACCCAAAATAGCTTCTCACACTTAGAATGTCGTAAATTTTACATATATCAACAAAAATTCACAAAATTGGTACCATTGGAATCAGGGTTTTGGGATTGATAGAAATCTAGAATTTGATGAGGAATTGATGGTGAGTTTTCAGAAACATGCCCATTTTAGAACAATGATTTTTTTAGTATTTGGGATGCATTCAATGAAGCATGGGATGACATTTCTCACTGTTGCAAGTTATGGGACAATATGGGGGGCCTTTTAAAAGTAATAGAACGTCATTTCACTCCTTTTACTACCTTTTACAAGTGGTTGAAGGAAATATTTCGAGATTTTCATTTTCCCTCTCTCTCTCTCTTCTCAAAATCTATAAATTGGAGTGTTGGGCTCATTGAAAGGAGGAGATATTTTTTGAGTTTTAAAACTCTATAAAAATTGATTTGTGAATACAATGTGATGTAGGCCCTTGTATTATACTCCTTGCATTGTGATCCAGGCCCTTATCTTGTAACAGATTGAATTGTGCATATCTATGAAACAATAGATGCAAGTTTGTAGATGTATCTTCCCCTATTATCTTTGTTTGCATTCTTCTTGCCCTTTCAAACTCATTGCAAATATATTGTGTTTATTTATACTCTTGTATGGATTCATTATCATTGTGCACATTTTGAATATTATTTTAAATGCATTTTCTAGACTGTGGAGAAATTTTATCACACCTTTAGTATGCATGTTGCTTCATTTTTCATACATTAGATGTTATTCTCACACTCTCTTGTTCTAGTGTATCACTACTTTAGTGTAGGCTCTTTTTCCATATACTCTCTCTCCTTGGTCCCTTGGAAAGCTAGATTAGGACAAGATAGTTTTTCCTGCATTAGAGTAGATTGAGGTAGGTAGTTAAGGAGCAAGAACCAACTTTCTCTGGAGGTCTATCTCATGTAGCGAGTCCCATAACTTGGAGATAGTACCCATGTTATCCAATCACACTATGAGCTAAAGCACACATACTTGTGAAAACCATAGGGTGATATGATCTGGTGATAACACCAACCTATTTATACCCAAATTTACTAAGAAGCTCAGGCCACTTGCTTTTATTCACCGCAACTTATTTTCTCTAATTTTTTATAGGTGAATATTGTGACTCCAACATCATTTTATTTTGTAACATATTATCAACAACACTAATTAATGGTCTACTTTGTAAGTTCCTACCACTTAGTTAACTATGTGGAAGTCTTCGTCTCCAAAAAACATGAGGTTAGTACCATTGTTGGTCTCTTGATTTGATTTCACAGTTGGATTTGGTGCCTCTAGCGGCGGTTCCCGTTGACTAGAAGAACCTTGAACCATGTAATCTTAAAGATACGTTTCCCTTTCCCAACAAAATTGTTTATGTAGAAGATTACATGGAAAACACCACTCTATTTTTTGTGCCATATTATTTTGCAAAGGAACTAAAGCCCCACTTGAACTGTGATGAGGAGATGCTTGTGGAGGAGGTATTCTTAATAATAAAAGCGGAGAACTTTGAGTCTACCATATGTTATTTCATTATTTCTATGCATGTATTTTATTAGGCTGCTGATTTATCCATGGTTGATACCCCTGATTAGAAAGTTACCATTGATTTTGATCATTCTTATAGGATTGGGTTTGGTTTTTCTCTAGGTATAAGACTTTTTTGTCAAGTTTCTAATCAAAGCCTTCATCTCTTCATCCTCTTTTTACTGAGTAGTATTTTATGAGGTGGAAGCAATAGGTTTCAGATTTGGCTCAGGGATAAGAGAAATAAAGGGTTGAGAAACTTTAGGTAGTTCAGGATACAATGACATGGGTGGTCTAGGAGCTAATTTCACATCTTGTATTAAAATATTTTTATCTATGATTGTAATTGCATAAGCATCTGGTAGAGTTGTTCCTCCCATAGATTGTATCATAACATATATATCAGAGTTAAGAGATTTTAAAAAGTAAAGAAAGGAACCTTCTATTGTAGGTCTCACAAGAGCTGGAATCATGTCCCAAGTTCTCTGGAATCTGAAGTTGAAATCCACCATTTTCTCATTAGGTGCTCTCTTGATTGTAGTTAACTATTCTAAAATATATAATTTGTCAACTCTTTCTCTAGATTGAACACAAAGGGCTATGCATAACTTATCCCGCTTTTGAATTGTTCCTACCCTTAGGCTTCTAAACCATTGTAAGATTTTTCTTTAAGTGATGAATCCAAAATTTTCACTGCCACGTCCATCTAAGTAATTTCATGGATAGCAGAGACATTTACAATTTCTTGAATGTGATCAATCGGAGTTGTGTGGTTTTCTCTAGTAAAATATGGGATATTCTTCAAAGATGCTATTGGAATGGGATTTTGAGAATTCAAGGAAAATGAAATTTTTCCTATGAAGTTTACGAATGGATCCTAATCTGGAATTTATTTTTGATGAGCCATTCTAATTGGTCCGAGAACTCTTGTTAACTATAAGAAAGGTTATCTAGGTGAAGGTGTTGAAAGAGTTTGGTTTGGAGGAGATGGAGATATTTGAATTTGTCTTCCTCTTTTGCCTTCTCCTGAGGATAGTTGAAAATATTCAAACACACGTGCTTTATTGTTTTTATCATGTTTGAATCCTTCTCATGAATCGGGGACACTTATATTAACAATACTATTGAAACCGGTAGATATTTCGAATAGAGTCTTTATATGTGTTACCGCAAAGCCTCCAAAGGCTAGAAATTCACCAAGATACACATCAAAACCTAATAAAACTACAAATATAAATTTAAAATCTCCCATCGGGCATGTTAAGGCTTTGGAGCTCAAATATGCACCTATGCCCGAATCATACACAATTCAAGATTTGAGACAACATGGGACTGTCTCCAAGTTTTAGGACTCGAACTTAGACACACCTCCTAAGAAATTTGGATTCCTCAGCTTACTCCTAATGCTAAACTACTTCTATGAATTAAAATTCAACTATCTAGCTCTACTCTAACCTTCCAAGGGACTAGGGTGAGAAGGAGACATGTAATACATTAACCTAAACTAAAGAAGGTGATAACACCAAAAATAAGGGGATGAATACTCAAGTAAGAATGAAAATGGGAGAGAATGATGATGAGGAGGACCGAAATGAAAAATCCTTAGATCAAAATCAAGTTCAAAAATCCACTTTCATGATGCAAAATAGACATAGACCTCTGAAATAATACATACAACACACCTGCAAATGAATGAGAGGCAAGAGAGTGCAATAAAATAATAGCTAAGGCCAAAATGAATCACAAAACAAATATTTTATTTCTTAAAGATCATGCGCAAATCATCACGATACAATAGGAATATGTAAATATTTATAGATATCTATCCCAAGGCATAAGACTCTTAGAACAATTGTGTAGCATAAAATAATGCCTTCATATTTCTAAAGTATCCAAAATTAAAACATGGCATCAATTTACAATATATATAAAAATAGAATAAGGAGAGAAGAAGAAAAGAGAGGGAAATTCAAATTCTTCTTCCACCAGCCAACCACCTTCATTTAATTTTCTAAAAAGATTTGATTATCTCTACAAATTACACCTCCCCATGCCATTTACCTTGTTTAATAAGGAATGGTGCCCATCTTTGCATTTAATTTTGGTGGTTGATTCCTTCTGAGTAGACCTTTTGTGTGTTTGGGGATTTTTCCTTTACTTCACCCACCTTCCTTTATGAAATTCGATTTTGTTGCATGGAGAAGGTTAAGATTTCTTCAAAAGTATTAAATTTGTAAAGATTAAGTGATCAAATTAAAGATCATGTTCATTTTATCTATCTACGGAAAAATGGTGTTTTATTTTGATACGCATCTTTTTTGTCCTTCGTGGCTTTGTGTCTTGTTCTACAGTTCATGTTGACTTCCATGGACTTCCAATTCTTCACCCCACATATTTTTTATTCACTTTGTACCAAAAATTTAGGCATCATGGCTTTTCAAAAAAAATCCTTAGCCCCGTAGCACTCAAAACGCTTACAGAACATGCGCGGACTTGTTTCTTTCACCCCATGACTTTTATATTCTCTTTGTTATGAAAATTTTCATGTTTTTTCATTTACCCGTGACACTCAAAACATTTGCGGACTTGTTTCTTTCACCCTTCGGATTTTATTTGATCTCCGCGACATAGTTACCCCTTCTATAGTCTTCACTTGTTCAATTTTTGCAAGGGTACAAAAATAGAGAATAAAAACCATATAAAAACTCATCATCATGAGTAAAACCTTATATCAATGGAATTTAATCCTCTTTCCAACACAACTTTAATCACCTCCTAACTCTACCTTTAGCTCGTGTTATGCCCATTTTGAGATATTACTTGATATTGCCTCAAAATTGTCGTTTGACCAACCAACCCTGAATAGGGCACACTTTACACTTTTTCAGCATCACCATGACCTAAAAATCCGTAGATTTCATAAATGGTAATTTATTCATTACCTCATTTGAACAACTTTGCCACAAATTGAAATTCTTCAAAAACATACATTTTTAGGTGGGGCCCACATACTATATCATGTTTTCTGTCATACATTTATAGAAATTTAAAATAGTCCTCTACAAATTCCAATAATCACTTTTGATGAACCAATCAAAACGAGCTGATAGACTCTCTTTTCTGCAAGTTGCTCTTAGCTAGGGTTTAGTTAGGGTTTCAGACTAGTTTACCTTCTTAACGATCATTCATAAAAATGTGATGATAAAACCACCTCATTATTTTTGTGAAAGATTCATAATTGACCTAAGAATCTATTTCAAATATATTAGGTCCCCATGCAAATTATACATTTCATGTAGAGCATCGAAAGTTCCAACTTTGCTTCAAAAACACACTAAAACTTACCTAGTTTCACCAAAACTTACATAAATTTAAATTTCTTTAGAATTTTGACCTGAAACTTGGCATGAAGCACCATGACAACATAATATAACTAATTAAACTCACCACATATCCCAAATACATCTCAAACTCTCCATGTAGAGTGAATTACCTTTGTTTACCTATATGTTTCTCACCTATAGCTTCCCAAGAATGTCATAGAATCATTGAATCATTAAATACTAACGTAAAACTCACCATCCACCTCCAGTAAACTCACCATACTTGAAAACAACTTATTGGGTCCAAATCTCACATCTCTACCTTGTTTTGTTTTCTCCAAGGTTAGAAACAATTATGGAATAACCTAACTCAACAATGAAACCACATGACCTGGCCTTTTAGACCTCATACAGACCCATATACATCTTAAAAACACCTCATGGACGATAAATGAGATCATGAAAAAAAAATCACCTCACAATAGCTCATACGGTGAATTGTCTAAGTCAACCATTCTCTAGGACAACATGAAAACTTACTAAAAACTCAATCAACATGCTTGACACCTTAATAACACCATATGTGGACTCATACTACATTATGAAACCCTTTCCATCAATGGGGGTTGACATCAATGAAAAAACAACCACACAATGGCCAACATAAGTAAGCAAGATTAAATGTAACTAATATATACAAGTATGATGTGAATGAGAGAAAATGAAATGCAAAGTGAATGATAGGATCCACTTGCCCATGAGTGGATGTGCATGCATTAAATGAGGTTTATTTATACATTTCCCCTCATAATTCAATAATAAATTGTAGAACAAGAGTGCTTCATCAAGAAATGCTTCAAATTTTTGCACTAGAAAGATGTGATCGATAAAGTGTATAGCGTAGAGAGAGTGAGTGAGTGAGTGAATGAGTGCATGGGTGTGGTGAGGTCCATTTGAGATGTATACCCTCAACATTCAAGTATGGACTATGGAAATAGAGTGTGTCATATGGTAATGAGTGCAGCACATAGAAATAGATGAGAAAGATATAGTGTGATTGTGTAAGATGAATAATGTGCGTAGTGTATAGTAGATGTTATGATAAGGGGATGTCAAGTATGCACAAAGTATGTTGTGTGTAGTGTGAGGCTCATGTATATATTATTCCCTTAATAGTAAAGTGTGAATCAAAGCACAAGAAAGCGTCATCCGAAATGACGATACTAATGTATCAAGATGTGTATGTTGTATGTGAGAGATTTGATGTGCAATGATGAGACGTGTGCCGCTGCTAAAAGGGGGAATAAATTTTGTCATGCTCCCCAAGTGTATGATGAGAGGAGTGATCAAGTGACATTGTCTAAAAGATCATCATTTTCCTAATCGAAGCCAACTGGAGATGCATTGGAGACTTGATAAGCAATAGTATGAGGTGGATCATATAAAGAGCCATTGCGATGTAAGTTGTACATGGTAGTTGTGTACTCCTAATTTGTGATTAACTAAAATTAAATTAAAATGGGGAAATGTAATAATAGTTAGGAGGACATGAACATTGTAAATAAATGCACTAAATAAATATGAAGTGACTAAAATGATTGAAATAGTAGAAATAAAACCCTAATATGTAAGAGGAAGGTAAGGAATGAACTTAGCTGATTATGGATGACTATCGTAGGGTGTTGCAGGTCTGAAAGGAAAATACAGAATTTGGAACGACTATCAGAGGTCCCAAAAAGAGTGAATCTAAAATATCTGAGTAGATTAGAGCACCCAGAGGGTATTGGGGCAACTTGGGGCACCTTGGTATGGAAAAATAGGCACCCTAGTCTTTAAAAAGGTCATAACATCATTCTTTACTGGGTCAAAAGATGCTCTATAACCTTCGTTACCTATTGCACTAGATTCGTTGAACTACACCAAATGTACCAAATATAGCAAGATGAAGTTGAAGACCTACAAGAGATAAAATATGTATCAAAAACCTAAAAAATAAACGATGCAAATGAATTGGTCAGAGGACCTTAGCTTCAAAAATAGTGGGCATACTGAAGTGAGTGTTGCAATATATTTCGGACCCAAATGTAGTTACGGTGTGTATGTGCGTGTTGTTTCCTAGGTTCTCTTTTGGCATTCACACTTTGTGAAGTAGCGAAAAATAACTAAATGTATAAAATGTAACAATATGTTTGCATGGAATAGAATAGAATCCCTCCCCGTATGAAGTGTGTGTTGATCTAGATCTCCTAGCCTTGATGCATGGAAGTATGTTGATGCAAGTGATGCAATGGATGTAACTCTAGATGGAGTGATAGTATTAAGTGATTTTAGGACCCTTATTGTGGTCTCATAAATTTATATTTATAGGGATCTCTTTCTCTAATTTCATAATTAATCCTAACATAGCTGACTAGGAAAAAGATAAGGATGAAAAATGTCTAGAAAGATCCCAAAAAGAGGTATGAAAATAAACAAAGAATTGGGGCACCGGGTGGAATGGGGCACCTCAAGATAATTCTAGGCACCCCGATTTAGAGTAAAATGATGGGGAAGTTCCAAAATAGTTTGACATGTATATAAAAATGTGTAGGAATGACAAAACAAAAGATAAAAAAAGATGGCTAAAAGCTGGGATTAATGAGTTCTTTCTTCACTTAATAACCTTCTAAATAGTATCTTGTGAGACTGAGAAAAATAATGCCTGAATTGCATGATTTTGTGACTACATTTTCCCCACTTTATGTTGGTAAGAGGAAATATTGGTAACATAAAGTAGATAGGGATTATGTATGTGTGTAAAAATGCTATGTAAAATCTTGTATAAAATGGTAAAATACTTGAAATAAAAAGTCTCTCTGGAACATTTCCATTTTAAGAGAAAGTAAAGTTTTGCCTCCTAACTCCTCGTATTTTTCAAGTTATAGCTCGTTATCCAGTTTTTGTGGGGCTAAATTTTTCCCATTGGAGCCTCGCCCATTTTTAGGCACTCAAATAGGAAGATGGCACCATCTGCCACGTGGCTCCTAACTCCTTGTATTTTTCAAGTTATGGCTCGGAGTTTTTGTGGGAAATTTTCCCATTGGAGGCCCGCACCAATAGGAGGTCGGAGGTCGGAGGAGGTGAACTTGGAAAATTTTCCAAGTTTGGGTCGAAGGTTCAAATGGAAAATTTTTCCCATGGGCCCATGACCAATCACAGTGTGACACGTGTCACAAGGGGAGGCATAGTGAAAAAATTGGCTAAGTGTTTGAGCAGGAAAAATTTTGAATTTTGGCCCGCGGCCAATAGGAACTCGCCACGTGGCCAAGGAGGGTCGCGGGCATCGGGGTTAAAATTGAAATTTTTGCTAAGTTTTGGTAAAAGTTTCAAATGCAACATTTGTCCCACGTAGCCCGCGCCCAATGAAAATGGGCCACGTGTCCAATGGAGCCCGAACCGGCGGAGGAGAAAATGAAAAATGCTAAGGGTTTTACCGAGTTTTCAAAGGCAAATTTTGGAAGGATTTTCCCATAGCCAATAGGGGCATGACAGGTGGCACAAGTGGCGGGGAGCTCGCGGCGGGGGGAGAAAGGAAAAAAGTTGCTAAGTGGTCGGTAAAAGTTTCAAAGGGGAAAATGGAACAGAGGGCCCGAGCCAATAGACACAGGACACGTGTCCTAAGGGGAAGGGGAGTTCGGAGCTCGGGGAGGACTTAGGGAAATTTGGCAAAAGTTTCGGTCAAAAATTCAAAGGCAAAGGATGAGCCCACACCCCTGTCGACCAACCAAATCATGCCACGTGTCCACAAGTGGCGGGCGCGGGGAAAATTGGGAAATTTTCCCAAAGTATAAAAAGGTAAAATTTTCAAAGGAAAACCCGTGGAGGAAGAAGGAGAGAGAATTCCAATGGTGAATCAAAAGCTGACATGTGGCATCTGACCAGTGGAGAGCGGGATTTTTGAAAAAATTTCCAAAGACAAAAAAAAGGTAAAATTTGAAAAAATTTCCCGCCGATCCGTTTTTGGCCCGTTTTTGCCCTAAATCTTCAAACGAGCATAACTTTTGATCCAGAGCTCGGATTTGCACGTTCTTTATATCATTGGAAATCTTATGAAATTATCTACATGATTCCATGGTCAATTTTGAATTTTGGTTCAGTTTGGAGAGAGAAAATTCAAAAATGCTTCTGGTACGTGTCCATGGCCAGAAATGACATTTCAACAACCAAATTTAATACAAAATGGGTCGCATTCTTCTCCAGTATGGTCAAAAATGTCAGAGCATGGGTTTGTAAGGACCTCCATGCTATTTTAATGTAGTTTCATTCAATGAGGGATGGCTCCCATGCATTTTTCACATTTTCTCTCTCCTGGGCTCGACCCATGTACTGTAAAAGCCAGATTTGGCTCATTTCTTCATGGTTGAACACTTTTTGGCATAGAAAACTTCTTCTTTCACCTCCAGCAAGTGATTTTGCAAGAATCAAGCCTTTTTCAAGTATTGTAGTAGGTTTATACCTCTTTGAGGGTGGAATGCAAGAGATTTTACATGGAAATGACAGTGCAAACTCTGTGAATGCTTTCAGTCCTCTGTTTGTATTGTTTTACTTCATTTTAAGACCCCTAATTGCATCTATCAGCTTGTGTATGTTTTCCCTTGTTGCATTTCATGAATTTGTGTCTATTTACATGGCAAAAAATGTTTCACCACTCCTTTGGTGCATCACCATCATTAGTTAGTTTCAATTTTTGCATTTCTATCCCTGTCCCCTTGCAATTTAGAGTAGGATTAGGATCTGAACCTCTATAGTTGTGCAAAATATAGATCTAAATCAGAGGAGTTTGAGGAACCAGCCTCTAATCTGGAGATTCCTCTCTCATTTTCACAAGTCCCACACTTGGAGAGAGGTTTCCATGTTGTGCAATCACACTGGATGCCTAAAACATCAATTCAGAACCTTGATTTGCATCCAGGGGTGCTGCTGATTTGCAACAACAGTTTTGGCACACCTGGTGGGACCTTAGAGGTCTCATTTTTATTGTAGAAAAGTTGATGTGCATCTGCTGCAATTTTCTTGCTTGAAAAGAGCTATAATTTGCATATCTGGTGACTCCAAGGGGAAGAATCAACTGGTTTCAGCAGTGCAGGCCTGAAAACTCATGAGAAGAATCACCACAAGGTCAAGAGTTGGAGAAGAAGAAGTGTTGTTTGAATACCTGCAGTTATCTCCAAGAAGAAGGCAAAGAGGAAGAAGGATTCAAAGGTCTCCATCTCCACCAAATAGAACTCTCTCAACTCCTCCACTGTAGGCCTTTCATTCGATCAACAAGGGTTTTAAGACCAATTAGAATGGCACAAAACAACCCCTATGTCAACTTCACAGGCAGCAGCCCACTTGCCCTCAATGCACAACATCTAATTCCAATTGCAGCCTTGAAGAACATTCCCTACTTCACTGGAGAAAATCAGACTACTCCAGGTGATCATGTTAAAGACATTGCCAATCTTTGTGCGATTCATGAAATCAATGAGATGCAGTGGTGGTCAAAATTGCTTTGGCATCTTCATTCAAGGGAAAGCATTGCAATGGTTTAGAAGCCTTGGAGCTGGTTCTATCACAAATTAGAATCAGCTATGTATAGCACTTCATGAGCAATTTGGAGAGAAGGAGACAACTTGTCTCTTTTGGAGCAGTGACAACCATCGAAGAGAGCTCCCAATGAGCGGTGACGATTTCAACTTCAGATTTCAAAAGACTTGGGAGAGAATTCCGGTGGCGGTCGGACCAACAACGAAGAAGGTGCTTTTCTCTACTATCTCAAAGCTCTAAATTCTGATATTTCTATGTTGATTCAGTCCATGGGAGGCATAACTATCCCTATGGCTTATAGCATTGCCATTAGGGCTGAAAATTGTTTGATCCAAGCTGGCAAACTAGCCCCTAGACCTCCCATGCCATTGTTTCCAAGTTTAGAGAGTCCAAACACCAATCAAGCACCTAATTTGGCTCCTTCTCCCACTCCTAGAAATCAGAGTTCAAATGAAGCTTCTACTTCATCTCCAAGTGCCCCAAATGAGCTTCAAGAAGTCATGAAGCAATTACAAAACCTAGGCAATGAGCTAGTCACTCTCAAGAGGCAGCAAGCCCAAGGTTTTAGACCTTCTTACCAGCCCCAAGCTCAGCCCAATAGGCAGCCATACCAACCACAAAGACCTCCTAATCCAGCTGCAAATATAAATCAAACAAGGCCTCCTACCAATAGACCATTTCAGCCCTATAATCCAAATGCCATATCTGCCTCTAAGGCATTAGTGCCAACACAAAACAACATTGCTCAGGAGTATGATTGGTGCTTTCCATGTAATGAACCTCATAACCAATCCATGTGCTTCAATGGTGCTTTGAATCAAGCATTAATGGTGACAACTACTGGCGTGGAGGGTGAGGGCAGTCAAGGAAACAACCAACAACAAGAAACATTCCAACAGCAATCAGCTCCAAATGACACCACGTTGGTAAATTGGCAAGCAGAGGATTTTTGTGGCATGAATCAAATGGTCTCTCAAGGTGTGGCAGCCAACACAAGGTCAAAAAGAAGGAATTTGGGTGAAGAACAACCATTAGCTCCAACTAATCTCCAACCCTCTATGGCTCCACAAATGGTTGGCAAACAAAATCCAGTTGTAAATGCACAAGGACAGCCAAGAATAGCTCCTAGGCCAACTCAAATACCAGTTGTTGCTGCCCACGTGCAAGGAGTGAATGTGCAAACAAAGGGACAACAAAGAGATCCTTCATCACCATTCAGTATCATTGATCAGATGAAGAAGACAAATGTTAATATATCAATGTGGGAATCCCTGTCTATCCCAGGCCAAAGAGATTTGCTACAAGCTTCCATGAAGGACTGGCCAACTTTGAATCAGCAAGTTCAGATGCAAGACAAAGTGCTTACAAATGCTGCCCAGCCTGAGGGGAATTATGGAGGACAGCAAGGTAAAATGTTGAAGCCCTCTCCTTTCTATGTTTCATTAATCATTGGAAATCAGCTAGTGCACAATTGCATGATAGACTCCGGGGCAAGTAGCTCAGTGATGCCTAAACAAATAGCTGATCAGCTAGGGCTCCAGTATGAAACAATATCCAAAGGGGTAGTGCAGCTAGATGGGACAGCAGTAGCAACAGTTGGAGTGATTAAAAACTTGAGTCTTACCTTGCATGCATGTCCAAATGTTGTTGTTTTACAAGATGTATCAGTCATAGACCTTCCACCACTCTTTGCCCTTTGCTTGTCAAGGGACTTCACAGCCAAGATTGGAGGATATTTGTCTGCTGATTGGTCACACATGTTGTTCAGAATGAGGTATGGAACCAAAGCTACAATCAGGTCTGAACCTATTGCAAACTTCCACATTGAGCCTTACACTCCAAGTCAGATTAATGCCAATTGCTCAGCATTTGATCAAGAAGATCACCCAAGCACTGATGAAGCTGACACCAAGGTTGGGAGCATCCTGGATCTAACTCTTGATGAATGGGCAAACAAGGTACATGCTTTTGATCCTTATCAAGAAGTAGAAGAATCTGAGCTAGGGGTCTATTGTATACATGAAGAAAATCAGCCTATTCCTAGCATCACCAAGCCAAACCACAAGGATGACAATGAGGTATGGCAGCTGTTTTTTGATGGATCAAGGAGTAGACAAGGTGCAGGAGGTGGAGCTATGCTTGTTTCACCTCAAGGAGTAAAGTACTATTCAGCTTTTAGATTTCAGTTTGCATGCTCTAATAACACTGCTGAATATGAAGCCTTGGTGCAAGGGATGCATTGGGCAATCAAGAAGAAAATAAAGAACTTGCAAGTCTTTGGTGATAGTGAATTGATTGTAAATCAGGTCAAGGGACAGCATGCTACCAAGAATGATCTACTCAAGTGCTACAAGAATAGGGTATGGGACCTCATGGAAGATTTTGAGGGTTTTGGCATCAAATCCATTCCTAGGAAAGAGAATCAAGCTGCTGACAGGCTTGCAGCAGTAGGGCAGCCTTTGACATTGTGGAAAGCATTCAAAAAGACAAGGTACAGCCAAACATCCACGTGATTGTGAGGCCTTCAGTGCCGGATAACAATGTCAGTTGGCAAGTATTTGAGAATGACCAGCAAATCATCCATTTCTTGCAAGAAGAAGCTGAGTTCTCAGCTAAGAATCAAGAAAAATTGGAATAGCAGTATGGTGACCAAGTGGTACAGCTGAGAACTAACAAGCTGCCCAAGGGACTTATCACTTTGGAGTCCATTTTTAATCCCAATGATCGGTTTAGGAAAGAAAGCAAACATTCAGGTCAAGAGAGAAGATTCAGTATCCATCTTGGTGGAAGAGAACAAACCATTGCAAATTGGAAAGATGACAACTGAACAAGAAAGGTATGAGTTCATACAGCTGTGTCAAGAGTTCCCTGATGTGTTTGCTTGGAGCTATGAAGACTTGAAAGGTTTCAATCCCAACTTAGCTCAGCATACCATTGAATTGGATCCAAATACTAAGCCTGTCAGGTAGAAACAAAGACCAGTCAATCCACATATGGAGCCTCTCATGAGGAAAGAATTGCACAAGCTGATTGAGTCAAGGATCATATTCCCAATCAAGCATTCTAGTTGGGTTGCCAACTTGGTTCCAGTCAGAAAGAAGAGTGGAGAGATCAGATTGTGTGTTGACTTCAGAGACTTGAATAGAGCATCTCTCAAGGACCATTACCCACTCCCTTCCATGGAGCAAATCTTGCAAGTTGTGGCTGGCTCCGAGAGGTTTTCACTACTTGATGGCTACTCAGGCTACAATCAGATTATGGTGAAGGAAGAAGACCAGTTCAAGACAGCCTTCACAACCAAATGGGAAACTTATGCATACGGAAAAAATGCCATTTGGGCTGTCCAATGCTTAGTGCTACTTTCTAAAGAGCAATGGACATGGCGTTCAAAGGTTTGATTAACAATGTGGTGCTGATTTACCTTGATGATATCACTATTTTTTCCAAGAATGCAGCAGACCACCTCTCTCATTTGAGACAAGTCTTCACGAGGTGCAGGAGATTTGGAGTGTCTTTGAATCCTAAGAAGTGTATCTTTCTTGCACATGAAGGAAAGCTCCTTGGCCATATTGTCTCCAAAGAAGGATTAGCAATTGATCCAGAGAGGGTTGAAGCCATAAGAGCACTACCATTGCCAAGCCACAAGAAGGCCCTTCAGAGTTTCTTGGGGAGAATAAACTTTGTCCGGAGGTTTGTCCCAGATTTTGCAGCCCTTGTCAAGCCCATCACCAAAATGTTAAAGAAGAGCATGGCTTTCAAGTGGACAGCAGAAGGCAAGGAGAGTTTTGAAGCAATCAAAGAAGCTATCTCTCAAGCACCAACTCTCATCAACCCAGATTTCTCCAAGGATTTCATCCTCTATGCATTTGGAGGTAATGATACTATTTCTGCCATTTTGGTACAGCAGAACAAGGACAACGATGAGCAGCCAATTGCTTTCTTCAGCCAGAGCCTAGATGACTATGAGGTGAGGTATTCTTTTATTGAGAAGCATGTGTTGGCAGTAATCAGAAGCTTGAAGAAATTCAAGCATTTAGTCTCAAACAACAAGGTCCAGTTGCTGGTCTCACATGCTGGGGTTAAGGACTTCCTCCTCAACAAAGATTTGAATGAGAAAAGGGCAGGTTGGATCACCCATGTCATGGAGTATGACATTGAGATCAAAATCACCAAGCTGGTAAGAGGAAAAGGATTGTGTGAGCAGCTGGTTTTGGGGAAGCAAAAAGAAGCATGCAATGAAGGAGAGGCTGTTTTGACAGTTCAAGACAGCCATGAGCCATGTGGCACTCAAGAAGAAAACAATGCTTGCCCCCACTCCTTGCTGGACCCAAGGTATAATGCACTTCCTAAGCATAGGCCTATGCCCTCCGGAGATGAACAAGACCCAAAGAAGACACTTCAGATTGCAGGCTATCCCATATGCCATTGTTGATGGAGTTTTGTTCAAGAAAGATGTGAATGGAGTGCTGCTGAGATGCATTAGCACAAATCAGATTCATAGGGTGTTGGAAGAGTTCCATGGTGGATCAGCTGGTGGTCATTTTGCACCGAGAGTGACAGCTCTAAAAATCATGAAGGCTGGTTATTATTGGCCTAAAATTTTCAGTGATTGCTATGCATGGATCAAGAGGTGTAAGAATTGTGCATTCTTCACAGGAAAAGAGAGACTTGCTGCCCTTCCATTGCATCCAATCTCAGTTGACCAGCCATTCATGCAATGGGGTTTGGACTTCATTGGAGTCATTAATCCCAATTCAAGTCAAGGGCACAAATGGATTTTGACAGCCACGGACTACTTCACCAAGTGGACTGAAGCAGTAGCACTCAAAGAAGCAAATGAGTCCAGCATCTTAGACTTTTATGAGGGGATAGCAACCAGATTTGGTATACCTGCTACAATAATCTCAGATAATGCATTGGCATTCATTGGATCCAAGGTGACTGAGTGGGCTGTCAAGAACGGGATCTACCTAAGCACTTCATCAAACTATTACCCTCAAGGTAATGGCCAGGCCGAGTCTACAAACAAGAACTTGTTGAGGATCATTAGGAGGACTCTTGATGAGAATCAGAGGTCTTGGCATACCAAACTGAAATCAGCCTTATGGGCTGATAGGATAACTCCCAAGAGATCCACAGGTAACTCTCCATTCAAGCTTGTTTATGGAAGAGAGGCAATCTTGCCCATGTCACTTGAGTTGCCAACATTGGAACTCATGAAGCAATTAGAGTTGCTAGAGTTTGGGCCCATGGAAGTGAGATATGCAGAGTTGATGGAGCTACAAGAGATTAGAAATGAGGCATCCCAAGCAATGGAGAAGAATCAAGCTTTGATCAAGAAGACCTTTGATAGGAAGGCCAAGGATAAATCTTTTCAAGTTGGAGATCTAGTGTTGAAATGGGATGTGGATAGAGCAAAACCGGGAAGGCATTCAAAATTTGATGCCATTTGGAGTGGCCCATACATGGTCACGAAGTGCAAGAACAACAATGCTTTCCAATTGGCCTCATTGGATGGTGAAGAACTGCAGATTCCAGTCAATGGAATCTATCTCAAGCATTGCTTCTAGAGGGAAATTCTCCACCTTGTAAATATTAGATTAGATTTTCATTCCTCCAAGTGCTTTGCACATTGTTTTGCTGTAGGTTAGTTTTGTTTCCCCTAAGTGCTTTGGCACAACTTGCTGTCCATGGAGATGTTTTGCAGTCCTTGCTTCCATCAGGTGATATTCCATCTTCCTCCTTGCAACATTCTAAGTCAGGTTGGGGTTCCAAATAGAAAATTTGATGACTCCATGCCCAATGGACTACTTCAGGCAACTGGTACTTTCATCTAGCAGGTAGATGACCCCTCTGAGTCGCCAAAATTGTTATCCAAAATGTGCCCCTGCTCATTTTTGTGGCTAACTCCTTGTGTTCCTACCTCTCTTGTGCCTCAGTCTTCATTTTTTGATTTTTAGGCACTCAAATCTTTCTAGAGATGGCACCATCAGATAGAGCTCTCTCTCAGCTTTCCAGAAAGGTAAAGTTTTCCTCCTAACTCCTCATATTTTTCAAGTTATGGCTCGATGGAGTTTTTGTGGGAAATTTTCCCATTGGAGGCCCGCAACCAATAGGAAGCTGCCACGTGGCAAGAAAGTTCGGAGGTCGGAGGTGAACTTGGAAAATTTTCCAAGTTTGGGTCGAAGGTTCAAATGGAAAATTTTGCCCGCGGGGCCCGCGGACCAATCACAGTGTGACACGTGTCACAAGGGGAGGCATAGTGAAAAAATTGGCTAAGTGTTTGAGCAGGAAAAATTTTGAATTTTGGCCCGGCCAATAGGAACTCACCACGTGGCCAAGGAGGGTCGCGGGCGTCGGGGTTAAAATTGAAATTTTGCTAAGTTTTGGTAAAAGTTTCAAATGCAACATTTGTCCCGCGTAGCCCGCGCCCAATGAAAATGGGCCACGTGTCCAATGGAGCCCGAACCGGCGGAGGAGAAAATGAAAAATGCTAAGGGTTTTGCCGAGTTTTCAAAGGAAAATTTTGGAAGGATTTTCCCATAGCCAATAGGGGCATGACAGGTGGCACAAGTGGCGGGAGCTCACGGCACGGGGGGAGAAAGGAAAAAATTTGCTAAGTGGTCGGTAAAAGTTTCAAAGGGAAAATGGAATAGAGGGCCCAAGCCCGAATAGACACGAGGACACGTGTCCTAAGGGAAAGGGGAGTTCGGAGCTCGGGGAGGACTTAGGAAATTTGGCAAAATTTCGGTCAAAAATTCAAAGGCAAAGGACGAGCCCGCGCCCCTGTCGACCAACCAAATCATGCCACGTGTCCACAAGTGGCGGGGCGCGGGGGAAAATCGGGAAATTTTCCCAAAGTATAAAAAGGTAAAATTTTCAAAGGAAAACCCGCGGAGGAAGAAGGAGAGAGAATTCCAGTGGTGAATCAGAAGCTGACATGTGGCATCCGACCAGCGGAGTGCGGGATTTTTGAAAAAAATTCCAAAGACAAAAAAAAGGTAAAATTTGAAAATTTTCCCGTCGATCCGTTTTTGGCCCGTTTTTGCCCTAAATCTTCAAACGAGCATAACTTTCGATCCAGAGCTTGGATTTGCACGTTCTTTATATCAACGGAAAGCTTATGAAATTATATACATGATTCCATGGTAAATTTTGAATTTTGGTTCAGTTTGGAGAGAGAAAATTCAAAAACACTTCTGGTACGTGTCCATGGCCAGAAATGACATTTCAACAACCAAATTTAATACAAAATGGGTCGCATTCTTCTCCAGTATGGTCAAAAATGTTAGAGCATGGGTTTGTAAGGACCTCCATGCTGTTTTAATGTAGTTTCATTTAATGAGGGATGGCTCCCATGTGTTTTTCACGTTTTCTCTCTCTTGGGCTCGACCCATGTACTGTAAAAGCCAGATTTGGCTCATTTCTTCATGGTTGAACACTTTTTGGCATAGAAAACTTCTTCTTTCACCTCCAGCAAGTGATTTTTGCAAGAATCAGACCTTTTTCAAGTATTGTAGTAGGTTTATACCTCTTTGAGGTGGAATGCAAGAGATTTTACATGGAAATGACAGTGCAAACTCTGTGAATGCTTTCAGTCCTCTGTTTGTATTGTTTTACTTCATTTTAAGACCCTAATTACATCTATCAGCTTGTGTATGTTTTCCCTTGTTGCATTTCATGAATTTGTGTCTATTTACATGGCAAAAAATGTTTCACCACTCCTTTGGTGCATCACCATCATTAGTTAGTTTCAATTTTTGCATTTCTATCCCTGTCCCCTTGTAATTTAGAGTAGGATTAGGATCTGAACCTCTGTAGTTGTGTAAAATATAGATCTAAATCGGAGGAGTTTGAGGAACCAGCCTCTAATCTTGAGATTCCTCTCTCATTTCAGAAGTCCCGGAAAGGGGGTGTGTTTGGTAGAAACTAAGATGCACACAAATAAATATGGCTAGCAAAATATTTTTATTCTAAAAACACATACATGCAATAAGACAAGTGTAAAAGACACATACAATGCAAGAACTACCAAGTTGAGTAGTGTAAACACGCAAGAAACAAGTAAGTCACACAAAGTGGATTACAAACATGGGACATCATTCATGATGTCACAAGACACTAAAGGCATCATGGCAGAAAAAATTGAACAAGTGTACACAAAAAGCATAGGGTAAAGCCCACATACAATGGAAAACAATGGAAGACAAGTAGAAATAAACAAGCAAGGAGTCATGGAGAAACATAATTCTACAAGACAAGTACTACATAGGGAACACCCATTAGCATGTTATAAAAATAACCAATTGGTCAAAGTGTGTATGATCAATTAATATAATATGCTAATTACAAAATGAAACAATGGCACCTAGATTAAATGATGAATGAGGATTCCCCAACGACTAATATAGGAATGGTAGAAGGCGAGCATCCATGACGCATGTAAGAGTCTTGTATCCGGGATCACACTAGACAAAGGCTTGAATGCACATATGTGTATGATATAGATAATGACATATATGAAATCAATCTAACATAAGTAGTAATTGATCATGTAAAATAGTAGTAAGAAAGAGTGAATGCCCCAAGACAATGCAACATGTTGTGGATGGATGGAATGGAATGTAAGATGGTATGATAGAGCAATGTGCCTCCCGAGTATATGGAAGTGTATGAAATGAGGTTCATTTTTTTCCCCCTCGGTATTCAAGAATGAACTATAAATGATAGTGTGTCATTTGGAAATGATCGAGTAATGTTTTATTGTGTCTAGCATAGCAAAGTGTGATGAATGTGTATATGTAATGGTGATGAAATTTTACATGTGGAGAGATGTGAATAAACCCTATATATGAAGCATATATCATGACTTATTGAATTTTTGAGTGATGATTTATCCCTAAGCATATTTTACTATGAGATGAAATGATGAGTGATGATTTATCACTAAGCATATACCACTTCTTGATGATAGACATATGTGATGATTTATCCTAAAGCATATGTCACTACAAGATGAAAGGAGGGAGTGGTGATGTAACCTAAGGTTTATACCACTACAAGATGATAGAATACATGAAGATTTATTTGAAATCGTATGTCACTAGGTTGGAAATGGCATATGAGTAAATGTTACATGGTGAGTGTTGGGTCCATTTGATTTGTAAACCCTTGGCATTTGAGTATGGATCGAGGAACTAAAGTGTGTCATAGGGTGGTGAGTGCAGCACATAGAAAACAATATAGTATATGTATGTTGAGACTAGACTACCACGTGATGAGTAAGATTTGTAAATGTGCGGTGTGGGAAATGCAATGTAGGATGTGTAGGGTGTGTAAGATGTATATTATGTAATGTGTAAAGTGCAATAATAGGTGTAGATAGAAATGGAATATGTAATGATAACATGTAAAGCTAGACTCATATGTAATGTAACCTAGCATAAGATGTATAATATGTGTATAAATGTTTGGTTTATGATGTGACTAAGTGTGTAGATACCCTAATAGATGTAATGTGTAGATGAGGAATAGTCTAATGTAGGATAAATGTAGAATGAATGGTGTATGATGTGCAATGTATGATGAAATGTAATGTGTAATGCCTAAGGTGTTATGTTTGGATTTTAGTGTAATGGTAATCCCTCAACGATCATGTGTGAACCAAAGCATAAGAGCACGTCATCAGGTAATGATGGTGCTATAACACGTGATATGTTATGCCTATGTAAAGAAGATAGATGTACGAGTGAGTGTGGTTGTAGGGTTTTCTGCCTCCAAATTCATATAAATGGACAAACTAACCAATGAGAGCGAAGGCCAAAGGTCCTTCAACCGATGGCTATGAGGATGAAAGTGTAGGACCATGATCTAAAAGTGGTGGCATGTAAGATAAATGTTGTGTTGGTGAATGAAGTATATATGCATGTGAGGGATGAGTATAAGATGAATATTGTGGTGTAGTAAAATATTTTGGCGATGAATATATTTTTTTGACATCATGTGAAAAAGTGATGAGATCTACATGGAATAAAATAAAGAGGGGATCAACATTGAGAATTAGTAACTATCCTAGGAATATGCCTATAAAAATGTGTAGGGTTAGTGGAATGATTTTTCCATGTAGATGACACTTGGGTAGGTAAACTAGAAGTAGATTGTGATTTTAATAACATAGAATGAGACATGTTAGAAGAGGTGGATGACAGATTTGTACAAGGAGATGGTGACAATGGAGGAGATGGAGGGACATCATTAATAGAAATAACTTGGGATTTGTGAATGAATTTAAGTCACAAGTGATTCATAGATATGATAGATTGAGAGTGACGGATCCAATTAAGGCCTAAAATTAAATCACATCCCTCAACTATGTTTCCAACAAGGAAAGGGAAAAACATGGTAAGAGGGTCAAGTGTGACATGTAGCTTAACAACACCAAAGGGTTTTTGAAATGGATAGTCAATTTGTGATGGAGGGTAACCAATAGCCCGAAGGAGCGACATAGAACAAGAACTAATGGGCCATGATGGATCAAATTTAGTATTATTGATAGTGGTCGAGCCGATAGATGCATGTATATGTAAATTATTAGATGTAAATGTAGTGTGATAATTTACATTGGAAAAGGAAATGACAGGTGTGACACATCTTTGGTGTTTGAACTAAGAATTTAAGAGATCCTAATGTCGAGGTGATACTACAGATATGTATTATTAGAAGAAGAATCCATGGGAATTTTGTCACGTTGTTGGGATTCATTATTAAAGAGCTTGATTTTACCCTTGTCATTAGGTAGAGGAAAGCTAGTAGATTCTGGGAATTCAAGCTTATTGTTATCAAGTAAATCTTGGATAATTGTTCATATTTTAGGCATCTATTTGTAGAATTTCCCACACAATGATGATAATCACAATGGAATTTTTCATTTTAGTTCCTACCTTTGGGTCATGATGGGTCTAACTCGAGTGGTGGAGGAAGGGTAATAAGGTTGTTATCGAGGAGTTTCTTTAATATAAGATGTGGAGCCATTAGAAGGTTGTTAAATGTGCACCTAGGTTATTGTGACTAAACTTCTTTAGAGGGAGTAATTGCGTTAATGGTGATTTTAGCATCATTTGGTTTGGATGTAGATGGTTTGAATGGTTCTTATTTTGAAAATGAGTGGAGGATGGAGTTTGTTCTTGATATTTAAGCTTTTTGATGGATAAAAGTTTAGACTCATGAAGCTTAAGAGTATGGAAAAGTTGATCAAATGAAGGAGAGGCCTCAAAGAGAACACTTTCTTGTAGGGGTGGTAAAATACTCTAGATAAATAGATCCTATAGCTCAAAATCGCAAGTACATTTTTCATTTTAGCGAGATTATTCTTATACCATAAAACATAGTTAGCGAATTGTTCATTGGATCCTTGTTTAAGTTGTGCTAGTTGAGCGTAAGAAATATTAGAGCCTATGTTGATGGAGAAATGTGTAAGGAAGGCATCAACTAGATGGGTGAATGAAGTAACTGAGTGGATAGGTAAGTCATAAAACCAATGCATGGCATAATCATGGAGACTATGAGGAAATATTTTAGCTAAGAGAATATGATCATCGAAAAATATAGACAAACAACATGAAAGGCCCGAAGATGCTCTTGGGTCACCATGCCCATTGAAAATGGGTAGCTTAGGGGTAACAAAAATAGGAGGAAGTGGATAAGTAGAGATGGTAGGTGAAAATGGAGTATGCAATAACAAGGTAGAATCTAAAGATGGAGATGTAGTTAAAGTGTCATGTTGCAACTTACAAATTTGAGCCTGAAGATCATGATACAAAGAGGTTAAATATTGATTTCCAATGGAGGATAATTTCCTTTCATGAGAAACTAAAGGAGGTGTAAAATTATTGGTAGGAGTGGGGATAGAAACCAAACAATAGAGATAGGTGGAAGAGTAGAAGTAGGTGGTTGAGTGGCTACAACAATTGGTATAGCCACAGAAGGATTGAGTTCTACCAAATTAGTAGCTTCCTCATGAGCCACATGCAAAAGTAAGTCTAGATCCTGGGGTGCACAACAAGGTGATCATTGATGGATTTAAGGTGATCTTTAGTAAATTCCTCATGAGATTGAGCCATAGGAAAGGAAAAAATAAACCCTAGTTAAATAAGAAAGAGGAGTCTAGAAGCGTATATGGTCGGGTTCACCAAAATGATTAACTAAAATTAACTAAAAATGGGGGAAATGTAATAATAGTTAATCTAATCTAGGAGGACATAAACGTTGTAAATAAATGCACTAAAGTAATATAAAGTGACTAAAATGATTAAAATGATTGAACTAGTAGAAATAAAACCCTAATATGTAAGAGGAAGGTAAGAATGAACTCATATGATTATGGATGACTATCGCATGGTGTCAAGGGTTTGATAAGAAAATATAGACACTAGAACAACTACATAGAGGTCCCAAAAGGAATGAATCTAGAAGATCTGAGTAGACTAGAGCATCTAGGAGGGTATTGGGGTTCCCTCGTATGGAAAAATAGGCACCCTGGTATCTTAAAAAGCTTGGAACCTAGTTTTCTCTAGATCAAAAGATGCTCTATACCCTTCACTTCCTATCACAATGGATTTTTTGACTCATGTTGAATGTGCCAAATATAGAAAGATGAATTTCAAGACCTGTAAGAGACAAGAGAAGTATCCAAACCCTAAAAAATAAAATATACAAATGAATGGGTCAGACTAACCACAATTGCCACAACAATGGGCTTACTAAATTGATCTCTACTACATTTCAAACCCAAATGTAGTTATAATTTGTGTGTGTATGTCGTGCCCTAGGTGCTCTTGTGCTAGTCACACTTTGTGAAGTAGTGAGCAATAACTAAATGTAGAAAATGTAATAGTATGTGTGCATGGAATAAAATAGAATCCCTTGCCCTATGAAGTGTGTGTTGATACACATATCCTAGCCTTGATGCATGGAATTATGTGGTGTAAGTGATACAATGGATGCAACTCTAGATGGATTGATAG
Organism: Taxus wallichiana var. yunnanensis; assembly: GCA_018340775.1. Taxonomy (NCBI): domain Eukaryota; kingdom Viridiplantae; phylum Streptophyta; class Pinopsida; order Cupressales; family Taxaceae; genus Taxus; species Taxus wallichiana. The sequence goes on from CM031234.1 coordinate 878,439,592, forward strand.
TAGTAAGTGATGCTAGACCCTCATTATGGTTTCATAACTTTATATTTATAGGGCACTCTTGCTCTAATTTCATAATTAATGCTGAAATGGATGACTCAAAAATATAAGGATGAAAAATGGCTAGAAAGATACCAAAAGAGGAAGGAAAGTAAAACAATGATTGGGTCACCCTAGGTGGGACCGGGCACCTTAGGGCGCCCAATATAGGTCCTGGGCACCCTGGTTCAAGATAAAATGATGGAGAAGTGCCGAAATAGTTGGGCATGTATATAAAAATGTGCGGGAATGACGAAACAAAAGATAAAACAAGATGGCCAAAAGGTGGGATTAATTATTAATTTTTTCACTTAAGAACCTTCTAAATAGTAGTATGATGCCAGGCTAAAGAATGCCTAAAGAGCATGATTTTGTAACTACAATTGGTAAAGGGTGTTAGCGGACACCCATGTGCATACCAACGAGTGATATTTTTTGAATATCATGGAGATGAATCATTACCAATATAAATATGACTGAATGACATAGGAAAAGTTAAATAAGTGTGATTAGAGTCAAAAGTGTCCCCAATATAATCAATCTAATATTTCTTAGTTGTTAGTGGAGAAACACATGGTTTATATGCAACGAAGACGGATAAATGGAAAACATGAAGACCATAAACAATGCAATGTGAACATACCAATGATAGAGATGAGGTGAGTGATGTGGCAGTAGGATATCATTGAGTGTGAAGTCAAGCCTACTCAAGCCATTGTATGTGCAAATAGTATCATAGAAATTATGATCCAGCAGAATACATTACCAATACGATTTTTTGATGAAAAGTGTGCATGTTAATGGAAGTGGTAATGATGCAGATTGCCCATGAGCAAGTGAAATAACATCTAGTGTATGAATAGACCATCAATAAAGTACCTTTGCATTATTAGAAGGGGTTTTTGAATTTGTATTCACCTAGGCTATCAACAATGAAAGTTCCATTAAAATAAGAGTCATCTATATCGATAGGAGTGAAATTAATATTACACAATTTTCATCACTAAGTTCAACAATATCAACTTCTTCATCAGAGTCTTTAAAAGCATCTATGTTGGAATTATTATGTTGTATAGTTGAGTTGAGGATATTGGTAAGAGGTGCACTAGATGTAGGAGCGAGATGAGTGTCAACAAGCGAGCACTAGTTTTTATAGGATAAGACACTATGGGTGTAATAATGGAAGTAGTATGAGTAGAAATAGTCAGAGTGCTTGGAGCGGCAAAAGAAGAATGTAAATAGTTGGATTGACCAATGTCATATGTATCAATACTATTATATGGAATAGGTTGTGATGGAGGAATAGGCATAAATAACAGGGTCTATGTGACAGAAATTTGAATGGATCAGGGTTCACAATAATGGTATGTTCATATCCATCATGTAGAATTTGACGCATTAATGAACAGTGGATGGAACTACTTGCATTGCATGAATTCAAGATCTTCCCAATAAAATATTGAATTAAAATGAAGTATCGATAATGAAGAATTCCGTAGGGATAGTCTTAGGCATAAATTTGATATGTAATGTGATGTCTCCTAATCATGTGCGGTAGTTGAATCGTAGCCACCGATAAGAGTAAAAATTTTAGAAATTTAATTTTCTATAATAATAATTTATTTTAGAAGAGAATGAGGACATAAATTAATGGCCGAGCCATTTTCAATGAGTATGTGCTTAATACAAGTGGTGCCAATAATAATAGTGATTAGCAAGGGTGCACATGGATTGTCAAGAGAAAATGGAGCTATGTCTTCATTAGTTAATGATATAGCACATGGAAATTTTTTGAGAGACTGAATGAGGTGTGTGATGTTACTGAATAATTATCACTTTCAATGTGAATAGAATGAAGGGAGGATTCTAATGTATGATCACAATCAGTGCATTGCAAAATAAGTCATAGAGAGATATTTTGGCCTACATATTCTTAAGTTGCTCAATGATATCATATCCCCTAGAAGTAATAGGTGGCAAGATAAAAATGGGTGGATCCATAGGAGGAAAAGTACGACAACTAGTTAATACATTGATAATAGGATCAGCCATAGGCTTAACAAAGTAAGGAAGGTGTTAAGTATGAAATTACAAGAAATCAGCAGTTGTAATAACCATGCCTAAAAACCTAGTGGGAGCGAAAGTTAGATAAGACAATTGATTCATGACTCGATAAGGTGAAGACATATTCAAAAGGGTTTGAAATGGTTGGTTTCACCAAAATGATTAAGCAAATATGGAAATAAATGCCTAAATATTCCTATTATGTAACAATAAATAAAAAAACAATTAAGTATAAAATAGACCCAAGTAAATTAAGCAATTAAGTATTGAAACCCTAGTTACAAATAGGAGATAAGAGTACTTAGTTGTTTCACAATTAATCATGTACTATGCCAAATTGATGACCCAAGTGAACAAATGGGGAGAATCATCACACAAAGCCTCATAAAAAATGTGTGGGTTTACGATATTCCTAGATTTGGGTGCTTCGAAAGCGGTAGGGGCACTTGTGGACTCCTTGGACCTATTTCTAGGTTCCCGTGACTATGAAAAACCCTTCAAAACCTCCTTAGTAGGGTATCAAGATGTTCCTTCTCCTTCTCCTTTGTCAAGCTAGTATGTCACACAATGATCTCTAAGGTAACTAATAACTGCAATAAATAATTCACCTATAAAATGCTCAAGAGTGCATCAAATCATATAAAAATAATAATTCAAATAAGGGTTCGACTATCATTAACTTTCAAACAAGTGAAATTATGATTGAGCGCTGCACTACATTTCAGACCCAATGAAGTTAGATGTGTGTGTGCGTAATTATTCCCTAGGTGGCTCTTGTGCATGTCACACTTGATAATAAGAAAATAGATAGATGTAAAGAAATGTAATAGATTTTCCATGGAAGAGAATAGAATTCCCCTTATGTGAAGTGTATGTAGAAGAATGTAGTCCCTTTACCTTGAATGCTCTTGAATAGCCTTTAGATGCAACCTTAGGTGGTGATAGCTAATGTTTGGTGTTTGGTCCCTTATCATGGTCACATAACTTTATATTTTATGATTCCCTTTCTTTAATTTTGTAATTAACCCTAAAAAGGATGACTAACACAAAGATAAGATTCTTAAATGGCTAGAAAGGACCCAAACTATGTGGACAAATTACAAAGAGGTCAGGGGTACCTAAAGTTGGCGTCCGGGCTAGATGGTGGTGTCCAGACTCATAGAAACTAAAGGTTTAGAGTTCAAACTAGGAAAGAATGTATGTAAGACCAAAAGAGGAAACAAGAATAAAATAGAGATGACCAAATACATGGGTTAATTAGTACTCTTCTTACTTACAAATCATATGAATAGTAGTATGTGATTAGGACTAGATAGATACCCAAAGTGCATGATTTTGTGTCTACACCCTCCTCCAAGAGATACTTGGAGAATTTTTTTAGTCTCCAAATTAACATGGAAATAAAAAATGATGCATAAGGGATTATTAGTATTCCTCAAAGCTTAGTTTTGTAGTGGTTTGGTGTTCTAGTTGTTTTGGGAAGAGAGAGAAAATACCTTGTTTTGTCGAGATTTCAAGTTTTAGGGCTGAGGTGGAGGTTACAAGATAAAAACAAAACTATTCTAGAATCCTTTGGAGATGTGCTACATATCCATGAAAATTCTCAGTAGGTATAGTGGATAGAATAGGATATACATGTCTCCAAAGTCAGCCTACCGATTTTGGCCTTAAGGGCTAAAATGCTAGTCTTTTGGTTTGAAGTGAGTTTGATCATTTTTCATTTTGGAGTGGTGTTTTTGGTCATGGAAAGTTGTGAGACACCTGATATGATGTTTTGAATTTCTTAGAATGGTATGATGAAGTGGTTTTTAGTTTTAGACATAATGGCCTAGAAATCCCTATTTGGCTTGCTCAATAAGGTGACTAAAATAGGTGTGCTAGATTGAATTCATCCATGTGACATATACTTCTTAAATATTTAACATGTTGGTAAAACTATCCTTGATGTGTTCTATAGACACCTAAATTCCTCTTTTGAAATCTTATTTCAAAAATGCATGCAAATCACTCTCATTCTCACCAATTCCATTATAATTAGTGATCTTTACTAATTAACTAATGTTTCTTAACATTTTGGTCAGTTAACAAGCACTTCGTTGATCACCAAACCTCTTTTGCATTTAGGATGCCACTTTATGACAAATTGTAAGTCAAAATCCTCTTCAAAACAGATAATTAGCATTTATTAGCTAATTAAGCCTATTTTTCCCTTGTTTTGGTCAATATACCCTAATATTGGCTTAAACCCCTCTTCCAACCACTCAAAATCACCCCACTTTCCTCCACAACATCTCAACAAGCTTCAAAATCTTATCCTAGCCTCCTAGTTGACCATAAGCGGTTGATTAAGGCTCCACACCTCTTAATCACTTGGTAATTCACTAATTATGGCTAGAAAGGACTAATCATGATTAAAAATTCTAATCTAATTTGGGGCTTTAAGTCCCACATGCACTAAAATACAAGTTTCTCCCAAAAGGAAAACTATAAAAATAGTTCACCTCTTGCCTTAATATTTTACACCATGTTTTGATTTGCATCTCATATAATAAATATTATATATAGCCCACTTCATCCTTTCCTAATGTCTTCAACAAGTTTCGTAGATGAATATATAAAGTGACATAACAAATCATTTGTAGAGGTCATTATACCATTGTTTGGAGTAGCAATCATACCCATTTGATTTCCCTCTTAGGTATATTTAGGCCCAAGTTAGATAATTGAGAGTATTAGTAGGCATGTTTAGTTAGATTTTGCATTATTTTCATACTAGTTAAGAATTTCTTTAAGCTTCTATCTTAATGTTACATTCCTATACTTAGATCCCTAGCTAATTATGTGGGAATGGTGTTAACCTTCCTTGTTTAGATTTGTTATTTGCTTTGTGTAGTCATTTTTATGTACTCTCAATATAACTTTCTAATCCCATGCACATCGACCTATCACCCAAAGGGGAATTGGCGCTCCACACGAAGCATGCAGGCACCGAGCCCCTCCTTTATGTGAGCATTTTTAGAAAATATTACATTTAAAGAAAATTAGATGCAGAAAAGTAAATGTTCATGCACTCATTCTGAAATCATAGGATGAGCTATTACATCTATATACCCATGCAAATAACAAGAGAAACATTATATAAAGAATAGATATGATTCATAACATGAAGAAGAGACACTAGGGTTTGCACCCATGAACCAGATATTCAAAATAGAGCCATATATTCATATTGATCATAGTATCAGTAACCACATTACATTCAAAAAGGGTCATAATAAACCATACATAACAAAAGACTTCAGACTTATCTCCTGTAGATCCTCTCGTAGTGTGATATTCTAACTAAGCCCTCCCAGTTCATCCCTTATTACATATTCTAACACCATACAGAGGCCTATTACATCCATTATACCCCTTAGCACTAATGCTCTAAATCCTAGCCTTACTACAACATCATACTCTTGATGCATTCCCTTATGATCTCACACTTTTTGTCTATCGGCTTCTTCTCCATTTAGGTGTGTCTTCCTTGCTCTAGATCATCTCTATAAATAGGTTTAGTACCCATTGCCATGCCTTCCTTCAGGAGAAGATCAGCTGCCAAGTGTTCAAGTGGTCCTCCAATGGAACATGCTTATTTTTTTCTGAGCTCTTCACTTCCTACAATGATGTCTTTCGGGAACCTTCCATGCATGTATTATTCTTTTCTTGACCACCTAGTCTCTAGGTTTCCACCTTATCCACTTAGTACACCTAGTCGGGTCATTTTTTTCATCAAGTGCCTTTAGAATTTCAAATATGTATAAGTCCTTAGATCCTTTGTCCTAACTTGTGTGCATGCCCTGGTCCCTTATAAACCCTTGTCATATGCACTTTTCCCCCACACGGCCTTTTCTTCCTAGCCTCACGTGTGCACGCACCCTTTGGAACTTAGCCAATATTTTGAGGCCCAACATCACCCAACACTAATCTTATTCTCCATCCTAAGAAACATACTAATACTTCATAGAATAAAGAATGGTGGGAATTAGATAGTTTGAATAAAGAATGAAGGAATGATAAGAATGAGAAATGGAAGAATGAAGAATGTTTTATTGCTGTAAAAGGAGTGGGAAATCCTTCCTTATTGTTTCCTTGATTTTCTCCCAGGAATTTACTTCACCTTGCACCTACTGGAGTAGGTTACCCACTAGAGCACTCACCTCTTCAAAACTTAGTTCATATCCCTCAACGTATCAAAAATCCCCTCCAACTACTAGCTAATTTTTTTAAGCGCATCCATTCTTCATGTGACCTATGGGTTCAACTCCTTGATCCACTTTTGACGAAACCTCACAAGGTTTTGATTTCTTCCATATTATTTTCAACCTCTTCTAGGATCTTATCCTGCTATACCATGTTTCCTTTATTATTTTCTTGGAACTCTTTTAGATCCACCGTTGGGCCTCTAGAATATTGACCAAGTATAGAAGGTGCATAGCGCACAAGGTAGGGTTTAAGAAAAGGGTTTAAGGAAACCCGTGGTGCGTGTGGCGCACTTGGTGTGCGTGGGCGAACCAAGGGTTTTGACTTAATCAAATTGGATTTTCAAGGAAGAACACGTGAAAATCATGACCCAACTATGCATGCATAAGGTGTCACCGACAACAATTTGGCCTAGGAAGGAGCATGCTTGCAGAGAAAGATTCTAGTAGCATATCATGGTATAAAGTGGAAATCTTAGGCCTAGAGGAGAATGCTCACATGGAGGACCACATTCAGACACTTGGCATCAGATTTGAGGGAGTTGGAGGATGATTTGGTAGTCTAGAAAGGCTATAAATACAAATTCCTACAGAGTAAAAAGAGAGGGAGGAAGAGAGGCGAAGAGAACTAGAGAATGGGTGGAGCTCTGCAGAAATACTATAAGAAATATGTTAGTGGGTAATTGAATTGGGAAAGGATGTATTGGGCAAGGGGACTGTAATTTTTTTTTTTTTTAGATTAAATACATTAGTCCAGTTCTAATGCATGACCGTGGTTTGCTCCTCTCGTGACATTCTCAGTAAATGGCTCCATGGATGTAATGAGGTTACCAGTTTATATATATATGAACATCAATGATTCTAATGCATACATATTTTTCATAGGTTCTCTTTCATTTTATGCTAAGTATGGACTCTTATATACTTCTTTCTTATGGTACAAGTTATATAACTGCTAAGTACTTTGTCCTGGAATAGTTGCAAGGATCTAGAGGTCAGCTTTACGAGCTTTATGGTTCTCGTATGTCTTAAATTATTTTGGAACCTCTTAAGTACAAATCATAGATGATTTTTCCCACTAAACTCACATGAATTAGAGACTTAGCACCCACGCGTGCCTTGAGTGAGAACCTAGCATCCATTAGGTGATAGGTCGATGCGCATAGGGCCCCTTTCTTTTGTGATAGGGGTAAAAATTAATACATCTTGGTGTCATTTCCGGGACCTCTTTTCAAAGTTGTAGTGGGAAATAGCATACATCATGATCTATGTAATGAGTAATGATAGAGCGGTTAACGTTGGAAAGTGTTGAATCATGGTTCAAGATCATGGAGGATGAATTTGCTCAAAGATTTAGCACTGGACCTGAGTTTGATGCACGTAGATGGGTAGAAAAGAACTTCTACCATGATCTGTATGAAACTTTTTTCTGTTGCTTCCCAATGGAATTGTATGAATGGCTCTTAGCCTATGCATCTAGATCAAGTTGGCATTATGGATCACATGTGTGGACCCAAGAAGAATACCAAAGGCTACAGGATGCAGATTTGACATGGACCCGTGTTGTGGATCATTGGTGGAAAGGAGTATTGGCTAGCTACACTTTGGAGTATGCCATTTCCACATATTATTCTCCTGGAGGTTGCTGAGTTTGAGTTTCTGAGGGAGCCTAGAGGATCATTTCTATGTGTTTTCCCTCTAGCTATGAAAATTTTGATGGTTACCATGAGTTTAGAGGCATTCCCAATGGTCAGCTAAACCATTGTGAGCATTGGACTAGGAATCTAGGGTGGAGGAAGATGACAGATGTTGTGACGAAGAAAGAAAGGGAGGAGAGATGACACGAGTATGGTGAAGCATGTGAAAGGGATATTTCTAGACAACACAAAGTTGCAGGTGTGATGGATGTATGGTGGGTAACATTGTGGGAAGGATTTGAGGTTCATGCAGAGGATGTGGAACTTGAGCAGTCTGTGTGACCCCATCTTGGCAAGCATGTAAGAGAGACCCCTTCGGCTTCTAATGAGAGTTTTTCTTATGGAGAGAGAAGAACCGTTGGCATGCATCTGAGCCCACCTAGTGACCAGACCCTAGCACTTGGTTTTCTAGATCAAGGGGAAAATATTACTAGTCCAGTTGGTTACATTAGAGGTGATCGGTCTACACCCAGGAGGTATAATTTCTCATTTGGGCCTTCTATGGCTGCAAACACCAACCCAATGTTAGGAATTTTTGGGAAAGGTATAGACACACAAGATTTTGGTCTCGCATCTGAGAGTGGTGTGGGTTATACTACTGATAGTAGGAATTGTCGAGACCATAGGCACACAGCTCAGTGGAACTGTGGGGACCCTTGGCATGACCACTTTAGGACCTAGTGGATCTGGTGGCTCTGGTGGTTTAGGACCTGGTGGGTCTGGTGGATTTGGTGGTTTAGGAGGAATAGGAGTTGGTGGCTCGTGGCTCTCGTGATTCGGGGCCTAGTGGACCTAGTGAACCCGGTGGATCGTGTGGTTTAGGACCTAGTGGACCTAAAGGAAACACAGTGGAAACCAAGGCTCAAGCTAAGGAGGGTTCGTGCCCCAACCACCCCCAAGTTTTCTTTGAAATTTGCTACATTTTCCTAATTATAGAGGTATTGAGGATGTTGTGAAACATATTCACAAGTGTGAAATGCTATGGTTCTCAAAGGGTATCACAACCCAAGAATGGAAGGCTATCCAATTTGTAACCATGTTACAAGGGCACGCACATAGCTGGTATAGGAAATATGAACCTCATCAAATAGTGGTGGACTATACTACTTTAAAGAATGCATTCTTGGTAGAATTCCACATTCCTGAGTTTGAGCAGAAGAGCATCAGTGCTTTGAAGGAGATTCAAGCAAGGAATGGTAGAGAGTGTGCAGGAGTATGATGCGCACTTTAAAACTCTCTTGTATAAATTATCATATGATATTCACCCTTCACAACATGCTTAGTGGTTTGTTGGAGGATTGATCACCCCTTTTCTAAGGGCTTTATCTCATAAAAATTTTACAGACCCACGTGAGGCATTGGAAGCTGCTCTACATGCCGAGGTTGTTGGTAGTGTTGATACTAGCATTAGCCCATTCCTGGAGGCTTAGATTGTTGTTATGGCCAAGCAGTTGAAAAATTTGTTTGCAAACTCAACCCATGAGACTCACAATGATTTTTGGTGCACATATTATGAAGTAGAGGGGCACATTAAGAATATTTTCCTCGAATATAGTACGTGTCGTGGTAGTAGATTGTGAAATTTTTCATAGGGACCATGATATAAGTAGATGCCACTTGCTACAACATGTAATCTAGAAGAATGTGTCTTTTTACTGCAAGATTTACACCTCTACAACCCATGATACTAAGGACTGTAGGCTCATTGATCAGATCCATGAGGCCATTGATCATGGGGTGTGCCAAACCAGCGTTGCCAGTAGTTCTAAGGGTGATGATCACCGTTATGAGGAGCGCGCAGATGGAGGCACGCGTGGAAGAGGCTTTCGAGGGGGATTCCATGGTCATGGTAACCGTGAAGGAGGAAGGATTGAGTTCTCGCATGGAACTGTTTCAATTATGGATCTATAGATCATTACAAATGAGAGTTCCTAGACCTATTATAGTGCTCATGGTGTGGAAAGAAGCATAAGTATGAGGAGTGCCCAGAGGTGAATGAGCACATAAATCAGTAACATTGGAAAGAAAAGGGTGTTACAATTTTCAAAGTATAAAGAAGCGAGACACACAATGGATGCCTCAGTAACGTGGGATGTAGGTTTGGAGCCTATCTTGGTAACAACAAGGGCAGAAGCCACACGTGTAAAATATATACCAAGGTAGAGGAACCTAGTTTCAAGAGAGGAAGTAGTTCATGGAAAGTACCCAGACCCTACGCATCAAAAGGAGGTGTATCAGACACTATGGATGTCATTCGAGTTTACAAGGGGAAATCCAGTGTCTAAAGGAGCAATCCAGGAGGGAGGAATAAGGGAGGAGATTCGAGGTGCCAAAGGATGACCTGGATGAGGTCAAGGAGGTGTGTAAAATGTTAAGGCAAGAGAATATCATTCCCTTGCTAGGATCATGGTTGAGAGAGAAGGTACCATGCACCGGAGGAGAGTGTGAGAGGCAGGTCTTGCACGTAAACCTTCCCCCTCACATCCTTGACTATGACAAGGAAATCACATTGAATGCAGTTATGGATGGATGGCTCCTTAGTAATATCCTCATTGACACTGAAGCGGAGGTTAATGTTCTAACTTTGGATGGATGGCATCAAATGGGGAGACCTGCATTATAACCATCTTCAAACATGTTGTATATGGAAAAAAATACTAAGGTGATTCCCATTGGTGTCTTAAAGGATGTAGCTATCACTATCCAGGAGCTAAGTTTACTAGGGACTTCGAAGTCTTGGTGCTCGCCAAGGAAGATAATTTCCCAGCACTACTTGGGCACCCATGGTGTTACAAGAACAATGCAGACCTTCGGTTCAACAAAGGGTACATTAGCTTTGAAAATAAGGAGGAACGGCTCGTTATACCCTTTCTGATGGGAAGTTGACACCCGATATTGAACATTTGGGGAAGAAGTTCTCAATAGGATATATGTGTGCTCAATCGGGGACCCGAGAGATAATACATCCTACCGACGAGTTATCCAGGTTTGAGAATGCTCGATCAATAAGTGATACCATTAGTCTAGCAAGTGACAATTGGGTGCATGGAACTTATGAATTGATGGGACGAAAATTGAGAGGGTCGGTGACCAAGGTGATAAAGGTGTGCATAGTTCGGTGCCTAGGAGGAAAGGAGCTACCTAAGTATTCAAGAGGAGCCTTCCCTGAGATCTTTTTGTAGGAAATGGAAGCTTAGTGGAAGAATGAGAAGGAACAGAGAGGGATGTTAAGTTATGTCCTACTTAGCACAACTACACGGTGGTGGGATACACATCAGGAGAGCCTTTTGGAATGGCACGAGGTAATAATTTCTCTCTCTGTCAGATTCTCTAGGAGCAATGTGCCCACCACCATCAAGGACTACGATGGGAAGGATCCCGCCTCTTTCCATATCCAGAGTGTGAAAGGATATAAAGAAAAGGCATGGTAGCTTTTCCACCATCCCTATAGGTGCACAATTTGTACTCTATACTACGGGTTACGTGCACATATGGTACATTCATTTAGAAACATGCCGCCAGATAGGGAATTGGAAAGAGCTCACGGTTGACCTCATTCAAACCTTATAGTATCAGAGTACCAATCTATCAGTTGATAAGGCCTTGTAGGGTATCAAGCACCTTATCATGGGGGATGGTACCATGGTGGAAGATAGGTTGTTGGAGTTACTAGGTGAACCAGGTTTGGAGGCACACTTTGAAGAAGTAGAGGAAACAGAAGAGTTACAAATTGAGCGCACGTGTTTGGAAAAGGAGAAAGGAAAGTTGGTGTATGTGATTGATGGAGAGGAAGCAAAAATCTTGGATGTTAGCCATTATGTAGGAACACGCAAGGTAGTGGATAGTGCTAAAACTCGTGCGCATTCCTACCATGAGCCCTTAAAGAAAAGAAGGTTAACATCGGTTTAGGAGAAGAACCTAAGGAAGATATTATTGGAGATTACTGGTCAGAGGAGGAATTCTCTAAGATCATTGATCTATTGCGGGAATTTGAGGATTTATTCCTACATGGGTACCATGAGCTCAAAGGCGTTCACCATTCCTTGGGGGAGATGAAGATAAAGCTGAAGGATGGTGTGTTCCCGATCAAGAAGAGGCCCTACTAGATGAATACCAATTTACTCCTAAAGGTTAAGGAGGAGATAGAAAAAATGATAGCTTCTAGGATCATCAAAGTAGTGGAAGAATCAGAATGGATAAGTCCGATGGTAATTAGCATCAAGAAGGATGGGTGGATTAGGACTGCATGGATTATAGGGAGATGAACACAATTTGTGTCATCGATCCTTTTCCAACCCCCTTCACTAAATAAATTTTGGAAGGAGTCACTGAGCGTGAAATCTATTCCTTTATGGATGGATTTTTGGGGTACCACTAAGTCCAGATTGCAAAGGAGGACCAAGAGAAGACAAATTTTACCACTGAGTGAGGAATTTTTTCATATACAGTCATACCCTTTGGGTTAAATAATGTGCCTACTATTTTTTCAGCATCGTGGTGTAGGCATTCCAGGACTTCATCCATAAGTTTCTTCAGTTTACTTTGATGATTGGACATGCGGTGTATGGTCTAGTCAAAGACCATTGTGACAATTTGAGGTTGATGTTTGAGAGGTGTAGGCGCTTGAGGATATCCCTCAATATTAAGAAATGTGTATTTGCTAAAACCTTTGGTATGTTATTGCAGCATATCATATCTAAGGAGGGTTTCTTGGTGGATCCCGCTAAGTTGTAGTTATTATGGGGTTAGGGGAGCCTACTAGCTAGAGCGTAGTGTGTGGATTCCTTGGGCATATGGGTTATTATAGGAAATTCATCAAGGGGTATGCCAAGATCGCCACACCTTTAGAGGAGCTGCTCAGACATAAATTTTCCTTCCATTGGGGAGAGGCGCAATAGAGGGTGTTTGATACATTAAAGGATACGCTTTGTCACCGGGCCTATATTATGTTTTCCCTCTTGGGAAAAGTTGTTCCATGTCCATGTAGATGCCTCAGGAACCGCTATTGGAGCAGTTCTTACACAACCAGGTGAAGAAATTATTGATCATCCTCTACGTTTTGCAAGTAAGAAGCTGACACTAGCAGAGCAGAATTACACCACAATTGAGCATGAGGCATTTTTAATGATCTACACACTTTTTAAGTTTAGACAGTATCTATTGGAAACACCCTTCATGTTTTACACCAACCACATGGCATTAAAGTATTTGGTGAACAAGCTCATTCTACAAGAGCACATATGTCGGTGGGTATGTTTATTTCAAGAGTTTGAGTTCACTATAGTAGTGAATCCTAGGAAGAGCAATTGTGGACCTGATCATTTGTCAAGAATTGATTTAGAGGACAACATGTAGAGTATTGAGGATATAATGCTAGACACATAATGTTTAGGTTGTGGTCCACTCCCTTGATTTGGAGGAGATTATGGTATTTTTAAAGGAAGGTGTGGCACCGAAAGGAATGAAGGCATTAGAGAAGAAATAGCTAGCCATACGCGTTGCACCCTACATGCTGATCAGTGGAGACTTATACAAGTTGGGACATGATGAAGTTTTGCATAGGTGTGTATTAGAGCATGAGTGCCTCACCATCATGGAGGAAGCTCATGGAGGAAGTGTGGGTGGACATTATGTAGGTGATGCCACCACGTGTAAGATATTAATGGCAGGTTTGTGGTGGGAAACCATGTACAAGGATTGTAAAGACTATTGTAAAGCATGTGACCATTGTCAACACATTAGCAAGCCAGGAAAGAGAGATGAAATTCCTTTGCACCCTATCCCTAGTGTGGAGCATTTTGAAAAGTGGGCAATAGAATTTGTAGGCCCTATTTCACTAGTGATGCGTAGGACTAGGTCATGCTATGTCATCAATTACATGGATTATCTGACAAGGTGGATGGAGGCAGCCCCAACTAAAGATTGTACAAAGAGCCACAAAGTGGCAATATTCTTGTGGGAGAACATTATCATGAGGTATGGATGTCCTTTGAGTTTAACCACCAATAGGGGTACGCATTTATTAAATGAGACGGTGAGGATCCCGTTAGCGAGTTCATGGTGGCTCATCACAAGACTACACCCTATAACCCCAAGAAAATGTAACCACGGAATCATTCAACAAATAATCTTGAGTCATACCACGACCAAGATTTGTGATGTCGGAAGACAAGACTGGGATGACAAAGTATCAGTAGTGTTATGGGCTTACAAGACAACATATAAAAGGCTAAACAAAGCCACACCATTTCAGTTGGTGTTTGGTGTGGAAGTTGTTCTACCAGTTGAATTCATGTTACCTTCTTTGCGAATAGCACACACGTAGGAGGGTTGGCTAATGAGCAAGTGCTAGAAGAAAGAATTGATGAGTTAATGAAGCTAGATGAGAGACGATCACTTGCCAAGTGGAGCCAAATAGTAGAGAAAGAAAAGCAAAAGGCTTGGCATGATCGCCACATAAGAAACAAGAAGTTTGAGGTTGGGTAGATGGTCTTACTTTATGATTCTAAATTTCTGCACCATCCTGGGAAGTTGAAAGTCCATTGGTTGGGTCCTTACACAATCTCGTACATCCTTGATTCAGTGCATGCCAGTTACAAGTGCTTGGATGGGATGAAGTTTCTGGACACTTCAATGGGAGTAGGCTAAAGCCCTATTATAAATAAGTCTTCTTTGTGTTTGTAAATAAGGTAGTTTTGCCAGTTTAGAATTTTCCTTTATGCGTTTCTTTTCTTGTGTTTCCCTTTTGCATTGTTGTTTTGTTTTGCGCCTTGGGCACCGATAACCTTATTACTACTTTTTGAGAATCTGTGAGTGCACAAAGGACCCATGCATCATTTTAGTGTGGGGTGGAGTAATGTGAAGGAGCACATGGTTAAAGTACCAAGGAATTTTGTGTTAAAAATCCTGGTTGAATGGCCCTATTAAAAGAGGTGCTTGAAAAGAAAATATGGAAAAAGGATGGTTGGTGTCAAGATAAAGCTACTTATAGATCCCATGTACAAAGGAGGAGAAAGTGCATCAAGCAACATGAGGTAGGTGAGAGAAAAATTAGGATAGAAGAAGTGCCTTTGACACTGGTTACATGCGTGCAAGAGTCTCCTATCATGTTGGATTGGTTACGCACCAGAAGGTTGGAGGATTTTCCTTATAGGTTGGGCACGTAAGGGAAAGTGCTTAAGTCAGGATTTGTTTGAAAAATCTGCATTAAATGAAAAAAGTATGGTGGTAGGTGAAGTAGCACTTAATTCTCAAAAAGGAAAAACTATAAATAAAGCGGTTGAGGCACTTCATTTTTCACTTTTAGTATAAGAAGAATGAAGCACTTTTTGCACCTTTTCAAACTAGGGCTTCCAAAATACTTGATCCATGTGAAGAAAAACTTGGAGAGATTGAAGCATGGGTAACTAGTTCAGATTTGCAAACCGAAGGAAGGGATTTCATGGGTGTAGGAGAAGTTGTGAGAAGGTGTCATCTTATGAAGGGAGTATCCCAGTTAGGGTTTGAAGAACTAGGGCACGGGTTTAAGAAATTTTCTTCACAAGTTTGAGATCTAAGGTTGGAGAGAGTGGAAGAACAGAGTAACACAGAGTGATTGAAGTGGGAAGAAGACCTAGATAATGACACCCAAGAAACTAGCTAGTACACCCAAGAAGGGCAAGGGAAAGCAACAAGAAATTGAAGCAAGCAAAAATGAAGAGTGGTATGCGAAATAAAAAGTACCCAGATGGAGTGTTGTTGGGGAAGGAGTGGGAGTCCCATCTTAGGGACATTTCGTAAATGATTATAATCATTGGACAAGCACAATCGAAAAGGAGTTGGCACTAGAGTTAGTGCACCCAAAAACAAGAGGACACTAGAGGGTTTGCCCATTTATAATGATGACGTGAAGGTCAAGTTGGAGAAGGTAGGGTTATTACAACTCTTTGAGTTTCCCTACTTTGGGAAACTTGAGCGATTGTATCAGTGGCTGATGTCGTGCGTGCATGAGGACTATTTCCACTTCGTGGGGTGTAAGATGTGCATAAATCCTCAGCTAATTTCACATTTCACAGGCCTCATCTATGAAGGAGATAGGTTGGAGGATGACTTGACTAACAAAGAAGTGATTAAGGAAAATATTGCCGCTTTCACATGTAAGAAGGGGTCAAGGTATTATGATGTTGCAGACATCAAGGATCCAGTGATGAAGATGGCCATGCACCTGGTGTCAAAGCTAAATGGCCAAGAGAGATGGACCCAAGTGAATAAGCCATGGTTGAATGTTTGCAGAAATATTTCAGAGGGCACCATATATAATTTGTCCACATTCATAGAAAATGAAATTATCAAGTGCGTGAAAGAAGGTGACAGGATCCTTTTTGGAAATGTGCTACTAACCATTGCGTTTTTAGAGATTGGGGTACCAGATGCATCAAATAAATTTGTATGGGAGTACCCTACTGAAAACCCTCACCCGCCAAAAGGTTTGAGAAATACACTTGTGATACTATGACAACAATGCACAAGGAACACTTGGAAAAGTGGTACACATGCCCAAGGAAAGTGTTTGGGGTAGAATGGAGAATTCTCGAACAACAGCTATTAGCCACTAGAGGAGAAGAAAAATTTTCTATGTACCAGCATTTCTATTTGGGAAGATTCAAACTATTAGATGGGACATGGAGCCCATGGTGTAAGCTCCCCTTTTCCTTCATAGCTCAATACTTCCAAGTGGGAGTAAATAGGTTCAAGGAGTCCAAAAATTTTATATTGTACCTTGGTAATCTAGACCAAGACCATAGGGAAATGTGTAAAGGGTTGGTCTACCTTGGCAAGTGCACGTACGTGGAGCAGTATGTATCACATGAGGTACAAATGACAAGGCCCATGACTCTACCCATTGTAAAAGGATCCACAACGTGCATGTACATTCACATAAGACCCAAATCAAAAAGGGCACATATCTAGAAAACAAGGTATCCATACCTCAGGATCCAACTGGAAGGAAAATACCCGCACCTAAATGGGAGGAAAAAGAACCAAAAAGAAAATTCCAAGTGTGGTGGAGACACAGGTAATAGGTTCCCCGAGATAAGTGTCATAACCAGTATGTATGCATGCAAGAAAATACCATAATCAAAGAAAATACTCTAGAGCTAGAGAATCCATTGGATAAGGAGTAATATGAAGAAGAAGAAATAGAGTCACCTACACCAGAATCTCTGGTTAGGAAGAAGCAGAGGGTAGAAGAGGAGACCACCTCAGAAGAAGTTGGAATTTTGGATAAGTGCATAGGAGAAAAGGATGGTAGTGAAGAAGAAGTAAGTGGGGAAAAGAACCCCGGGAAAGATCAAGGGCCACCTGTTTTCAATGTACATGATTTAGAGGAGGAAGGCGAAGAAGAAGAACAAGGTTTCCTTTTTGTGCGGTGCAAGGATAGCCAGGTAGGAGGAAGCACCCAGGACATGGGAAAAGATGAAGAGGCTAGCGCGCAGAAGCAAGAGGTTCCAAGCTTTGCACAAGAGCATACGGCCAAGGTGGTAGAAGAAGAGGAGACAAGGGACATGGAGACCCTGGTAAAGGACAAAGTGGAACATGGCGCTGAGCTAGTATTGAACAAGGAGAAGGAGGAGAGAGCGGGAGAGGAATATGACAGCACTAGAGACCATGTTTTAACAATAAGTATACCCAAGGTTACGTGCACGAGAGGAAAGCATGCAGAGGGGGAAGGTCGGAGATGGGTTATATTGATGACCCTAAGAAGGTGTTTCACGCTCAGTTCTATAGTACACTTCTGATGGTGGAGCTTGTAGGCATGTCATCTTTTGACAAGGAGGATGCCTATCCATGGACAAGGAAGATGATCTCTTGGTAAATTGAGTCCCACCTTGATGAACTGAAGTTTGAGGTAGGCCATTAGGCAATAGTAACATTACCAGGACTGGAGAAGATAACCCAATGGTGGATAGCCAACCGTGATCTCGGATGAACAATCGCATGTACATTGCACTTAGCAAAGTCTCCATTTAGATAGTGGCTAGACTCTTCAGAAAATGACAAGATCATGGATCCGGAAGGGGAGATGAAGGAGAAAGAGGAAGAGCTAGCTACTTTGACCAATGAGCTGAGCCAGGAAAAGTTAATCAGTGCCAAGTAGTAGCACAAATTGAAGGATGAAAATGTTGAGGTGAGCGTTGTGTACAAAAAAAGTGGAATCTATCAACGAGGCCATACTATTAAAGCATCCAAACCTAGCATCACCCACACAAGTATGGATCTGCCTTTGGATTCCCGGAGGATTTAACAAGGGTCCTCACCATTGAAAGATAGTCGTTAGCCTTGGAGTCTGCAGAGGAAGTGGCCACGCACCTAGATAAGGAAGATAAGTTAAAGATCATAGCACTCATCACGAGAATACAAGCAAGGTTCTTGCCGATGTAAGGGTTGATTCTCGTGCTATTAAGGCCACGTACGACAATTGTACGAGATAGAGACAAAGTGGAAGGCACCTTGGTCATCACTCATGAAGTGGAACTCAAGGAGTTCCAGGAGAAAAATATGGGGTATAGGGGCGGAAAGGGACAAAATCCTTTCCGAGATTGAGAAGAAATCAAAGGCCATTAAAACCTTAAGGGTTTCAATCAAAAACTGGTTGAAGGAGCTATATCTACATATCACATAAAGAATGGATGCACTAAAGGATATATGCAAGGAATTAGAGAAGATCATGTATATTATGAGCATGTGAGGAGGTGGATTAAAATTTTAGGGGTGAGCACCATGGTTAGTGACCTCTGTCGAGAGCTACTGGATGAAGTTGATGCTCGAGAATAAATTGGAGGCCGACTTGGAAAGGATTTTCCTAGTCTATTATAGTGATTCTTTCACTCTCACATCATTTCTTCCTTCCCCATTCTTTCATCCCCTTATTATTTTCCTAGGCGTAAGCCTATTGTATTCTTTCTCTCACTAAGATAAGTTTTCCCACGAGATGGTGAATAGGTGTAGTATGGGGTGATGTTGGGCCCCTAGAATATTGAGTAGGTATAGAAGGTGTGTAGGCACGCAAGGACAAAGTGTGCAAGGAAAGGTTTAAGGAAACCCGTGGTGCATGTGGCACGTGTGGACAGAACTAAGGGTTTGGGACTTAATCAAATTGGACGTTTGGGGTAGAACACATGAAAATCATGACCCGATTGCACATGGATAAGGTGTCATCCTAGTGATAGGTTGGCCCAAGAAGGAGCATGCCTGCGGTAGAAGCTTATAGAAGCACATCATGGTATAAAGTGGAAATCTCAGGCCTAGAGGAGCATGCTCACATGGAGGACCACATTCAAACACTTAGCATTAGATCTGAGGGCATTGGAGGATGATTTGGCAGTCCAGAAAGGCTATAAATACAAGCACCTGTAGAGTAAAAGAGACAGAGGAAGAGAGGAGAAGAGAACTAGAGAATGGGTGGAGCTCTATAGAAATACTGCAAGAACTCTATTAGTGGGTAATTGCATTTGGGAAAGGATGTATTGGGCAAGGGGACTATAATTTTTCTTTTTGTTAGCTTAGCTACATTAGTCCAGTTGTAATGCATGACTTCATTACTTCTCTGTGACATTCTGTAAATGGCTCCATGGATGTAATGAGGTTACCATTATATATATATGAACATCAATGATTCTGATGCATACATATTTTTCATAGGTTCTCTTTCATTTTATGCTAAGTATGGATTCTTATATACTTCTTTCTGTTATGGTACAAGTTATATAATCTGTTAAGTACTTTATCTGGAATAGCTGCAAGAATTTAGAGGCCATTCTGAGCTGTATGGTTCCTATATGTCTTAAATCCTTTTAGAATCTCTAAAGTAAAAATCATAGATGATGTTTCCCACTAAACTCACATAAAAGAGAGACTCAGCACCCATGCGTGCCTCGGTGAGCACGTGGCATCCGCTAGGTGATAGTTCAACACACATGGGGTTCCTTTCTTTTGTGATAGGGGTAAAAATGACTACACTACCTCATGTCTAAGCAACTAATATACTTTCTATTATTTCCTTATCAATGGAGTTATCATACACAGCCTCATCCATGCACGTGGTGGTCATGCAGTGGAAAGGAGTTTAGAATATTGAGCGACTGTCTCCTTGATCTTCTACTTTTATTTTTCCTTCCTTGACGCACCAAAATCTCTTCTTTTGATTCTAATGTGATCACCCACCTCTCCATTGTGAGGATGGGTGTTAAGTCTTTAAACATTATAAGGTTGACTCATATTTCTTCTCAGGTAGTGCTAGGTCTAGGTGTTTCAAGATAATGGCATCCGTGATCATTTAAATTTTCTTGTACACCTCTCGCACCCTCTCCTTTACCTCCCTTAATTTTCACCTTAATTGTGTGATGATCAAATCTTCCTACTTCAGGTCATTTCTCTTCTCAATGAGTTACTCCTACGGTTCTTCCTCTAGGAACCTTACCCTGTCATTCCTTCCAAACAGCCTCGCCTTAACCTCAACTGATACCTTGTTGAGGGCATTGAATAATTTCTCATCTAATAAATATTGATAATTTATCAAGGGTCCAATCCCTTGGTCTTTGGTACCTTCATCAACACCCCTTTTCCGACCTTGAACTCGAGCTCATCAACATGGTACTCAAACACCCAAGATAGCATCTTTATTATTCATGAGTACATGCCTTATTCTTTGAATGAAGACCATGCAAGTATTTGGTCTATGGAAATGATACTCTAGAAGCACATGTATAGTACCATACTTAAATCATTTATGTAACTCATCCCCTACTCCTGCACTACTACCACACTCTTTCCCCTTGTGTAAACCGCTTTAGGAAATCTTCTTGCTAAGTGGGATCTCCACCAATGCTCCCATAGTATCTTCTCTCCTTGATTATCTCATCAGTGTTGCACTCCACTTCCTTCTCCACTAAATACTTTATTATGCTAACTACTTATATACCCATGGCCTCTTCTATCTACTCCTTGGTGAGGCTTGGAGTCCTTTGATCCTTAGTATTCACTTCTTCACTCTCCCCTTTTCCTTGAGTGCCTTCCTCTTCTCCATCCTTTTCTTCATTTTCTTCATCTTCAGAGTCATGCACATCATACATTGGATGGTCTTGAGCCTCTTCATGCTCATCATCATCCCTCTCACCTTTGTAGGCCTCCAGGCTCTCCGTTTCTTCTGATTCCACCTTCTCTACTACCTTTTGCCTCTTCCTAACTGGTGATTCCAGTATAGGAGACTCTTCATTTTCTTCTTCTTCTGTAGGTAGACTCCTTCCTTGGTGATTCTTCTTGTGTAGGAGGCTCCTCTTGCTCTGTGCCTCTTCCTCAAGTGATTTTTCCTTTTCCTTAGCGGGGGACTTCTTCTTCCATGCATATATACTTCATTTGAGTGCACGACTCAAGTGCACCCAATGATTGTAATGTTTGCACACTTGGTTCTTTCTTCTCTCTGAACCTCTTCCCTCTCCCTCTTTCTTGGCACAACCTTCTTTCTTTTGGTGGGGTCTTCTAGGATGGAGATGTCATTCTCCAAGTAGGATCCCTTCTCATACTTTTTCCTAATTCACAAGTATACCCTTACCATGGTCCTTCTAGTAGTTGGTAGTGTCATAGGTTTTTTCATGTGCAGCTCATGGGAGACATACTTCTCCATGTAAGTGTGCTTCTTAGGGTATATCAACTTCCTTTATAGGTTGCTATGGTCTTGGTATACCTCATCAAGGTCAAACCTTAGTATTTTTTTCTTCTTTAAATTGATTGGCCCCTTCTTAAAAGTATTGCGCGGTGAAAGAGAAAGGTAATTTGTACCATGAACTCTTGGTCCCACTATCAATGTGAATCTGCTAATGCAAAAATGTTGGTAGATAGTTAACTCATCTTCTCCTTGTATTAGTGCTAGAAATTTTTTGGGTATCCTCTATTCAGCTCTGAACATGTTTTTCATCCTCTTGTACCATTTCTCCGGTGCTCCTTATGGGAGGCCATCATGGTGTCGTAAGTTTACTTTTCAAATATTTTCGCAAGGAAGGGTATTCATCTAGATAATCCCATAAAAATTCTCTAGCCCATTAGGAAATAAAATCTATAAGAAGATGATGGTGAGGAGGACATTGCCAAACATGATATTCTCTCCTTCATGTGTGGCGTTGATGATTTATTCTACAATGAAGGAATATTCTACAATGAAGGCGATATGTTATAGATGGTTCCTTCTACAATATTTTGGAGCACATTTAACCAAGCCTTGTTTATATGTGTCCACCTCTCTTTCCCATTCATCTTGGATACCAAGCGCATGACCATCCTCATCACTAGGTCAGAGATATATGAAATATCAAAGTAGCGCGAGCCCTTCTTATAATCATAAGCTTGGACTATCTCCTTAATGGCTTCCTTATCCTCTAGGTCATCATCCAATGGTTCCCCTTTGCAAAAAGGCCAATAAAATTAGAGATTAGTTGTGGAGTTATGCGCATTCTTTGTCCTACAAAGTAGAAGTGGTCCTTGTGCACGCATGACATCAACCATTTTTATAGTCTCTTGGGTTTTCCAAAGTAGGTAAACTCATAAAGTTACAATGAACCCATCCTTCTCCAATTTTACCTTCACCTCATCATCATATATTGGCATTCCTTCGGTGTCCTTTTATCTATTGGGAGAACCAGTTCTAATGCCATCTCCTTTTCGTGGTGCTTGTGTGATGGTTGTAATTTCTCACGACTATCTTCCTTACATGGGATAACCATTCTTTTCCTAGAAACATGCCATCTGGGTATTGCATCTCTGCATACCACTCCTTGTTGAAGCTAGTGGTGATAGTCTATTTCCCCTTTCCCTTGCCCTTCTTTAGTGAGACGGTTGCCTTCTTTGGTGCCATTTTCTTGTCGGGTTAAAAAAATTCTTCCTTTCTCTACTCAAAATTTTGGCTCATCTTCGGTGAAGAATCCCTTTACTCTCATGTCCTAGCTGCAGAACCCTAACCTAGACAACCCTTCCACAAGATGATGTACTCTTCTAAACCCTTCTTCCCTACGCCTGTGTACTCCTTCCACTCTAGTTCACAAATCACACTAGTCACGTACTTAGTTTTTGCAATTCCTCCTTTACACAAATATTTATTTGTAGATGTCCTAGTTCACAAGAGCTCTTTAATACCATAATAGCAAGGTAAACAATAATGTGCATAACCTTCTACTTATATCTTTTTGCTCATCTCCCATGATAAATTTCATGCCACCTACCAACTTACTTAACATTAAATGCATATTTTCTCAATAAATATGATCTTAAGCACTCTTACCCACGTGCCCATCCTGTGTGAAACATACTTACAAACTTCTAGCACGCAAAATATTTACTTGACCAAAGAATCTTACGCTCACATTTATAGGGTTTAAGGAACTTCTTTTCCTTGACCTGATTGTTTCCCTCTCCTACCTCATGGTTCTCCTATGCTTCTCATCCTTTGTACGTGGTATTCGTAAAGCTATCCCGCCACCAAAATTCCTTACATCCACATTTCTACATTTGCTCTTCCACACTACACACTTTTCATCCTTCAATCCGAGCCATTAAAACACAACTTCCACTACCAAATTTTATTTCACTTTGCACAACTCCATCCCACACTAAAATAGATGCACATTCATCTATGCATACAAACCATTTTGAAAATAATAAGTGGTTACTGGTGCACAAAACATGCAAAAAAACAACCCAACAGAAAGGAACAAGCAACAAAAAATGGAAACACAGGGAAAATAAATGTATTAAGGGAAATCCTAGACTAAATGGTAGTACTACCTTATTTACTAGCACACAAGGAAGACTTATTAATAGTAGGGATTTATCCTACTCCAATTGAAATGGCACAGTAACCATGTTCCATCAAGCGCTTAATCGGAAATCTCCCGAATCAAGGATTTACAAGATGATTTATGCCCCTAAGAAATGAACTTTCGGTTTCCCAGGATGGCGCGAAACTTGGAATCGTATAAAAAAACCATCTTCCCAACCTCAAATTATTTTTTTAATATGGTGATCATGCCATGCTTTCTATCATGCTTTTTTAGTCTTACGAATCCATCTATCAAGTGATCTCCTTTCATCTAGCTATATTAACTTCTTATTGCACTCTTGAATTACTTGTTCATCACCTAACCCTCTTGTGCACGTAATCTATAATGATGGTAGGATAAATTCAATTGGGAAAACAACCTCTGTGCCAAACATCAATTGAAATTATGTGGCTTTGTTCAATATCTTCTAGGTTGTCTTATATGCCTATAGAATGGATGATACCGTATCATCACAATCTTGTCTTCCCACATCGTAAATCTTTGTTAGCATGTGACTCGAAATTTTTAAACACCTCAGCAATTCCATTAACTTGTGGGTGATATGGGGTAGTCTTATGATGGGCCACCATGAACTCGCCAACAAAATATTGATTGTTTCATTCAAAAAATTGTACCCTTGGCACTAGTCAAGCTTAAAGGACATGCATACCTTCTAATTATGTTTTCCCATAAGAATCTAGCAGTTTTCATTGTTGTACATTTCCTTGTAGGTGCTACCTCCACCCACCTTGTTAAGTAATTAGTGAAAGTGATGATATAGCATGATTCAATCCTTCATGTCAATGGCCCACTTTTCAAATGGTTTTGTGCTAGTTATAGGTCTTAATGGCATCTCATCCCTTTTTTGTGGCTTATCAAGGTGATGGAAATGTCCATAGGACTTGCAAAATTCAATGCAGTCCTGGTATATACTTTCCCACCACAACCTTAAAAGTAGAAAATTCCACGTGGTGGCATTCCCGCATAGTGCCCTCCTGCAATCCAACCATGTGCTTCTTCCATGATTATAGCATGCTCATGTTCTAACATGCCTCGGTGCGAGAACCTCATCATGGCCCAACTTGTATAAGTCTTCACTAATTGACATGAAGGGCATGGCATGTATAACTAACTGTTTCCTTTCTAAAGCTTTCATTCCTTCTAGCACCACACCTGTTTTGATAAAAAAAAATATCCTCTAATTCGAGGGCATGTAATGTAACCTAATTAATTGTGCATCTGGAATAACATCCTCAATGCTTTGCACGTCCTCCCCTGAGTCAATTCTTGACAAATGGTCAGGCCTTGAGTTACTCTTTCTTAGTTTCACAATAATTATAAACTCAAACTCTTGAAACAACAAGATCCACAGACATATGTACCCTTGCAAAATGGTATTTTTCATAAAGTACTTCAAGGCCATGTGATCTGTGTAAAATATGAAGGGTGTTTCCAGTAGATACTACCTGAACTTATGCAACAGATAGATCATCAAAAGTGCTTTGTGCTCAGTAGTGGTGTATTTTTATCTATTGGTATCAACTTCCTACTTGCAAAACAAAGGGGGTGATCAATAATCCCTTATCTAGGTTGATCTAGGACTACTCCAATGGTTGTCCCTGAGGCATCAACATACATGTGGAAGGTTTATCCAAAGAGGGAAACCGTAACATGGGTGCAACAAAAAGTCTATTCTTCAAAGTTTCAAACATCGTCTTACGGGCTTCTCCTAATGAAATGCACTCTTGTGTTTTAGTAACTTCTTCAAAGAAATAGAGATCTTGGCATACCCCTTGATAAACTTCCAATAGTACCACTGTATGTCTAAGGAATCCATGCCTTTGCACTCGACCGGTAGGCTCCCCCAACCCCACAATAACAACAACTTTGGCAGGATCTACTAGCAAACCTTCCTTACATATGATATGCCCAAACAGATTCCCAAATGGAGTAGCAAAAACACATTTTGCAATGTTGAGGTATATCCTCATATATTGACATCTCTCAAAAATCAGCCTCAAAATATCACAATGGTCTTTCACTAGTCCATACACCATCCAGTCATCAAGGTATAATTGCAAAAACTTATGGATAAAATCCTTAAATTCCTGGACCATTATGTGTGTGTTGGTCGTCAAATAGGACTTTACGAAGAGCAACAGTCAGGGGACAAGAATTCCCTCCTCTTTAATGGGAGAGATTCCCTTATTCAGAAACGAACATATTTACAAATATACAAAACATGATTTTCTGGTTGAACTTGGATATTATGAAAGTGTTTTCTATAAAGATCATCAATTACAAAAGGACTGAGGAATGAGAGTACGAGAATGAGCAGAAAGGCAACACTCAGAATTATAGATAACAGAGTAATTCTTTATGTATGCGAAGTTACAGTGAATTGAAACAAGATCATTTCTATCATATAAATAAGATGGAATTTAAAGACACAAAGTTCTGTAAATAACATCTGCTAGAACACAAAGTTTCTTAACATAACACAGAAAAATGATCTTCACAAAATTAAATGAAAAGCTTGGGGATAAAAGAGATCAGATAGACAAAGAATGAAAAGCCCTTCTGTATTGATTTCTTTATGATCTATTTACACTTTCAGAAAATAAGCCAAGTTCTTCCTTTTTCAAAATGGCATGGAGAGGCCATTATATAGCTTACAAATCAGTTACTCTTTCTAACCACTTCTTTTAACTAAAGATTAGTTAAGGATTGCCAGTCGCAATACCTCAACTTATTACAATGAATCCGAGAAAAAGAATTAGAAGAGAAGAGAAGAATAAGGAGAAGAAGATAGGTGGTTATGACTGGGAGGGACCCACTGACTTCAAAATCCATTGCCTGAATCTCTTCAATGCCTCGGCTATGTCTCTGCCACGAGGGACTGACGTGTTGGCTATAGACTGAGTCCAAAATCTGAGGCACTTCTCCATTTCCTTATCAAACTCGACATGAGTATGATAGTCTTTATTTGCTTCTTCAATGGCGATCAAGAGAGAAAATCTCCTTCATTTTCTCTTTGGAAATGGAGCTTTCCTTGAATAGATTATCTTTGACAAAAGCTCTGAATTGAGCTTTGATTTCTTGCAAGGAAAAAGGCACACCAGAAGTTTCATCCTGAAGATGACAATGTATATCTTTGAAATTAGATACAACCAATGGTCTTGAAAGCCTCACCCTTCTACCAGCTATTCTTTAGTTCTCCCAAAGCCTCCTCCAAGACTTTGATCTTCCACTCCATGCTATAAACCTAGGACTTTGACAGATTATCCTTTGCATCATCAAAAACCTTATTCGCCAATAAAATGATCTCATCTGTCATCCCATGAGACGAGAGGTCTACTATGTAAGCTGCTCCAAGTTTGAGCTCTTTATCTATGATCCTGATAGTGGAGGAGAGCTTCATTGCAAAATGTTCACCTTTCCGTGGAGTTTGAAAGCTTCATCGATGAAGTTCAATCCTCGCAACAAGCATATATCTTCCACCATGGCCTCCATAGCTCTGCCATAGACGGAATACTTGTGCATGTCTTTGATACTCTGTACTTCATCTTGGCTCAAAATTACAGGTGGTGGAAGGGTAGTCAATGGGGTAGGGTCCAAAACTTTGTCCTTAGACAAAAGAGATTTGATAAAACCTGTGAGAATTTGGGCTTGTTATTCCAACTATTCAATAGTTTGCTGCCCTTTCTCTACCCTCCCAATGACTCTTGTGACCGTTTCCTGGAGGTTGTGGATCTCACCTTCAGGAGTAGACTCTCCCATAGGAATCCTTGAGAATTCAAGGTCAGAAACCTATAAGTCCTGCTCTGGTTATCTACTATAGGCTTAGCAATCTCCGGAATTTCGACCACAGAGCATCGAACACTATCCCGGAGGTGATTTTGGCTTTTTGACACAAGAAGAGTAGTGCCTAACAAGGCTGCCACAACATCAAAATTTGGCCCCGAGCTCCAGAGGAAGATTTCCTCTTTCTACTCAAGCGACAAAAAGGGTTGCACCCATGCAAAAGAGGAAGAGGAAGCGGAGAGGGGCAAGATGCCCAAGAGAGAGAGCTCATGGCGCTCAAGGTTTGCATAGCTGTTGTCTCAAGTTGAGATGTGAGTGGGGCGCTTGAGATAATCACTGAGAGAATCAATAGCAATAGCACTTGGAAGCTTCGGCGCTGGACTTCCTTATCTTTATCCGTTGGATCTTTAGGAGCATTTGTAGGGGGCTGGCACTTCACTCTCTTCACTTTCACTGAGAATAATGATGTTCTCTGGTCCCAAAGGCACTTCTACCGCTTTCTTTGAGGATCTTTTTCTACAGGCTCCTTCTTAACCTCTTTGAATTTCTTTTGGTATACTTGAGTGGATGAAGAAGGAGTGGAAGCTGCAGGTCCTTACGTTGATGAGGCAGGAGGGGTTTGCACGGGTGTGTCTGATATGGGAGTCGATGCTTCCCTCCTTGGTGTTGAAACATCCTTAGAGGAGGATTCTCCTGAGTGCCTTCTAAGCTCTCGAACTTTCTTATCAAACCAGACCTTAGTCCTGACTAAGACTGGAGCTAGGATCTCGGCCAAATCATCTTTCTCTTTCTTGTTCCAATCCAAGTCCTCCAAGGGAGTGTGCTTAACCACATTTTCATACTCATATGAGTATAGATCAGAGTTGTCATCCTGGAGTCCTTCAGGAACTTGGTACAAGCCAAGTTCTTGGATCAATTGCAGAGAGAACCTGCCATAATGCCTCCTTCTAGCCTCAAAATCATCGAGCAGTCAGCCCAATAGTCTTCTGTATCTGCCCTATGATGATAGATTATCTTGATGTTCTGTTCAATGAACTTCTTCAAGTCGAAGCAAGTTCTTGGCTTGAAGAAATGAATAGTGATGGGAACCAGGGCTCTTTCTATATTCTGTGCATCCAGGGCTGTTTTACAAGTGTAATTTCCCAAAGAGATGGGAAAGTGCAAACTAGTAATCTTCTTGTCTCTGCAGGTTCTATGCAATTTGTCTAATTTCCTGCATACTTCTATCAAAGCCATCTTATCACTACAGAACATGGGAAGCCTCAAAGGGGTGCTCTCATAGCCAGCAAGCCTGATATAGGAGAATTTTCTGAATTGGATAAAATAGGCACCGTAGTGCGATATCAGGTTCATGGCTTCATCAGAAAACCTTCTAGCAGTGTCACCCTCAAGAAGCCTGACCACGTACATGGTGAAAGCATCATTTACCCTTCTGAAATTGTGATTGCTGGTCTCTAGGGTGAACTGCAGGTAGTAGGCATATACAAGATCATCCTTGTGGGCATCAATGTAAGAAAAACCAAACCATTGCCTTGATGCCGCCAGAGTATACATCAGGTACAAAGTCATGTAGAACTTCTTCATTTGTTGTACATTGGACAGCTGCTCCACCAAGTTCATGTTGATGATTTCGCCCAGTTGATATTTTGAGTTCCCTCACACACCATGTTGATGAGCGGGCACATCCAGAAATGGAATTCGTTAGTAGAGGGTAAGCCCATAACCCGAGCTAGTAGGATTATAAAATCCAACAATTCTTCATTGAAATCAGCCTAGAAAAGAGTCTTGGATAGACGATATGCTCCCTTCTTAGGGTTCTTTAGCCAGGACTTCGCCACCCGCGCCTTGTATTTTTCGCTGTCTTGATTGAACAGGGCTTGTGCTTTATTCTGGGAAACAACTATGGCATTATCCATTTCTAGAATCCTCAATGCAGTGCTAATGGTGGCAGCCTCTAGTTTAGCGATGAGTTCCCCATGTACGTTGGTCAATTCACTCGAGTCAGGGTCGAAGTGAGCTCTGCATGAAAGCACTGTATCAGCACATTGCACCGAGATTGGGAAACCTCCAGCGAAAGCCAAACCGCTATCATGAATCATCTGTGCCATTGGTGTAGGGTTTGCATCTGCCATCCTTGCCCAAAAATTGCCAAAGTCAAGATGGCGAGCTTCACTGTCCCCGATATTGGGAACGGTGACTCTAGTGGTGAGATTTATTCCTATCCCCGAAATTTGATCTTCATATTGATAGTAATTCGAGGGCGAGCTGCAAAATCGACTCAGGAAGGAATTACAGAGGGAAGGGATACCGCAGGAATTTAGATTGCAAGGGTTCGAGCAAAGGATAGCATGGAAGCAGTGTGAAAAATGCATAGGGGGTTCGCTCATTATATAGCCGATTAGGAGAGAGAAAGATAATGAATGCACATTTAATACATACCTACCAATTTGAATAAGCAAGATATTCGGGTAGAGCGGGAAAAATAAGCACGAATGGCACTTGGTTCATTTAGGACATGTGAGATGCGAAATGCGTGAAACACGCTGCTCTGCCGATTCGGGCAAAGCGGGAAAAGACGCACAAATGCCTTTTGGGACATGCGGGACAAAAGTGTGCAAAGTACGTGGCTCGGCCGGATTAGGCGAAAATGTGACAACGAGGTCCGGGTGAACTTGGGACATTTGGGACGTGAAAGCGCGAAGTACGCGGTTCGGGTGATTCGGCCGAAAATGGAACAACTTGCCCAATTGAACTTGGGACATTTGGGACAAGAAGTTCCGACGGGCCCGAAAAAGACAAACTTCGGGGAAACCGGCCGATCGGGGAACAGAGGGCCCGTTTGATCTTGGGACACGCGGGACAAAAATGTCCGACAGGCCCGAAAAACACACAAAATGACCCAAAAACGTAGATTTTCTCAATTTCTCGACTTTTAACATTGAGTACAACAGAGAAGACACTTAAACTCAAAATTTTAAAATTTTCACTTCCTTAAGAGCAGGGGAATTTTGAGTGGACAACAACTGGCTCCTTCTGGGGATGACTTGGCATAAATTCAAGGAATGAGACAAGGTAAGAACTTAGACAAACTCGGGAAGCAGACCAGTACCTTATCCATTGGGCCATGGAGTCAAAAAGAAAACCAATACAGAGGACAACACACCAAACAAAAAGGAAAGAAAAACAAAAATGCGCTACAGAGAATATACAAAGGACTCCCTAATCACCTATGACTTGAACAATTTAAGGTACTGCCCACTATAAGGAAGTGGGAGAGGAGAACCATCCATGTAATCAAGATAAAAAGAATTCTTACTAGCAAAGTGTCTGATCTTGAAAGGTCCAAGCCAAAGGGAATCAAACTTGCCATGGCTGCCATGAGGTTCATGCCTTTTATCCCATAACAAAACAATGTCTCCAACTTGGAAATCTCTGAACCTGGCTTTCTTATCAAACAAGACCTTTACCTTCTACTGGTGAGCAGATATCCTATCAGCAACCTCCAATCTGTCCTCATTCAATTTGTGAAGGTACATAATTCTCTTATCCAAAGCATCACTGAAACTAGTATCTTCAATGGCCTTCAACAACTTCAGCTCCATTTCCTAAAAGATGGTGTCACATATTTTGGGGACATTGTATAGCTCTCTTTGTGTGATCTGTCGCTTAAAAGGATTAATTCTTGTGTTCCAGAGGAATAGAATGTTGCATATCTTTTTTATTTGAAAGATTTTAAATCTTCATAAGAGTAGTGAGAAAGAACATCCTTATACCTCTTTAAAAGATCAATTGCTTTTTCCTCTCATCTTGCTTGCAACATTTTCCAATGTTCATGAGCTTAGGATCGATAGAACTCCCAATATTAATTTTGTTGTACTCACTGGAATGGCTTCTACCCATTGTTGAGGTCCAATAGAAGCTCTAGACTTTACATACTGTCATGTTTATAAAATAATTCCTCTAAACTCACCAATCCTTTAGGAATCTTGTTTCCTTTGAGTTTAATGCATCCATCCTAATCCGTTTCTTCTCCTTGGGTGACAAGCCTCACTTTGTCAAACTTTGAGCAAATTTTCACGAGGTAGGTTGTCGCTTCCTTCAAATACTTATGAGTTCAAAATTACCCTTGAGTTCTAAGAAAGAAAGCAAGTGTTGATCATCATTAAAAACTTGCCAGTTATTTGTATTATCAGGTACACTAGGTCGATGGACCATCTCAATGGTGAACTTATCTTAAGAGAAGTCAGGATGAGGAATCAGTAGTGACCCTAAGACTGCTAGTGAATCAGCCCTTTGGCGGTCAAATGAGAGGGGCTTTTCCATAGGTATTGCTTCGATGGAGAAAGCATCAAGAAATTCAATGGAATCCCAAACCTGATTCCGGTAATGTTTCAACCTTCCATTTTTTACCTGGAAAAGGTTTCTAACTTGCTTTACAATCAATTCCGCATCACCACGAGCTAGAAGATTCTTTACACCTTGTTCTTTGGCCACTTGTAGTCCAAGAATGAGAGCCTCATACTCTGCTGTATTATTAGTATTTTTGAACTACAACTTGAATGAAAAAGGATGTAGGCTTCCTTCAGGTGACACCAGTAGGACACCAGCTCTAGAACCAGCTGAGGAACAACTTCCATCAAACTCTAAAATCCAAACACCATTAGGATCTTTAGGTGACACTTTGGGGAGTTGAATTTCATCAGGGGACATAATCATGTAGTTGCCATGACCCATATCCTCATAGAGTATTTTTGCTTTAGGATCATCCGTTTTTTGTACAATATACTCATACTGCTTCTCAGGCAACAACTTCTTCATTTTCCCATTAACAGGTATGAGTGCATGTGACCAATCCATTTGAATTTCTCCACCCACATCCTTACAGAAGTTCCTACTTAGCAACATCCCATATTAAGGAGGAATATCTACTACTAAAATGGTAGCCAAAACTCTCTTCTCAGGCAAAGCAACAAAAGCCACTTGTGCATCTTTAATTCTTCCAACCAGGGGCACTTCCTTACTCTCCATAGAGTAACAAGATCCATAAGTGCGTGTGAGGGTCAAGCCTAAGGCATGAGCTACTTTAGCAGGCATCACATTGTCTGAGGCTCCTGAGTCTATGACACAATTACTGAGCCTATGGCCAGCTATAAGAAGTGTTACATAAAATGGTTTGATTTTGTCATTAGGTGAGGTGACAGCGGCTACCAAACTAGGTTGTTCTGTAGAAGGAGTGGGTAAAAGGCCTTTAGAGGTGGTCTTAGAATGAGAATTGAAAAAGTGAATCATTTTAGCAAAAGCTTTGAGATGGGTTTGATAATACTCAGCCTCTGAATTTGAACCTTAGTCTTTTTCAGGTGATCAATAATATCAAAAGACCCAGAAGTGGACGGGCCATCATCACTTGAGATCCTAGGTTTATCAACTTTAGGGGAAAAAGAAGTAACTTTAATAGCAGGATTGACAGGACTCACCTTTGGTGTAGATGAAACGGGGATAGGAGATCCTCTTTTTGCAATTACGGGGATAGTTGTCGGCTGCTCCTTAGATTTCTTGGGGGCTGCGTCACTTTCTCCCTCTGATTTGTCTGCTCTCGAGTCATGACAGCGAATGATTCACTATTCATGTCCGCTACTACTTCATCATAATCATCTCCATCATCAATGCCCTCAGTGGTGAAGAAATTAACTCGAGATCCCTCAAGTTCATCTGCTTCATCATCAACTTCTTCCACAAATTCCTCGCAAGCTTCATTATCCTCATCATCATCTGGTTCCTCAACTTCACAGGTTGCATTGACAGGAACTTTAACAGGAGGTCCTTCAAGTGCTAATCTTGTTTGAGAAGCAGGCAAATGATTTCTGGGCTGAAAATTCCTCCTTGGAACGTCTGCATAAGGGAGCATGCTGAGCCAATTGTTTCTTTATGGCAATGAGATCATTCACAAGTTTTTGAACCAATGGATCAGTATTAGGTCCAGGGGTGGAAGAGGAGGAAGAAGCAGACTTAGATTTGGAAGGGTCTCTCCTCAACTTCCCTGACATGATTAAATCATCCTCGACACTAACAGCAAGAGTTTGATCTTCAGCCAATGTTGCGAGATTAGCCCTTCTTAGCGCATAACTAACTTCAGGTGATTGGGCATTTAGGAAGAAACATTTTTGGATTTGATCAACAGGTCGAGTATTTGGTGGAATTTTATTAATCAACCTGTTGAATCGGGCCACAAATTCTCTCATGGGCTCTTGTGAATCTTTCTTTATCTGAGAGATTTGGGCTAGCAAGGCATGCACATCTTCTGCTGGTTTGAAACGGTTTTCAAACCTAGTTCTCATGGTGTCCCAGCTAGTGATAGCACCAGTAGCCGAAGGTGATAGAACCAATCAGCAGCATTATCTTGTAAAGTCTCAATGAACAGTCTCACGGAGACATCTTCATGTTCAACTCCTAGAACTCCACATGCAACTATGAAGGCTGCGATGTGTTCATCAGGATGCACTTTTCCATCACCTTTGAATTTAGGGAAGTTCTTTCGGTTACCTCTGGGTAACTCATGCAAAGGCTGAGGAAGGGCAAAGGGGCCCGACATGATGACCCCAAGGCAATGGTACCACCATTCTTGGAAAATGGCTTGAGAGGAACTGTAACACCAGCAAGAATCAAAGCTCGAAGATTAGGACTAGCTGGCTCTGAAGGAATACCACCCGTAGGAATTCTATCTTGAACAGGTGGAGTGCTTGTCGAATGAGTCTTTCTATTTCTTGTTGAAGGGAAAGGAAAACCCTACTACTCCAAAAGCTGAAACTGAGAATCTTCAATACCAAGGGCCCTTCTCCCTTGAGTAAAAGGCGGAGTCACCAGATCAAAGGATGATCAAAAATTATAGAATTGGAATATGATTTTCCCCAGTGGAGTCACCAAAACTGTTGGTCGTCAAATAGGACTTTACGAAGAGCAACAGTTAGGGGACAAGAAGTCCCTCCTCTTTAATGGGAGAGGTTCCCTTATTCAGAAACGAACCTATTTACAAATATACAAAACATGATTTTCTAGTTGAACTTGGATATTACAAAAGTGTTTTCTATAAAGATCATCAATTACAAAAGGACTGAGGAATGAGAATACGAGAATGAGCAAAAAGGAAACATGCAGAATTATAGATAACAGAGTAATTCTTTATGTATGCGAAGTTACAATGAATTGAAACAAGATCATTTGTATCATATAAATAAGATGGAATTTAAAGACACAAATTTCTGTAAATAACATCTGCCAGAACACAAAGTTCCTTGACATAACACAGACAAATGATCTTCACAAAATTAAATGAAAGCTTTTGGATAAAAGAGATCAGATAGACAAAGAATGAAAAGCCCTTCTGTATTGATTTCTTTATGATCTATTTACACTTTCAGAAAATAAGCCAAGTTCTTCCCTCCTTCAAAATGGCGTGGAGAGGCCATTATATAGCTTACAAATCAATTACTCTTTGTAACCACTTCTTTTAACTAAAGATTAGTTAAGGATTGCCAATTGCAATACCTCAACTTATTACAATGAATCCGAGAAAAAGAATTAGAAAAGAAGAGAAGAATAAGGAGAAGAAGACATGTGGTTATGAATGGGAGGGACCCACTGACTTCAAAATTTGCTGCCTAAATCTCTTCAATGCCTCGGCTATGTCTCTGCCACGAGGGACTGACGTGTTGGCTGTAGACTGAGCCCAAAATCTAAGGCACTTCTCCATTTCCTTATCAAACTCGACATGAGTATGATAGTCTTTATTTGCTTCTTCAATGGTAGATTGAAGAGAGCAGATCTCCTTCATTTTCTCTTTGGAAATGGAGCTTTCCTTGAATAGATTATCTTTGACAAAAGCTCTGAATTGAGATTTGATTTCTTGCAAGGAAAGAGGCATGCCAGAAGTTTCATCCTGAAGATGACAATGTATATCTTTGAAAGTAGATATAACCAGTGTCT
The DNA here is from genome assembly GCA_018340775.1 of Taxus wallichiana var. yunnanensis. NCBI lineage: Eukaryota > Viridiplantae > Streptophyta > Pinopsida > Cupressales > Taxaceae > Taxus > Taxus wallichiana. The sequence goes on from CM031234.1 coordinate 878,475,265, forward strand.
TGAAAGCCTCACCCTTCTGCCAGCTATTCTTCAGCTCTCCCAAAGCCTCCTCCAAGACTTTGATCTTCCACTCCACGCTGTAAACCTAGGACTTTGACAGATTATCCTTTGCATCATCAAAAACCTTATTCGCCAATAAAATGTTCTCATCTGTCTGTCCCATGAGGCGGAGGTCTACTATGTAACTGCTCCAAAGTTTGAGCTCTTTATCTATGATCCCGATAGTGGAGGAGAGCTTCTGTTGCAAATTGTTCACCTTTCCATGGAGTTTGAAAGCTTCATCGATGAAGTTCAATCCTGCAACAAGCATATCTTCCACCATGGCCTCCATAGCTCTGCCATAGACGGAATACTTGTGCATGTCTTTGATACTCTATACTTCATCTTGGCTCAAAATTACATGTGGCGGAAGGGTAGTCAATGGGGTAGGGTCCAAAACTTTGTCCTTAGACAAAAGAGATTTGATAAAACCTGTGAGAATCTGGGCTTGTTCTTCCAACTGTTCAATAGTTTGCTACCCTTTCTCTACCCTCCCAATGACTCTTGTGACCATTTCCTGGAGGTTGTGGATCTCACCTTCAGGAGTAGACTCTCCCATAGGAATCCTTGAGAATTCTAGGTCAGAAACCTATAAGTCCTGCTCTGATTTATCTACTATAGGCTTAGCAATCTCCAGGAATTGCTGACCCTGAGCATCAGACACTATCCTGGAGGTGATTCTGGCTTTCTTGGCATGAGAAGGAGTAGTGCCTAACAAGGCTGCCACAACATCAAAATTTGGCCCTGAGCTCCGAGAGGAAGATTTCCTCTTTCTACTGTCGACAAAAGGTTGCACCCATGCAAAAGAGGAAGAGGAAGCAGCAGGAGGGGCAAGAGGACCAAGAGACAGAGAGCTCATGATGCTCAAGGTTTGCACAGCTGTTGTCTCAAGTTGAGATGTGAGTGGGGCGCTTGAGACAATTGCTGCAGAGGAATCAATAGCACTTGGAAGTTCAGTGCTCTGGACTTCCTTATCTTTATCCGTTGGAGCTTCAGGAGCATTTGTAGGGGCTGGCACTTCACTCTCTTCACTTTCACTAAGAACAATGATGTTCTCTGGTCCCAAAGGCACTTCTACCTGCTTTCTTTGAGGATATTTTTCCACAGGCTCCTTCTTAACCTCTTTGAATTTCTTCTGGTATACTTGAGTGGATGAAGAAGGAGTGGAAGTTGCAGGTCCTTGCGTTGATGAGGCAGGAGGGGTTTGCACAAGTGTGTCTGATATGGGAGTTGATGCTTCCCTCCTTGGTGTTGAAACATCCTTAGAGGAGGATTCTCCTGAGTGCCTTCTAAGCTCTCGAACTTTCCTATCAAACCAGACCTTAGTCCTGACTAAGACTGGAGCTAGGATCTCGGCCAGATCATCTTTCTCTTTCTTGTTCCAATCCAAGTCCTCCAAGGGAGTGTGCTTAACCACATTGTCATACTCATATGAGTATAGATTAGAGTTGTCATCCTGGAGTCCTTCAGGAACTTGGTACAAGCCAAGTTCTTGGATCAATTGCAGAGAGAACCTACCATAGTGCCTCCTTCTAGCCTCAAAATCATCTGCACAGTCAGCCCAATAGTCTTCTGTATCTGCCCTATGATGATAGATTATCTTGATGTTCTGTTCAATGAACTTCTTCAATTCGAAGCAAGTTCTTGGCTTGAAGAAATGAACAGTGATGGGAACCAGGGCTCTTTCTATATTCTGTGCATCTAGGGCTGTTTTACAAGTGTAATTTCCCAAAGAGATGGGAAAGTGCAAACTAGTAATCTTCTTGTCTCTGCAGGTTCTATGTAATTTGTCTAATTTCCTGCATACTTCTATCAAAGCCATCTTATCACTGCAGAACATGGGAAGCCTCAAAGGGGTGCTCTCATAGCCAGCAAGCCTGATATAGGAGAATTTTCTGAATTGGATAAAATAGGCACCGTAGTGCGATATCAGGTTCATGGCTTCATCAGAAAATCTTCTAGCAGTGTCACCCTCAAGAAGCCTGACCACGTACATGGTGAAAGCATCATTTACCCTTCGGAAATTGTGATTGCTGGTCTCTAGGGTGAACTGCGGGTAGTAGGCATATACAGGATCATCCTTGTGGGCATCAATGTAAGAAAAACCAAACCATTGCCTTGATGCTGCCAGAGTATACATCAGGTACAAAGTCATGTAGAACTTCTTCGTTTGCTGTACATTCGAGAGTGCTCTCCCTAAGTTCATGCTGATGATTTCTGCCCAGTTGATATTTTGAGTTCCCTCGCACACCATGTTGATGAGCGGGCACATCCAGAAATGGAATTCGTTAGTAGAGGGTAAGCCCATAACCCGAGCCAGTAGGATTATAAAATCTGACAATTCTTCATTGAAATCAGCCCGAAAAAGAGTCTTGGATAGACGAGATGCTCCCTTCTTAGGGTTCTTTAGCCAAGACTTCGCCACCTGCGCCTTGTATTTGTCGCTGTCTTGATTGAACAGGGCCTGTGCTTGATTCTGGGAAACAACTATGGCATTATCCATTTCTGGAATCCTCAGTGCAGTGCTAATGGCGGCAGCGTCCAGTTTGGTGATGAGTTCCCCATGTATGTTGGTCAATTCACTCGAATCAGGGTCAAAGTGAGCTCCGCATGAAAGCACTGTATCAGCACATTGCACCGAGATTGGGAAACCTCCAGCGAAATCCAAACCACTGTCGTGAATCATCTGTGCCATTGGTGTAGGGTTTGCATCTGTCATCCTTGCCCAAAAATCACCAAAGCCAAGATGGCGAGCTTCACTGTCCCCAATATTGGGAACGGCAGACTCTAGTGGCGAGATTTGTTCCTGTCCCTGAAATTTGATCTTCATATTGATAGTAATTCGGAGGGCAGAGCTGCAAACTAGACTTGGGAAGGAATTACAGAGGGAAGGGATACACGCAGCAGGAATTTAGATTACAAGGGTTCGAGCAAAGGATAGCATGGAAGCAGTGTGAAAAATGCATAGGGGGTCACTCATTATATAGCTGATTAGGAGAGAGAAAGATAATGAATGCGCATTTAATACATACCTACCAATTTGAATAAGCAAGATATTCGGGTAGAGCGGGAAAAATAAGCATGAATGGCACTTGGTTCATTTGGGACATGTGAGACACGAATGCGCGAAACACACACTCGGCTCACCGATTCAGGCAAAGCGGGGAAAAGACACACAAATGCCTTTTGGGACATGCGGGACAAAAGTGCGTGAAGTCGCAGCTTCGGCCGGATCGGATGAAAATGTGACAATGGGTCCGGGTGAACTTGGGACATTTGGGACGTGAAAGTGTGAAGTCGCATTTGGGTGATTCACCAAAATGGAACAACTTGCCCAATTGAACTTGGGACATTCGGGACAAGAAGTTCCGACGGGCCCGAAAAATACAAACTTCGGGAAACCGGCCGATCGGGGAACAAAGGGCCCGTTTGAACTTGCTGGGGACACGCGAGACAAAAATGTCCGACAGGCCCGAAAAATGCTCAAAATGACCCAAAAATGTAGATTTTCTCAATTTCTCGACTTTTAACATTGAGTACAACAGAGAAGACACTTAAACTCAAAATTTTAAAATTTTCACTTCCTTAAGAGCAAGGGAATTTTGAGTGGACAACAACGTGAAAACATAGTGGGCACATTCTTCAGTCTAAAAGGCATGATCGTATAGGTAAAACTTCCCCATTCAAAGGGCGAAATTTTTCTTCTCTTTGTCTTCTTTTGCAATTCTAACTAGATGGTATCCGAGAATCCATCCATGAAGGAATATATTTAACGCCCGATGACTCCCTCCATAATCTCCTCAATAAAAGGGGTTGGAAAAGGATCAATTACACATATTGCATTCAATTCCCTATAGTCAACATAGATTCTTATCCTTCCATCCTTTTTAATACTAATGACCATGGGGCTTACCCATTCTGATTCCTCCATAACTTCAATGATTCCTAATGCTATCATCTTATCTATCTCCTCCTTAACATTGATGTGAATATTTAGATTCATTCGATAGGGCCTCTTCCGGATTGGGTGTGCACCTTCTTTCAACTTGATCTTCATCTCCCCCAAAGAGTGGTGAATACCTTTAAACTCATGGTACCCACACGGAAATAAATCCTGAAACTTGCGTAATATATCAATGATCTTCAAGACCTCCTTCTTTGACCAATAGTCTCCAATAATGGCCTCCTTAGGTTCAGCCTCTAAACCAATGTTGATCTTCTATGTTTTCAGGAGTTCATGGTAGGTGTGTACTTACTCATCAGCACTATCAATAACTTCTCACATACCTTCAGTATGGTTAACCTCCAAACTCTCCATCTCTTTGCCATCTATCACAAAGATAATCTTTCTTTATGCACGCATGCTCAAACTACATCTCTTCGACTCTTCTTCATCAAAGCATGGTTCTAAACCAGGTTCACCCAATAACTCTAGTATTTTATCTTCTATCATGGCACTATCTCCCATCATTAGACGCTTAACAACCTACAATTCCCTATCCACCGATGGTTTAGTACTATGATACTCAAAATCTTGAAGGAGGTCACTGTCATCTCCTACAAATTTCCTATCTCACAAGACATCTCGAGTGAATATACCATATGCATGCACAACATTACAAGGTGGAATACAACTTATGAAGCCATAAAGAAGGTGGAAATGCCTCTACGCCTTCGGTCCATGCTCTCTCACATGCTTAGATGTGAGACAATGTGGGTTCCTTCCCATGGTAGTCTTGTATTACAGTGGTTGCATTGCTTTGGGATAACCTAACGGAGAACGTGGTTCTCACCTCTTGCTAGTCTAGAAGGCTATCATGGTGAGTCTCCTAGAAATGCATTACGGTCCCAAGAAATTTATAGCTGAGCATCCCTCTTCTTTCGATCTCATTTTTCCACTGAGCCTCCATTTCTCATAAGAAATCATTAAGGTTGGCTCCTCTAGAGTAACTCGAAACTTCTTCCCTCCCAGGTGCTTGACTGAGCATGCCTTCATTACCCTTATCACAAAGCCTCTTATTTGTTGCCCAATTAACTCATATGTCTCGTGTGCCCAATTTTCACACACCACACTAGTTGTATCACTCATGGACTAAGCATCTTCAAACTGGATAACTCCCTCTGTAGGGTGAATCACCTCATGTTCCTTGATAGAGCGCAAAAAGATCTTGTTGAGAACTTCTTCTCCTAAGGGCTCAATTTATGGTGTTGAATTTTCATTGGTTAAGGGGATGATGACCCTCTCCTACTTGTTTTCAAAACTTATATATCCCTTATTGAACCTTCGGTCAACATTATTCTTGTGACATCAGGGGCACCCAAGTAATGTTGGAAAGTTGTCTTCCTTGGCTAGTGCCAAGACTTAGAAATCCCTAAGGAATGTTTCCCATTGGCTATTGATAACAATATCCTTCAAGACACCAATGTTCATTGCCTTTATCTTCTTATCCATTTACAACACATTCAAAGATGGCTGTAATGGGGGACATCCCATTTGATGTCATGCATTTAGGATGAGAACATTAACCTCCATGCCTATGTCGATTAAAATATTTCTCAAAAGCCACTCATCTACAACAACATTCAACATAATCTCCTTGTCATAATCAAGGCTCACGGGGAAGAAGGTTATCATGTAGAACCTTCCTCTCACACCCTCCTCTAGCACATGGTACCTTATCTTGTAACCATTCTCCTAGTAATGGAATGATATTATCTTTCCCAACATCTTGCATACTTCTCTAACCTCATCCAGATCCTTCTGTGGAGCCTCGGCATTCTTCTTTTCTCTAACTATCTTGACTTCTCTTTTAGGCATTAGATCTCTCCTTGTAGGATTTGAATCACATCCATGATTTCTTGATATACCTCCTTATGATGAGTAAGGTTTGAATACTTTCCATACACCATCTCTTCTCTAAAAACCATCGAGTATTTCCCTACACACCTCACACACATAGCCTCATCTCACATCGTAATTGTACCATTTCTAGTTCGACTCATGTGCCACCCTTGGCATCCATTGTGAATCAAGTCTTCTTTATACTCACCATCTCGGTGCCTTTATCTTTCCAGTTTTGTTGGCTCAAATGCTCAAAGAGATCTAGCCACTCTTTATACTAATTTTTCTTTCCACACCAGGAGCATTGTAATATATCGGTCATTCACACTTATAGTGATCTTTAGACCCGAGTTGTAACAAGTTCCACATGGGAACTCACTTCTTCCTTCTCTTTGGTTTCCATAACCATGAAATCCTCCTTTGAAACTTCTTCCACATGTCCCACCATCTGCACATCCTTCATAGTGATGCCCCTCACCCTTTGAATTATTCACAAGGATGGTCTAGCACACACACCAATGTCAATGGCTCTTGATCTGGAATCCTTGGTGTCATGAGTTGTAGAGGTGCAAATCTTGCAGAAGAAAGAGAAATTCTTATGGATCGCGCACCGCAAGATCTTTGGGCATCTACTTGTATTATGATCTCCATGGAAAATTTCAATCCAATGTCATGGCGCATACTGATCCTATAGGGAAACTATCCTTTGTATGCCCCTCTACCTCACAATCCATGCACCAGAGACCACTATAAGTCTCATGCACCGAGTTCACAGATAGCTTCTCTAGCTTCTTCACCATTACAGAAATTTGTGCCTCAAGGAAGGGGATAACACCAATATCTACAATTCTAATATCCTCACTATGCACACCATCCTACAAGGCCTTGCGTGAGTCTGTGAAATTTTTGTGTGAATGCTCTCTCCTAAATGGTGTTATTAATCATCCAAAAAACCACTGAGCATCTTTGAGAGGGGTGAATATCATAGGATAGCTTTGATAAGAGAGTCTTGAAATGTGCATTGTACTCCCACACACTCTCTTCCATTCCTTGTTGGATCTCCTTTAGCGTGTTGATACTCTTATTCAAACTTAGGGATATGAAATTCAGCTAAGAAGGCAATTCTGCAATGCGGTGTAATCCACCACTGTGTGATGGGGGTCATACTTTCGGTAGCAACTATGCGAGAATCCTTACAATGTTGTTGGAAACTGACTTGCCTTCCTCTATGGGGTAGTAATCCCCTTTATGTACCATAATAGTTCACACTTGTGTACATGCTCTATAGCATCCTCAACACCTTTGTAGTCTGGTAGGTGCAAAGACATCTTGAAAAATACTTGCTGAGGCGGTTGAGGTCCTTGTCCACCTGACCCAGAACCTTGATTCCCTCTAGTGTTACCTCTACCACTAGATCCACCGGAGTTCTATCCCTCCCGGTCCCCAGATCCTCCAAATCTGCTAGGTCCACCAGTCCTCTAGCTCCTATACCACCAAATCCACCTCTTGTAGAGCCAAAGAAAGGGCATGAATTGCTTGCACCCGGTGTTCCCAATGTCCCACTGAACTATGCACCAACAATTTGTGATATTACACCACTACCAGATGTGTGTCCCATGCCACTCCCAGATGCGATACCCAAGCTTTGTGTACTCACACTTTTCCCAAATGTTATTTCAGAAAAATATCCCTCCAAACACAGAAATGATTGTGTAGTCATAGATGTACCAAATGAGAAATTATATCTCCTAGGTGTAGATTAGTCACTCCCACTCATACTTGAATGTGTTAGCAATACTTATTTCTTAATTTGGAAAAATAAGTCTCATCGGTTGGTCACTAGGATTCGGATACACAACAATGGCTATGCTTTCTCCAAGTGATGAACTCTCATCAAAAGCTAAAGGAATATCTCTTATGTGCTTTCCGAGATGGGGTAACACAGATTGCTCATGTTCCACATCCTTCTCATGAACCTCAATTCCTTCTTGTAATGTTTGCCTCCATAAATCCATCACTCATACAACATCGTGTTATGTAAACATCTCCCTTTCACACACTTTTTATACTTCAGTATCCTCTCCTCTCTCTCTTTTTTAGGTGTAGTTTCTATCATCTTCCTCCACCCTAGCTTCCTCTCCCAAACCCAAAATAATCTTAGCCGATCATAGGAAATTCTTCCAAAATCAAGGTAATAAATAGGATCTTCATAGCTAAAGGGATAACACACATAAATGATCCTCTAGGCTCTCTTAAGAACTTGAACTCAGCAACCTTGGGATAAGAATACGTAGAAATAACGTATTCCAAAGTATAACTAGTCAAGTACTCTCTTCCAACAATGATTAACAAAGATGTGTCCAAGTCGAGATCAACATCGTGTAGCCTCGATATTCATCTTAGGTCCAAATGTGAGATATATAATACCAAATTGATCTAGATGTATACGTGGAAATCCATTCATATAACTCTACTGGAAAGTAGCAAAATAAGGTCTCATATAGCTCATGATACAGATGCTCTTCTACCCACTTGCGTGCATCAAACTCGGGGCCAATACTAAATCTCTAAGAAAAACCATCCTCCATTCTCTTAAACTATCCTTCAACACTGTCTAAGGTCAAGGGGTCCATCATCACGCATCATTCTCATAGCTTTGAAAATAGGTCCCAAAAATGAGCCAAGATGTAGTCATTTTTATGTACTCTCAATACAACATTATAGTCCCATGTGTATCGGCCTATAACCCAGTGGGTGCTAGGAACTCACCCAAGGAACACATAGGTGCCAAGACCCTCCTTTATGTGAGAATTGTGAGAAGATCTTGCCATTGATAGAAAATTAGATGCAGAAAAGTAAATGTTCATGCACTCATTCTAAAAGCATCGGATGAGCTATTACATCTATATACCCATGCAAATAACAAGAGAAACATTATATAAAGAACAAATCTGATTCATAACATGAAGAAGAGACACTAGGGTTTGCACCCATGAACTATATATTCAGAATAAATCCATATATTCATTTTGATCACAATATCAGTAACCACATTACATTCAAAAAGGGTCATAACAAACCATACATAACAAAAGACTTCAGACTTATCTCCTGCAGATCCTCCTGGTGTGATATTATAACTAAGCCCTCCCATTTCATCCCTTATTACATATTCTAATGCCATACAGAGGCCTATTACATCCATTATACCCCTTAGCACTAATGCTCTAAATCCTAGCCTTACTGTAACATCATACTCTTGATGCATTCCCTTATGATCTTGTACTGTTGTCTATCATATTTTTCTCCATTCAGGTGTGTATTCCTTACTCTAGAGCATCTCTATAAATAGGTTTAGCACCCACCACCATGCCTTCCTTCAAGATCGATTAGATGCCAAGTGTCTAGGTGGTCCTCCAATGGAGCATGCTTATTCTGTTCCGAGCTCTCCACTTCCTACAATGATGTCTTTCAGGAACCTTCCATGCATGGAATATTCTTTTCTTGACCATCCAGTCTTAAGGTTGGTACCTTATCCACTCAACATGCCTATTTGGGTAATTTTTTTCCTCAAGTGCCTCCACAATGTCGAATGTGGCTAAGTCCTTGGATCCTTTTTCCTTCCTTGCGCATGCACCATGGTTCCTTATAAACCCTCCTTAAACCCTTTTCATACACACTTTTCCCCTTGCGTTCCCTTCTTTTTCCTAGCCCCACGTGCACACGTGCCCTTTAACACTTTTTAGAGGATTTCTATCATTTTTAAGAGGATTTTAGTTGATATTTTTTCCAATTTACTTATTTTAAAGTAATCTTCCTAACAAAATTCACTTAGGGTTTGATAATTAATTCTTGTTAAAATTGGCCTAGGGTGTGTATGCTCTTTCCTTGCACTTAGTGTGATCTTGGGAATCAAAAACATTTTTAAACCACTTTTTTCTATTTTAGAGCAAGGAAAATCATCATTTCATTGATATGCTTGATCTTCTAGTTTGAGAGCTTTTTCACTTGATAAATAATCAAGGCTAAAATTTAATTATGCTCTTCCCTTGCACCTAGTGTGATCTTGGGATTCAAAAGAAATTTTAGTCTTTCATTAAGAAGCACTTGGATTGATTGGGAATAAACCTTATTTTTGAAAAAAATTATGGTAGTTAGTTAATTTACAAGCTTTGCACATCTATATTTCTATGATATTGTGAATCTTGTTGAACTACTAACCATTTATGTGAAGGACCTAAAATTATTGTCAAAGAAAGAAGAGCTCTCTTGAAACCAAATTCTAACATTCACGTTTGTTTTAGGTTGTCAAAGGTGGTATAAACCAAATTTCTTAATTCAAAAGATTAAAAACACACCAAAGACAAATTCAAAACACTGTATTGTAGGTTTTGGTTAAGAGATATAATTCATCCACTTAAAAATAGGACATAACCCCTTTGGCATAAGCCTTAAGCTATAACAATGGGGGTGGTCCTAGGAACCTTAAATTATTTCACGCAAGAGGGAACCTTATGAACAAAACAAGAAAGTGCTCCATAATACGAGACTTGTCTAGTACACCTTAGTGAGATTAGAGTCAAATTTATTTCCATTGTGACCCTAGTGAAAGTATAATGAAAAAAATTTCGGTACTCATTATACCAAAGGGGGTAAAGTAAAGTTGAGATACTCCTTGGGAAAACTTGGTAAATCAATCTCGCGAAGTAAAATTGTGACACAGAGAGAGAACCACCTAAGAATTTTGTCAACTTGGAGCCATTAGTTTTGTCTTAGTAGTTATACTTGAGAGATCTCACAAAGTGAAAACTTTGTTGGATTAAAATTCTTGTTGTTCGAAAAGGGAAATAATCTCTTGAATTTAAAACCATGTGACATTTCATCAGAAATATACTTAGTATCATTTTGTCCTAGTTTTTACTTGTCCTAAGACAAGGTGAAACTCCATCAAAATAATACCAAGTTTATTTCAACACCATTTGTCTACACTCTTGTTTTCTTGTTGACCATTTTTCTTGGAAAAAGGAAACAACATGTATAGATACTTTTAAATATCACGTTTCCACCACTTTTTAATATAATTACGCAACTAGGTTGTGATGTCGAGTGCAAGTGTTAAAAGTGTACGTGGTATGTACTCATGATCTAGTAGGCTTCCTTATCTCAAAACCCATATTTGAGACTCATTATCATTGTATTTAGGTGATTTCATCATTATGTTGTTTTGAGTTGTCACATTTCCCACATTATAGCCATACAATTTAGATATCTACATCTTGTTTCCATTGTAAAATTAGGCCTAAATCTCTATATTGTATCATTACATTGCTTGCACGCATGGTAATTTCTTGTTATACTTAGACATAGTTTTTACACCCTAGCTTTATATTGCATTTTGTGAGTGTTGTGAGTACATTGTTAGCATCGTGATAACATCATTTTGACACTAAAATTATTACTTTCCCAAAATCTTGGTTCATGTGTCCAAATAGTGTTGTTATGCTACTCACATTGCTATCGTCCATTTTACAAGACTTAGATTTTGTTAGTGTTTAGAAATTGGTTTCTAATATACCTTATTAGAGGATTGTGTCAACATTATCTTACCATTTAGGCCTTGTTTGTTGCAAACTTGACCTAACTGGTGATATTGTGTTGTCACTATTTGGTTTCAAACCTATCTAGACAAATCATAGGGAGTAAAATTTTTTGTGTGGCTAAATTTAAGTATTAGACATCATTGTATTATTCAAGATAATCTTGTGTCGTATATTACATTACTAGGTTAGATTATTTTTTATTATTTGGTTCTTAGGTCACATTGACCTATTGGATTTGTGTTTTTCTATAGTCATCATTATTTAAGATAACATTAGCGTTGTTACTGTTTGTCAAAATTTGACTAGGGTCTATTTTTAGCAAACCTTAGTGGAAGTCGTTCATGTTATACCTCCTACCTTGAGTATGCCTACTATGAGAATGGGATGCCGAATATTAGGAACTGATATATTTGGAAGAGATAACCCTATTTTAGAGGATAATATCATAGTTAACCATAGTGTTGGAGAGGAAGATTCTCCACATATGAATATAGAGCATCCTCCCACCAATTTTCATGATTACATTTTCCAAAACAAACATGAAGTACTCATGTGTGTTATGGAATTAGGAGGCAAGTTACCTTCCATATTAGACCCTTCTCTCATTTCTGGAATGATTTGTGGAGAAGAGGAAGTAGACCGACTCATCATATTGTTAATGAAATTTTAAATCCAGGTCATGCCTCTACTTCTACACCACAGAATAATGAGGAGGTACCATTTAAAAATGAAGGATACTATCATATACCTATAGTTAGATTACGTTGTGAAGACAAGAAGGAATATGCTCATCATGAACAACCTCCCCATAATGAAAAATCTTTATGAAATACCTATTCAAGAGGTGAAATTAGAACAACATGTCCAGGCCCTTACTCACCCATTGGCAAGTTTGACTTCACACATACAAAATGAATAAACCAAAGGTTTGAAACAAGAAATACCAAAAGGTAAACCTAAAACTTCATTTCACAAGTTCCCAATAAACTCTCCTTCATGAGAGGCACAAAAATATCATTATGAAGAGATTGTCATGCGGGAAATAGGGGTGGGAATACACCTAGATTTTATCATAATTATAAACCTACGCCACCCACGTAAGATCCACTTTTCAACCAAGAGTGGTCAACTATGAAGAATGCCCTTCTAGCATTGTAAGAAGGTAAAACTGGTAACAATAAGAAATACCAGTTCGACGAGTTGTTCCCTTTAATAGGGCCATGCTCTAGGTACCTTTCCCATGACACTTTGATTTTCCAAAATTTGACAAGTATAAGGGAAAAGGTGACCCTCGTGACCATATAAAGGACTTTTATATGGCATGCCAAGAGGTTGCATATAGCGACAATTATCTTATATGTCTCTTCCCACGGAGCTTAGGAGGAATGGCATTAGAATGGTTCTTACACATTCCCAAGGGATCTTTATCCACATGGCCGAATTAGCAGAACATTTTGTGTGCCACTTCTCATTCAATATTGAGAGTGATGTCACCATGATAGATCTCTGCAATGCCAAACAACAAAATAACGAAAACTTCGTTGCATTTTTACAAAGATGGAGAGGATTAGCTAGCCATTTTCCTTGCTCCATACCCAAAAAGCAATTGATAAGTATATTTATTCCCAACCTCCATCCAGACATCATGTTCCACTTGCAAATGCATTGTGGCAACACGTTCAAAGAGGTAATAAAAAAGGGAGTCAAATTGAAAAAGTGTTGTTAGCTAGGGGACTCAAACTGTCTCTCGTGATCATAATGATTCTAAATCTAACGATAAAACAAATTTTGTTCCTAATAAAAACAAAATTGGTGTTAGTGATGGGATAGTAGAATCTAAGTGAGTACAATTCATTCAGAACCACACACCTTTGAATCTTGCAAAAGGAAATCCACCTACGGAGTATAAACACCATACTTTCACACCTCTATCTGAATCAATATCATCCATACTAAAATAGTTAGATGCCGTTAACATGGTTAAAACCCTGAAACTAAACCCTATACAATGATGCACCTAAACCATCATGGTTTAGGGATAATGATTTTTTTGAATTTCACTGTGTAAAGGGTCATAAAACCAATATTTTTTAAGATTAAAACACTAGATTTAGTGCTTAGTTGATAGTGGTGATATAGAAGTATAATTTGTTGTTGTGGCCAAGTCTCCAAACACAAAGTTATGGATCTTAAAAGAGCCTTTTCCCAATCATGAAGAAAATAAATATCTGGATCGGGGAAAGTCATCTCAAAATAAGAATGCTAACTATCTGTCCAACAAAGACCATTTTTATGCCTTGATAGGTTGTGTTGATCCACTCGTTGATAAATTTAAAATGATTAGAATTAAAACAAAAAGAGTGCACCATAGCAACACAATGGCTCACCTTGTTATTTTGGAACCTACTCCCCTCCTCTGTAGGAGAGTCACTATGATGTGTTAGATCAACTAGAAAATACTACTACTAAGATTTCAATCTTAGACCTTTTAAAGATCTCCAACGTCCATAATGATATACTTTACAAAACCCTACAAGGATCAAGAGTATCTATTGATGTTGACCCAATGCATTTACAGGCCATGGTAGCACAAATCACTCCCGTAAGACACATTACCTTTAGTCCTATAGACACCTTAACTAAAAATTCTTCACATAACCCACCCTTGCATATTGAGGTAATAATCAAGTGTAAGAAGGTCAAGATATTGTTTGTGGATGGAGGATCGGGTCTCAACATTTGTACTCTTAAACCAGGTCCATCAACCGGGTTGCCATGTAAGATGATTTGGAAATAAAGGTCATTACCATAAAGGCATATGACAATGAAGAATGAAAATCAGTTGGAATTGTCACTTTCTCATTAGAAGTGGGTCCCATATCCCATGATACAAAGTTTCATGTCTTGGACCGGAGATCCCTTACAATATCTTTCGCGATCAACCATAGATTCATGCCATGCAAGTCATGTCATCTACGTATCATTAGTGTTTAAAGTTATAGTATGAAATACAAACACTTACTATACAAGGGGATCCCTAACCCTTTTCTCATTACAAATCCTTTTCAAGTTATTTCCCACTATCTACGAGTGTCCCTCTACAAATATTGTTATCCCTATTTAGTCATAGGCCCTTGCTTCATGAGTGGATTCAGACACCCTGACTCCTAGTGAAAATGATATGGCTACATTAGAATCTCCTTTTTCTACGTGTGAGATGAAGGTTGTAAAAAACATCTATGGAGAGTATAATCGTTAGAAAGCCCTTGTTATTTAAAACATTCCTCTATCAGCCAAAGCACATGGTAGACCATGCTAAAAATTCCAAAGATCAAGGGAGAATTTCCCTTTCAACAATTTCACTTCAGGTGGCTTGCTAGAATATGAGAGAATCCTCAATGACATTATATTTCATCCTCAAGATGATGAAATGGATTTATGTTATAATTCATCTAGGTATGTTATTCCTAACAAAATCATGCTTACTATGAGATATCAAGGACATGGTTGTGGCTACTATGAAAAGGGTCGTTAGAATCCCTTTCAATACCTCATCGCATACTAGGTAAATCAGGTATCGGTGTCCATTTTTATGAGTCTCACCCTTCAGATAATGAGTATGTTTCTTCTGAGAGTGAGGATAGTTTTTCTAAAAATGAAAGTGAAACAGATTCCCGATGTAGTCTTTACGAAGACCTCACCTCTACGAACCTATTCTATAACATGGATATCCTTACCATAACCCCTATTACACCCTCTGTAACCCCTATAACTCATACATTAGCTCTCATATACCCATCAATTGTGAATTAGGATCAACAACAACACATTCCTATTGATGTGTTTCAAAACGATGAGGCTATTGGCAAGTTCTTGGGCATCATAGATAACATTCCAAAAAATGATCATAAGAAAGGCTTCTTTAGTCATCTCAATGCATGTGTGTACTTCAGAGAGGAGGTATAATTATGTGTAAACTTAAGTAAAAAAAAAAGTGAGAAAGGGAAAGAGTCTTATAGAAAATCTTTGAGGAAAGAGAAAGGGGAAGTCTTATAGTGAAAACATCTTTGAGGAGCTTGTGGAAAAATAAGCAGAAAAACCTAAGGAAAAGATAGCATACCCATATAAATATATGTATCTCCCCAAACCACCTTTGGTAGAGGAGGATCTCAATCTCCCTCCTGATCCTACATGTATGGGAGATGATTTAAAGCTACTAGTGGAAGATATAATATATATGTTAACATCGGCACGAAGGAACTATTGAGGATATTTAAGTTGGGAGCTTCACTCTCATCCAAAGAACAAAAAACATTTACAGGACTCTTGAGAGAGTATACAGACATCTTTGCTTGCTTTTATGATGACATGACAAGACTTGATCATGTATTAGTTGTACAAACCCTAGTTGTGCATCCAGACACTAAGCCCATCAAACAAAATCTCTGAAAGATGCATCCTTGTGTTGACTTGCTGGTAAAGGAAGAGCTTGAGAGTTTATTAGAAGTAGGATTCATCAGGCCTATCAACTACTCAGAGTAGATTTCTAATGTGGTACTAGTTCATAAAAATCCAATCATTATTAGAGTGTGTACCGATTTCAGAGATTCAAACAAAACTTTTCCCAAGGATGACTTTCCTCTCCCTAACATCGACATGATCATCGATTCTACTGCCAGTTATGAGATGTTATCACTCATGGATGACATCTTAGGTTGTAATCAAATAAATATTTTAGAAGAGGATCAACACAAGATGGATTTCACAACCCCTTGGGGAACATTCTGTTACCAAGTCATTCCTTTCAGCCTTAAGAATGCAAGAAGCTACATATCAAAGTGTAATGACTATAATATTTCATGATATAATAAGTGACATCATGGAATATTACATAGATGATATACTAGATAAATATAGAACTTGGGGGAGCACCCAAAATTTTGTGGTGTATCTTTCAGCACCTAAGGGACTACAAAGTCCACCTTAACCCGAAGAAGTGTGTCTTCGGTGTGTTATCTATGAAATTACTAGGATTCATCTTATCAAGGAGAGGAATAAAGTTGGACCTTGTAAAGGTCACGAATATCACATAAATTCCTCCTAAGAATATTAGAAAATTGTGTAGCTTACAAGGGAAAATTTTGGCCATCAGAAGGTTTATTTCACGGTTAGCGAGACAAGTGTCATACATTCACACATCTTCTTAAGAAAGATGTTCATTTTTCCTGGGGCTAGAATAACAACAAGCATTTTCTTTGCTAAAGTAATACTTAGCTAAACCCCCATTCTCATGCCACCCATGGTAGGAGAACCCTTGTTCTTGTATATATCTACTACACACGTTGAAATTGTGGCATTATTGGCCCAATATGATAAAGAACAGAGAGAAAAAGTTGTATACTACTTGAGTAGGACATTGGTAGCATATGAGCTCAACTATCAAAGCAATCAAGTAGGCTTCCTTAGCCATCATCATGTTTACTTTTCAGAAGCTATGCCACTATATGCTCAACAATAAAATCAAGCTTATTTCAAAGGTCGATCCTTTAAAATACTTACTGTCAAAACCTGCCCTAACTAGAAATATGGCTAATTGGATCATCTTATTAAGTGAGTTTGACATTGAGTACATTCATCAAAATTCAGTAAAAGGAAAAGTCTTAGCAAATTAGCTAGTAGAAGCTCCACTACCAGTACTAACCCTTGAGTCTAGAACTACCAGATGCATCTATCATGTACCTTAAAGAATCTATCGTTTGGAAACTATACTTTGATGGCTCCTTTACCTTTCATGGTTCAGGTGCCGAAGTTGTGTTAATCACTCCTATGGGAGACTTGATTCCTCAAGAATTCCAGCTCAGGTTCCCATACATGAATAATATAGTGGAGTATGAAGCTCTCATTGTAGGGATGAAGCTAGCCATCAAGTGGGATATCAGACAAGTCAATTGCATTGGTGATTCAATGCTCATTATCAAACAGGTCACAAATGAATACAAGGTAAAAGATGAGAAGCTCCTCCCATACAAGAGGATGGTGGATTCTTTGAAAGAATACTTTGAGCAGATAACATTTGAGAAAATACCAAGAGCACAAAACTAAAGCAGTTGATGTTATGGCTATAATGGGGTCCATGTTGAGTATTCCACTGGGAAAAATGATATATCATTCTTTATTGAACATCTAAGAACGTCGACATATGACATACCGTAGTCGTATTTAGTAAGTGAATTTGTTGGTCATTTTCCCCATGGTATGCTGAAATCTTTAATTACCTCCATGATGGAACCTTTCCCACTAACATTTCCCATGTTGAAAAATGCACCCTCATCTAGCATATATCCTGCTATACCCTACTTGGGGGCACCCTCTTCCATTAAGGCTATGATGGGAATATGTTGCGATGTTTAAATTTAGATGAGTCTATCCAAGCAATCAAGGAGGTGTACGAAGGCATATGTGGATCCCATACTAATGGGATTGTCCTTGCGAAGAAAATTATCAAAGTAGGGTATTATTTGCCTACCATGGAGCATGATTGATGTGAGCACGTGAAGAAGTGCATGGATTTTCAAAATTATGGCAACTTGATACATGCACCAGCATAATCCTTGCAAAAACCATGACACCCAATTCATTCTCAAAGTTGGGTCTTGATCAAATAGGGAAACTTTATCTTGTCTCCTTGGATGGCCATAAATTCATTATAACTACCATGGAGTACTTTAAAAAATGGGTAGAGGTTGTTCCTCTTACCTATACAGAAGGTCCCCAAATCTCTAAATTTATAATGAATCATATCATCTGTCGATATGGTATCCCCTCTGCTATTATCACTGATAATGGTAAATCATTCAAGAATAAAACTGTGAAATCACTCTGTAAATGCTTTCAAATTTCCCTTAAGTTATTGACCCCCTATTACCCTCAAGGTAATGGGCAAGCCGAGGCTTCCAATAAAACCCAAATTTGTATTATGTTGAAGATGGTGAACAATATAGGCCATGATTGGCATTTACAAATTCACCCTGCCCTCTGGGCATTCATAGCATCTATCTGCACCCCCATAGGTGCCACTCCATACTCCTTAGTATTCAACACTGAATTCGTACTACCTTTAGAGATCTATGTGCCTTATTTTCACATTGAGCTAAGGGACTACTTGAATGAAGAGGAGGAATATAAAGTATCTCTATTGCGAGTTGGAGTTATTAGAAAGAAAATAATTCACACTCTCAATCACCTTAAAGTGTATCAGGATCGAGTACATCAAAGCTACAATAAAATATTCATACCTCATCAATTTGAGGTATGGGATTTGGTGTTAAAATATAATCAAAAGAACACCAATAAGGACTCTGAAAAGAAAGGGAAATTTGAACCCAATTGGTTAGGACCATATCTTGTGGTTACCAAGTTCAGTTTAGGTGCTTATAACCTAGCTCATGTAGATGGCCAATAGCTTTGAGAACCCATGAACACAAGAATCTTAAGTGCTTATATGATTAAGTATGGGGTCTCTACAAATGTCAAGAAAATAAAAAAGTATAAAAATAGAAAAAGATAAAGATAAATAAGCATGTACGTCTAATAGTGAAAACCACACAATAGTGGCACT
Source organism: Taxus wallichiana var. yunnanensis (assembly GCA_018340775.1). Taxonomy (NCBI): domain Eukaryota; kingdom Viridiplantae; phylum Streptophyta; class Pinopsida; order Cupressales; family Taxaceae; genus Taxus; species Taxus wallichiana. The sequence continues at coordinate 878,494,364 of CM031234.1, forward strand.
TTGGACAATTCCTTTGGTGAAAAATGGTTTCGCACTAAGTTTGGGTCCGTTGTTCACACGGTTTAGTTTTAGGAATACGACAACTTTGTCCTAGGTTTGTCTTTACCTTCATTTGAGTCCCTAGTGAGCCTATCCTTCTTTTCCATGATCCAGCTAACCTAACCTTTTAAATGTGGAGAAATGTAACTTTGATTGCATCCATCTCACCATGGGGGAAACTTTGCAGTGTCACTTCTAGAACATAACACGTGGCATTATTCCCTTCTATATCCCATCTAAAACTAGGGGTATTGACATTTCTTCATTTCCCTACACGTTTGCTTTGGAATATTGTTGAGAAAACATCAAAAACATTCATATAACTTTTGGAAAACCCCAAAACATATAGATATGTTCCTTAGAAAAACTAAAAAATTCAAATACGTTTCATTAAAAAATCCAACACAAAAGAAAATTATCTTAGAGATAATACTCAAAAATAGTGAAAAACATCCCAAAACTATCCCACAAAAACAAAGTAGTAGTTTGCTTACTTTTAGTTGTTGGTTTTTATGGTTTTTAGTTACGTTGATTTTTGTATTGTGTGCTTTAGATTCTAGATTCACTTGTTTACTTATATTGAATGTTGCTTTAATCTGTAGTTCATTGCTCTAAGTTCATTTTATCTTGCATACTTATAAATAAATGTGTTGCTTGGATTAGATTTGTTTAACTTGTGCTTGTCATTTTTACTTGTACAGTGTGTTATCACTTCATCATCATGTCACATATATTCATCACATCTATACATCATATATCAATAAATGCTAAGTCTACATCATGCATGTATGCTAAAGCTAATCATCAAGTACCGTATCACCAATGGGGCAAGAGGGGTTGCACATGATCACAAATATATCCCCCACACCAATATCAAAAATATAAACATGTTTTACTCAAAGTATCTCATCAACATACGTATGATATCAGCTAAGGCTATCTCATAATCTAACATGTGATACAAACATAAAGAAATAGATTAAACATGATAACTCATAAACAACATGTGATACATCAATAATCCATCTATCATCTACATCATAAAATATAAATGTCTATGTACAAAACAACATGTCTCAAAAGTACATCTGATACAATGAGCCATCATGGGCATCTATACAAAAAAATGTTCCTTCATCATGAGGCATAGTAAAAAATAATACATATCATACATCTGTACAAAAAAATGTGCCTTCATCACGAGGCATGATCAAAAATAGTACATATACATCCATACAAAAGTATGCCTTCATATCAAGGCAATACACCAAAAATATACATCAATAAATAGAGTCAATCACACTTGAGTCCTCTCTCGAGACTTCCGGTACAAATCTATGACTAGGTAGGGGCATCTAAGGTATTAGGCATGTAGAAGGTGTTGTGCCATGTTGAATGCACTCGTGCTTGCTACTCGAAGCTTGATGTCCCGAAGGAATGTGTACGTATCACGTTAATCACAATTGCCTCTGAGATCTAGAATGAGACGAGGTGCCTACTATCTGGATATACTCGAACTCTCTAATCGAGATAGTATGGCCATGTAATACCGCATCTTGTAGTATGTATCCTCACCCACTACAATAGCATTAAGCCCAATCAACTATTGTAAACCCGAGGTAATGCCAACCCGCTCATCTCAACTGCATCACATCACGCTCTGCTCTCACACTTGCCAATTATATCTGTAGTTGATATATCAAGGTATGTATCCTCTCTTTCATGTACTAGTCTTTCTCAATAATGAGCTGATCTCTCTTAGTGATAACTAAATCCCTCTCAGCCTATCACCCGAGGTCAGTAAAGCTATTACCACTACCGTAGTTGCTGCTTGTAAGGAAGCTACTAGTCCACCATCCTATATTTTGGAATATCCTCACCATTGGTTTCTCGAAACCTACTCATCATCTAGAATATACTACTCTACCTTCTCTTCACCACCACCATCTCCTCCATCTATCGATGGACTAATTTGAGGTTCTTGTAAAGGTTCCTGTAAAGGTTCCTATAATGGATCCTGCAAAGGCATCTGTGGTGCTACTATTTGTGGATGCACTACTACCTAGGCTGCACCAATATTTATTTTTGAACTAAAACTTGTTGAATAAGCACCTGATGTCTTGTACCTATTTTTGTCCTCCCTATGGATATTCCCGTGTCCCTATTCCTATGCCCTAGGAGGTGGGATTTGAAATTCCTAAGTCATTGCATCCAATACCTTATGTGGAATGGTCAAACGTCAAGGTAACACTGTAGCATACCAACCTACATAGTCTTGTGTAGTATCGGGATCCATTATATGTGCACATTTTTCTTAAGGATGAAAAAACCTGTAAAAAAGTTGGCATGGGCTTGGCCCTACTGATCTCGAGGCTGCATGTAAATGACCTCTCTGTATCTATGAGCATACCACATCTTAGCACTAGGTATCCCCTAAATAAGTCCAAACTGGCGCTGAACCTAGTCTACTCTGTACCACTCCATAATGTGGCTCCTGCTCCCAAGAAGAAAGTGATCAGCCATCGCTTTGCAAAGCTCAACAACATCCTCAAGCCACTGATATAACCTATATGGCTGCCATGTAATCATATGAGGTTGAATCTCATCAAACTCATGTCTATAGAATTTGGTATCCCCTAAGTGACCGCGTGCATCCTCCTTGACTGGAACCCAACCCATAATAGAAGGCTCTCCAATAATTCGAGCTCTCAAATCTCTTGTAAGGCATCTGATTGCAATATGGTCCCAAGCCCATATTTGTAATAGAGTAGCAAGACCCATAGACTTTTGTCCATGGTAAGATATCAAGTGAATATTCACGTATAAGTAAGTCAAGATATGTATCGACCCAAACATAGGTATCTCCTATAAAGGTCATGAATCAATCCAATGTGACCAAGGGGAAACCAAGCACCATCTTGTCGGGTAGCAGATACCGCTGATAAGAGCTAACAAAAACATGGGGACTCGGCCTAGCCATTGATTAGTCATGCACCTCCTAACAAATAATGTCATACCCTCTTTGGGGGATATATTTCACTCCAAATATCATAGTTGTGTAGCACTCAATACAATTTAGAAACCATCGTAAGTGATCAAATGACCCTAAATAGGAACTCACAAGATCCACCATTCATCCTCTAAGGTAATGCTCATCTTTCCATCAGAAAATAGAATGCTTGTCTCTCACTCCACCATCTCTCGGCTAAGGTCATGAGTAGGATGTTATCTATAGTAATCTGGGCATGTGTGCTACATGTGTTAAAACAATCACCTCTGTGTCATCTCTAAAAAAATCTGCTTGTAACAACTAAACATCACCTCGTAGGCCCGGATCCACACATTTCGGTCCCGTATCTCTAACCCGTCTAGGTCCTCCTGCAACACCAATCAAGTCATTTAATTATGATCCTATTCTTCTATTCTAACATCTACTAGTTATTCTTCTACTCTATCATTTAATTTTTCTATTCTACCACATTATTCTTCTATTTTTATACAAATATCATCTTCACCTAACACCTAGGGTTTGCTAAAACCTTAGTTTTTGACCCAAAAATTTAAAAATGAATTTTGTGCACTAGCACGCCCTTATTGGTACTATCACACCCCATAGTGCACAGGCACACTCCTTAGAGATCTAGTGCACCCCTTAGTGTGTAGGCGCATGCCATGCAAATTTCTAAATCTTAGTTGTGCACTAGCGTGCCCATGTGTGCATTAGAGCACCCCTTTTTGTGCAGGTGCATGTGTGCCCCTTCCTAAAGGAAAAATTTTGCATAGGCACATACCCATTGTGTAAATGGGCATGCACACCCATGCACAGTGTAGCACAGGTGTGTGCCTCTGGATGCACCTGCACATTTTCTCTACTAAAAATCCCTAAATCTACCCTAAAAATGCATGTAAAATAATCAAAATTAAATGCTAATAATTCACAAGGGTAAAGGAGAGATTTTTGTACTTGGGGTCCATCCGTTGGGAGCCTCATGTAATCTCTCACGTGATCCACGTGATGTTTCTATCTTCACACACTCATCATCTTCTCTTGTAGGTTAGAGCTCTGATCAACGGTAAATGGTAAGTGAATGTGGTAAATGAATTGGCCGTGACGGCCTATATACCCATTTTTACCTCCCATAATGCATTTCTCACCCCAAGGCACCCTAAAACCATCGTGGTTCTTCTAATTTCTTCTAACACTAGCTGTGATGATTATTTTTAATAAATAATTATTTTAGCACCCGTTTAATTGCCCTAGGGCATGTTTTTGCATCCCGAAACCTTTTCTACTACCCAGGGCATATTTTTGCCTTGTGGTCACTTTTGGCAATGTCTCATGACTACATCATTTCCTCCATACTATTTTCTTCCATAAAAAAAAAAAAAAAATCAAAAATTTGATAAAATCATTAAAAATCCAAAAATTACAAAAAATTTAAAAAATTTAAAAATGGTAAACAACATATACGCAACTAAATCATGTGTCAATCGCATTATCCTTAAATGTCAAAATATTTCTTACAAAAGCATATTTCTATGGTTCTTACTTGTTCTAGTCTCAAACAACTTGTGGATCATCATGATCTACCTCCATTAACAAAAGCTAGGTTGCATGCTATATCGGTACTCTCGTGCAACAAAGTGAGTTGCTAGAGACTGTTGTAGCAGCACACAAGGTTTTCTAGGGAATACTTGTGTCCTTTGTTATTCCCCTCACATGTATCCTTACTTGGGATACCTTTTTAAACCCTTTTCGTTACAACATGAACATTCAGGAACTGTAGCTTGATAACAAAAACATTGGTGTAACTATCTTAAACGTTGTTTTTTTATTGTGTGTGATTATACTGGGTTCTATGTTAGGTTAGTTGGTTTAATTTCTCGTATTGCATTTCATTCTCGTATGTTTCATGTGTTAAATATCATTTTACTTTCTCGTATTGCATTACATAATGTATGTTGCATGGAGTTACGTATTTTTAGGAGTAAACAATTGTTAGTAATTTAGATTTTCATGTTATCTTACACTTGTGTTTATTTTAATAAAGGTTGATGATGTATACCTAAGGGAAAATCTATATAAATAGGTTTCTTATTGAAAGTTTGGATGTAAAGATTGGGCTTGTACTATATTCTCCATTAATCATTTCTTCGCATTATCATTTATTACAATTACTAATATTTCTTCCAAATCACCTAGGGCAATAGACAACCTGTTTATCCCTATCCTTTATTCTTCTAAAAATAACCAAGGATTCTCGCGCCCGTTCTCCGACCTATTTTCTTCTATCCATTACAAATCATATTTTCGATCGTTGATTGAATTTTTCTATCACCCCATCGACATTCGAGGGGGAATCCTTCATCCTTCTACGTTTTCTTAAAAAAATTTACATTTTTTTCTTTTCTACTATACTTGAAGTGAATTCACTAACTTCACCTCAAACAGGGGCAAATGTAGACACCTAAATTCCACTTTTGCAATCTTATTGTCAAAATAGACACAAATCAATCTCATTCTCACCAATTCCATTATAATTAGTGATCTTTACTAATTAACTAACATTTATTACCACTTTGGTTCTTTCACATTTAATATGCAACTTTACGACGAATCTTAAGTCAAAATCCTCTTCAAAATAGAAAATTAGCGTTTATTAGCTAATTAAGCCCATTTTGCCCTTGTTTTGGTCAATATACCCTAATATTGGCTTACACCCCTCTTCCAACCACTCAAAATCACCCCACTTTCCTCCACAATGTCTTATCAAGCTTCAAAATCTTATCCTAACCTCCTAGTTGACCCTAAGTGGCTGATTAAGGCTCCACACCTCTTAGTCGCTTGGTAATTCACTAATTTTGATTAGCCATGCCTAATCATGATTGGAATTCTAATCTAAGTTGGGGCTTTTAGTCCCACATGCACCAAAATATAAGTTTATCCCAAAAGGAAAACTATAAAAAGAGTGCACCTCTTACCTTAATACTTTACACCATGCTTTGATTTGCATCTCATATAATAAATATGATATATAGCCAAGTTCAATCCTTGCCTAAAGCCTTCAACAAGGTTAGTAGATGAATATATAAAGTGACTTAACAAGTCATTTGGAGAGGTCATTTCACCATTATTTGGAGTAGAACCATACCAATTTGATTTCCCTCTTAGGTATACATTGGCGAGGAAATTTTTCGGTGGGAAAAATTGTGGATTTCTTGCCAACACTCTAGGAATCTAAGTCCCTCTACTTAACCAGTGTAGCTGTTGTGTATGCATGCATAAGAAAGTGTGGATTTCTATGGTGGCCTTTCAGCCGGGGATCCAACAGGGCACTCCACTAACCCTGCGCAGAAAATGCTTGCAGCTTATCTCGCAAGGGGGAATTTTCTATGAAAGTGGGAAATGGAGTGAGAAAATAGGTAGGAGAACTAATGTTGTAGGTAGAAAATCATATTCCTACACGCACTAGTTAGAAACTTCAACACATGCATTTATGAGAAGAAACAACCCTGCAAATGGTAATAAGACAAGATAAGATTGCGAACTCAAATTTTCTAAAATATACTCATCAAAGAGGCTAAAAATCCTTCTTCTTGTATTGATTGCTCAAATCAAAGTTATACATAATGTGATAATGGAAGAAATTGAGAAGTGGAGGAAAATATAAAAAAAATGGCTATCTCCTTTACTTTCTCTAGGTACAATGCACTCTTGAGTTTACAAGATCAATCGCCAACCCTTTACAATGGCATGAAGAAGCCATTAAATATCTTGCAAGAAATGGTTACAACTTCTTCTTTGTTAGCAAGAAATGGTTTACAATCTTTTCAATCATTCGCGTCCATTCAGATTCTTGATTCGCAAAGAAACGCCAATGGCGGGAAAAACTAGACTTTTCATAATGCGCCATTACACTCATTTTGTAACTTTGAATTTGAACCGTTCATCTTGCCTTTGAAACTTTAAACCAGAGTCGTCCACGTGGGAGAAATTTATTGGAGCGGGCATGGAGGATGCCTTTTGCATTTTGTGACTTTATAGAGATTTGGCATTTTTTACATTTTTGGTCCACCCTTCCACTTTTGATATAAGCCTGACACATGGCTTCACTTGATTGGTGAAGGAATCAGTGGCTCACTTTATGACTTTTAGCCCTTTTTACAAAAGGCTCAAAACCTCAAAGTTCTCTTCCGACCCGCTTCCCGCTTTGACTTTCAATGCGGGCTCAACATTTGACTTTTTCCTCATAGCATGATTGGGGTTGCGGGTCACTTTATGATTTTACCTTTTTTCAATGCGGGCTCAAATACACAAATTAATCCACACCCGCCTTCCCACTTTGACCTTTGATATGGGCTTAATATTTGAATTTTTCCTTGGCATGGATGGGGTTGCAGGTCACTTTTTAAATTTAATCCCCTTTAATGAAAACAAGGCTCAAATTCTCAAATCTCCAAAATGGCCCACTTCCCCACTTTGACTTTCAATGCGGGCTCAACATTTGACTTTTTCCTTATAGCATGATCGGGGTTGTGGGTCACTTTATGACTTTTAGCCCTTTTTACAAAAAGGCTCAAAACCTCAAAGTTCTCCACCAACCTGCTTCCCGCTTTGACTTTCAATGCGGGCTCAACATTTGAATTTTTCCTCATAGCATGATCGGGGCATGGGGCCAATATGACATTTTTGCTAAAATAACAAAAAACATTAAGTTCACAAAAAGGACCCGTCCTCCACATCCAATTAGATATGTCCATGTACCCATGGATAATGGGGCCAAAATTTGATGGGGAAGAAAATGCCCGTCATTCACGACTATGGAAAAATGCAGAGAAGAAGAAAACTCCACCATTTCGCACCCGATTTTCAAATTTCTTTTGCGAACCAAGGAATTGAAAACAATACAAGGTTCGAAAATCCATGGCCATATAAAGATTGAAAATTTCATTCAAATGAGGACAACAATAAAATTTTCATGCATCCAGACAAGAAAACAGAAAATTTATCAAAACGTGCAGACTAGAGAGTTTAAACAACTTCAAAGCATGAATTTCTCTAATTTTTCTACTTCCAACTTTACTTAAACACTTCTAGAGGGCATGAGCTCAAAATTTAGAATTTGACTTTAAAAATGAGGGGGATTTTGAGGGCGACAACAATATATTTAGTCCCATGTTAGGTAATTAAGCATATTAGTAGGCATGTTTAGTTAGATTTTGCATTGTTTTCATAATAGTTAAGCATTCCTTTAATCTTTTATCTTAATGTTACATTCCTAGACTAAGAGCTCTAGCTAATTAGGTGGAAATGATGTTAGCCTTCCTTATTTATCTTTATTATTTTATTTGTATAGTTTGGGTTTCTTTCATGTTCCATGCTTTGTTTGAGGTTTGAATTTGTTTTGAACATGTTTTAGCATGTTTCTCTCAAGACTGATTCTTGAGTCCTATTTGGAAGTTTGGAGAACTTTCCGAGAATGGATTGTTAGAGCCCTTCCACTATGAATTGGGAGCTAAAGTGAATTATTCTAGAAACTAGATTCAGATACCTTTCCATTGGTATATAAATTTATCCTTGATGATGAGTTTTTATATGTGATCTCATTCATTTTCTAGGTGTATGAAGACCTTGTAATGCTTGTTTGCTTCTTAGTGTGTGTCATGAATAATTCAGATGTTTCAGATATTACTGGGCTTATGAAAGGTGTGTATATTTTTCCCTTGAGTTACATGATTATTTTGGAGCCATGAAAAAAAATTATAAGACCTTGCAAGTGCTTGTGCATTTGTTGGAGCTTGGAGAGTGCTTTTTGAGCTAGTTGAAGAGTCTTGGTCCTTGTTGAGAGTTCTTGACCCCTATTGACATAATTGGGTCATTGGAGTTGCTTTATATGATGTTCATGTTATTTTTGATTTGTTATGACTAACCCACATGGTCATGTCTGACCTAGAGGTGTTATGAGATTGAGTTGGGTATATAAGATAGTGTGTGTAATCATTTGTGACTAGTTGTTGAAGTTGATGTGATGAGGTTATGAGTGATCTAACGGAGATTGAAGAAGAGTGTATAGGGTTCATGGATAGAACATAGAATAGGTATGAATATAATATAAATATAGAGGATAATATTTGCAACAAAAATTACCTAATTAGCCCATGAGAGGATAGTTTTGAGAGAGTTGAATATCTTGTTTTGAAGAGTGTTTGATGTGTTTAGAGCTAAACTTAGATCACAATCAGCTATGGGACCACCATATCATCTGTGTTCATTAATTTTCAAAATATCTTATGATGTGTAATATTCATAGGAGTCTTTTTTTGTGAGTCATATCAACAAAGGTTTAGGGGTGGGTACTCCTTGTGAAGTGGGTGCTTCACTAAACAAATCTTGCAAGATGTGTAATATTCTTGCATGTCCTTTGTTTTATGTAATATAAGTAGAGGTTTTCAATGGTTTTTTCTTTCCTTAAGGGTTTACCAATTGAATTTGGTGTTCATGTGTCTTCTTCATTGTTTCATGTACTCGTGAATGCTTTATACACACCTAATGTGCTCATATGGTTATGAATGTTAAACGTTAGATTAAATGATGAATGTAAGTAATGGGAAAAGCAATGAAATTTTTTTAGGACTAATTCACCCCCCATATCAGTCCATTGTGCTTCCAACAAGGTCGAATTAAGAGATCTAGAAGAATTAAAATAAAGGAATTACATAACCAAAACTAGCATAAATGAAATCAATAGATACATTCATCATAGAATTGAAGTATGTCATAGAGTCAAGGATAATAAATAAATATACGAGTTAAATAATGAATAATATATGGAACTTGAAGGTATGTTTGAACCAAAATAAATTGAACCTCTTCCTATAAATAAAAATTGCATAATAAAGAACAAGAGAATATGCGTAGTCTAAACATAAAAGAAAAGAGAACGCTCGTGTACAATTGGAAACACTAGGGAAAAAGGAAAATTTAAAGCATATGATGAACCAATGTGAAAAAGGGTGGAATATATTGGTCCTTAAATAACAATCAAGCTAGCTACTATTGGAGATTATTGGAAAAAATAGGAAAGATCTAAAATACTACAACTATTTCAAGATGATGAGGATTTATTTCTAGCCAAGTTTAGTGAAATCAAAGCAAGAGACACGTCATTAGGAGGAATGTACATTGAAATAAATGAAGGTGTAAACTCATCAAAAAGAGGCCATATAGGTTGGATCCCAACATGAAGGCTAAGATATGAATTGGACCACATGATAGAAGTAATTTTAATACACCCCATAGAAAAATTAGATCGAATGAGTCTGGAAGTCACTCAAGGATTTGTGGTGATTATTTCTCCCTTAATGACACCTATGTAAATTATCCACTTCCCACTCCTTTTACAAATGAAATTTTTGAGGTTGTAATATGGCATAAAGTCTACTCATTCACATATGGATTTATTTGCTACCATCAAATCATAATTTTACAAGAAGACCAGTCAAAGACAACTTTTGCAAAAAAATTTGGGAAGATTTTCATATTGAGTAATGGTATTTAGGATAAATATAGCACTTGTAGTCTTCTCTTGAGTTGTAGTCACTACATTCAAGGATTTTGTACATGAGTTTCTTCAAGTATATCTTGATGATTTGGGAAATCTTATCTTTATTAAAGGATCATATTTATAAGGTATGCATCATCATACTAGAATGGTGTGGGGATTTGTGCATTGCTTTTAATTTAAATAAATGTTTCCTTTTTGCAATTTTTGGAGTTTTTATTGACATGTTGTTTGTAAAGAAAGGATACTATAGACCAAGAAAAATTGCAATAATAATAATGCTTAAACCTCCCACAAATCCATCCAAAGTGTGTACATTCTTTAGGCATACAAGATATTAGAGGAAATTCATTAGAGGGTATGCCAATATTTTTTAATTGAAGGATAAACTAATATCATGAAGAGAGCCAAGTTTTAATGGAAAATAAAGTTGTATAACACATTAACATAACTTAAAAAAATTTAGTCATTGCACCTAAAATAGTTTTCACAAATTGGAGAAAAATATTTAATTTTCACGTGGATTCCTCATGTAACACAATTGGAGAAATCATTGAACATCCTGGAGAAAGGGTGATTGACAAACTAATACACTTTGTGAGCTATAAATATCACCAATGGAGAGAAACTATACAAATACAAAGTGAGAAATTTTTAGTGTTGAACTCTTTATTTTGAGATGAGTGATACATATACACAATACATAAAGTTAAAAGGGGGTAATATAATGAGATGATTCAAATATTTATATAATTATATCTATGTAACACCATTCCTAAATAATATTTAAAAAATACACATATTATAAATGGTTCAAATTCAATTGCTAGAGGTATTACACATACATTTGAGAGTTTCCAAAATTGGTGTTTCAAGACCTAGATATATTTACCTATAGTATCATAATATTAATAAACCTAGAATTAGATATGTTTCCTAAAACCATATATGTTATGTAGATTCAAATATATTACATAAATAAAGAAATACCTTAATGAATGTTTTTGTGTGATATAGTAGTTCCATGACTTACTTATAGTTGAGATAAAATTCTATAGCTTATCTAGTTAGGAAGTTAATTTCACCCATTGGATGGGTATTGTGTTCTATAATTTACCCTACTAAAAATCCATTTAGGGCACATACAAGCTAACAAAGATACCTCTATGATTCAATAGTGTTTTATGTGAACTTTTAAAATACTCAAACAAATAAACTACTAGATTTCATTTGTTTTTACAGCTTTATATATATATATATATATATATATATATATATATATATATATGCTTATCAAAATATTGTTGATTATATAAATATGAAAGTTAATAAATACAATAGATAATTTATTTGCAATATAGATCAACCTTTTAAAATAAGGCAATATTATAAAATGCTAAAAAAATTAAAATAAGTCACTCCAACACATACAATACTCTAATATTTAGGGAGATAGATTATAGTGTATCCACCTTCCACAATCACCAACATTTGATCTGAATGCTAGAAATATTTTTAGGTATATTTTTAAAAACAATGTAATAAGGGGGATGTTAGATTATCTAATTAGTGTGCATATTACATTACTGTGGATGCTTGTATACATGTCATACAAGTTTTATTTCAGAATCGCCTTTCCTCCTTGGAACCATCCGACACTTGTATTAATTTCCGCTTCCTCATGAATAAAGATCATCAATTCATTTGGTCTACTCTTATCATGCACCACTAGCTAAAAATTTTAAGTAATCGTGTAATTTTAATATTGAAGAGGATAAGTTGTAGAATGGGTGTGGACCCTTTGTGTGTAAAAATAAATTTCCAATCATTATACATGAAACTTTCTTTGGAGTGTTTTGGAAAATATCTATTGGGATGGGGTATGCAAACGTTTTTATTAACCATTCCTATTTCGTTTAGTTGGTTTCAAAAATGTAATTGAGAGAGATATTGGTGGAAAAGGAATGTTACATAATGTCATGTGATATTTCATGCCATATGTAAAATATACTTCAAGAAGAAAATGAGGTAGTGGAGCTAAAATTTTAGCCATGCTTTCAATTTTTCGTAAGAATGACATCCACACATTGTCTTCTCATGATACTACTTACATAGGTGTCGACATGGATAGTGAATTATTGAATGTATCAAAAATATCCTACAAAACTGCCATTGAAAAATTCTTCAATTTGTTAATGCATGTTTTTTATTTTTTAGTGTTTAGATCTTGTTGAGTATCATCCTTGCGGATGAACCATCTGATTCGTTGGATACCTTAGGTTAGTGGGACATGTGCCCTAATGTAACATCTAGATTTTAAAGAAGATGGCTCTTCTCTGCATCAAGGATAAGGATAGCAAAAACTGAGATGAAACTATGAAAACTAACTAAGGTGATATGCCAAAAGAAGATTCTTTAATCAAGAATCCAACTTCCCAAAATGGGGAAAGGTGAGAAATGAAAAGGGTGGATGAAATGCACCACAGTCCAAAGATAGATTCACACAGAACACCACTTCGAACTACTAAGCATAGCTTCAAACCAAGAATAACATTATAAGCATGCACAATATACCAACATCGAAATAAAGGCTATCAGAGACAATACAAATATGTAAAGGATGGACAAAATGCACCACAGGGCATATTATATTACTCCAAAAATATGCACAATACAACAACAAATAAGAGGCAAGAAGAGTGTTATTACAAAGCTCAGAGAGAAGGCTAGAGCTCTAGACCCCTACCTTTTATAGAAGAGGAACTGAGATAGGAAAGAAGAATTGACTAAATCCTTATATGTGTTATGAATCCTCTCATTACAATATATAGGATGAGAAGAAGATAAGAAGATAATTCCCGAACCGTCTTCCAACAACTTGTCGATATGGTAAATGGTGTAAAGTGACATAAATCTATTTACGATATCTATATCACACTTCCCCATGATCTCTTATTTAATGAGTGAGATCCATACCCATTTAATACATCTTTAACTATTTTACAACTGACTCCCTTGAAGTGGAATCTCCTTTTAAGGAACATCCTTTCAAATATTTATTACATATCTGAACTTCTCAATTGTTATGCATCGGGTTCTGGATTATGATTCTGGGGGCACCTATTTTTATGTTGTTCTACTAAAATCACCCTTCGAATGTAGGTGAAAAAATTGAGTATTCGTAGGTTCACACTCTTTACATTGCACTTTCCATTAACTCTCTTGCTAAAAAGACATGCCAAATGACTTTTTACCTCTTACCTTTTCAAAAGATCTGAGCATTTAAAACTTCTAGGTGGGTTTGATAATTTCCCATACGTTGTATTTGTCCTATCACCAATCTTTCACAACATGCTTCAAACTTGGAGTCCATTTGTAGCGAGATCCACATGGAATCCAAGCGCATCTCTAGGGTCTCTTCTTTTCTTCATAGCTTTTGGAAGTGCATTGAACTAACACATGGCACCTTTAGCAAGCCCTTTAATATCTCTTTGGGTAATTAATGGAATTTATACATATTAATACGAAGACCATTTTTAGGAAGGACCCTTATAGTTGACTCCACATGTAAACCCCATGGGATTTTGAGGCTTCATTCCCCCTTTAATTTATGGAATTGCATTAGGTTGACACTTGGTACCTTTCGTGATTCCATTACTCATTCTCGTGTTGCTTTTTCCCTTCTTATTTTTTAATCATTGATTCAGCTAAGTCCTTTTCCCATATCACCGAAGGCTTGACCCCTGGTGGGACTCAAATCTGTAGGAATCTCATAACTTACTTGGTCAATCTAGCAGAATCTTCTTGTTATCTAATTTTAGCAGTGGTGAAGAAAACTAGATAGCATATCCAAAGACAATAATAAAAAGCATACCTCACATTTAAGAGTATCTCAAAAAATTAGTAATTAGCATATACTTTATTATATTTTTGTTTGTGTGTGTGTTTGAATCATACATATGTTACCTTGTTATCATTACAATTAAACATTTAATTTTATGTTTAGAAAATAGTTTTAAAAATTCCATAACATACATAGTGTTGGACCCGACATATTGGCTAAGTACCAAGAGGCACACACACACGTAAGACCAAAGTGAGAAGAAGGGTGCTCATGGGAAAGTACATAGGAAAAAGGGGTTTAAGAAGGTTTTAAGTGAAACAAGGGTGTGCACAGGAGGCGAAAATGGATTTAAAGGACTTAGCCATATTTGGCATCATGGAGTCACTTGAGGAAAAATGTGAGGACCCGACTAGGCATGATGAGTGGATAAGGTGCCAGCCTGAGCCTTGGAGGCCAAGAAAAGGATATTCCACGCAGGGAATATTCATAGAGGCATCATTATAGAGAGTGGAGGGTTTGCGAAAGGGATAAGAATTCACCTATAGAGGACCACATGGACACTTGGCATGCGATTTGTGCTTGGAGAAGGCACGACGGTGGGTGTTGATCTCATATAAAGGAATTCTCAAAGCTAGACACATATATAGATGAAAAGAGGGAAGATATACATAGAAAAGGAGAGATAGACATGACACTTAGGCATAAATACATAGAGTAACAAAGTGTTACAAAGAATGTTATGTTTTAGAGTACTTAGTGCTAGAGGGTTATACGGGATATCATAAACATATGTATGGGTACCGGAATCAGAACAAGGGATAGAATGGGAAAAAGTATAGTTAGGTTCTCATATCGTAGAGGCTTACAGAATTAAGTCTTTGTCATTTAATATATATGGTCCGAGATGACCTTTTCAATGTAATGTGGCTATTAGAACTCTTTTATATCAATGTGTATATGGGTTCATTCTCAGTATAACTTGTTTATAGATGTAAAACCTCATTTTATATGACTTATCATGGCTCGATCTAGTTTATTATACTTCTTACAATGTTATTTAGCTTCGTGATTCATTAATGTGTAGATTTTTTAGTTACATCTCTACCTTTTTGTAGACTATGAGATTTTCCATGGAGATCATGATGCAAGTAGGTGTCCACTACTGCAGTGCGTGATCTATAAGAATGTGTCTTGTTATTGCAATATTTGCACCTCTATTACTCATGACACCAAGGATTGTAGATTAATTGACCAGATACATGATTCCATTGATATTGGTGTGCGTTAGACTCAAGCGTTGCAAACAATTCCAAGGATTATGGTCATCACTATGAAGGACGCGCGGATGGAGGATCTTGTGGAAGAATATTTTGCAGAGGATTTAGAGGTTGTGGCAATCGCAGAGGTGGAAGAGGTGAATTCCCTCGCAGAACTTGTTATAACTATGGGTCCATAGAGCATTACAAGTGTGAATGTCCTGATCTGCTATAATGCTCATGGTGTGGGAAGAAGCAAAAGTATGAGGAGTTCCTGAGCTATTTGAACACATGAGCTAGCAACAACAGAAAGAAAAGGGTGTCGGGATGGTAAGAATTAAGAAAGTAGACTCGCAATGGATGTTAAGGGTGGCACGTGAGTCAGATTTAGAACTTGTACTAGTGACGACGCTAGCTGAGGCTGCACACACCAAGGAAATAAGAAATAAGAGACCACTAATTACAAGAGAAGAGGTGGTGTATGGGAAGTATCCTGAGCTTACCCATGAGAAGGAATTCTATCAAGAGACCATGGACGTAATCAGGAGTCTTCAAGGGGAAATTCAATGTCTAAAGGAGAAATCCAGGAAGTTGGAGCAAAAGAAGAGCATTGAGGCTCCACAGAAGGATCTAGATGATGTCAAAGAGGTATGCAAAATGTTAAGGCAAGAAAATATCATCCCCTTACTAGGAGAATGGTTAAGAGAGAAAGTACCAAGCACTGGAGCGGAGCGTGAGAGGAAATTTTTGCATGCTAACCTTCCTCCCCATAGCCTTGACTATGATAAGGAGATTACCTTGAATGCATTTTTTTATGGATGGCTCCTAAGAAATATTTTGATTGACATGGGCATGAAAGTTAAAGTTATCACCTTGGATTCTCGGAATCAAATGGGAAGGCCCCCATTACATCCATCTTCAAATGTATTGTAGATATGGCTAATAAGACAAATGAAATTCCCATAAGTGTTGTTAAAGATGTTGTTATCACTATCCAAGGAGTGAAATTCACCGAAGACTTCAAAGTCTTAGTGTTTGCTGAGGTGAACAACATTCCATTGTAACTTGGATGCCCCTGGTGCTATAAGAACAATATTGACTTATGTTTTAATAAGGGGTATATAAGTTTTGAGAACAAAGAGGAACGTGTTATCATTCCTTTGACAAATAGGAAGTTAACACCCTATATTGATCCTTTAAGAGAAGAATACCTAGATAGAGTTTATGTACGCACCATACGGGACCCTAAAGTTGTGCAACCAACAAAAGAGGGTGTTATTTAGTGGGAATACACTCAATCTATAAGTGATATAACTAGTGTGGAATGTTACAATTGGGCACATAGGACATATGAGTTAGTCGGAAGGTAGCTAAGGGGATCTATGATGAGATTAAAAAGGCACAATCATTCAACTACCTAGGAGGAAAGAAGTTACCAAGGTATTTTAGGGGAGCCAACCCTAATTTTTCCTGTGAGAAATGGAGACCCAATGGAGATGTGAGATCAAAACAGGAAGGATTTTTAGCTATACCTTGCTTGGGACCGCAACACGTTGGTTGGCGACCCATCACGATAACCTTCTAGAGTGGTGCAATGTGAGGATCACGTTCTCTATTATATTTTTCTAGAAAAATTCACCTACTATCATACAATATTATCATGGGAATGAACCCACCTCATTTCACATCCAAGCATGTGAGAAGGCCTGGATATAAGGCATGGAAGCCTTTCTGCCTTCTTTATGGGTGCATAATTTGTACTCCACCTTACAAGGTTGTGCATGAGCATGGAACATTCATGTGGAGATGCACCATTAGATAGGAAAATGGCAGGAGTTAACGACCGACCTCCTTCAAGCTTTTAAATATTGAAGTACTAAGCCATCGGTGGTTGAGGTGTTGCGAGGTTGTTAAGCACCTAACTATAGGAGATATCACCATAGCGAAGGATAGAATACTTGAATTATTAGGTGAACTCGGCTTATAAGTGCACTTTGATGAGGAAGAATCGGATGAGATACAACTTGAGCATACACGCATGGAGAATGAGAAAGGAAAATTGGTCTATGTGATCGATGGTGAAGAAGTAGAAAATTTGGAAGTTAACCATACTATGGGTATGCACAAATTCATGGATAGTGCGATGAGAAAGCGCATTCCCACCATGAACCCCTGAAAACCAAAAATGTTAACATTGGTTCGGAGGCGTAACCTAAGGAGGCTACTATTGGAGATTACTAGATAGAAAAGGAGGTTTTAAAGATCATCGATCTATTATGTGAATTTCAATATTTATTTATGTGCAGGTACCACGAGCTTAAAGGAGTTCACCACTCCTTGGGAGAAATGAAGATCAAGTTAAAGGAAGGTGCATGCCCAATTCAGAAGAGACCTTATCGAATGAATCTAAATCTTTACATCAAATTCAAGGAGGATATTGATAAGATGATCACATCAGGCATAATTGAGTCATTGAAGAATCAAAATGGATAATTCTAATGCTCATCAACATTAAAAAGGATGGGAGGATAAGAATCTATGTTAATTATAGGTAATTGGATATTGTATGTGTTATTGACCCTTTTCCAACCCCCTTCACTAAGGAGATCCTAGAAGGAGTAGCCTGGGTGTGAGATCTATTCTTTCACAGATGGATTCTCAAGATATCATTAGGTTAGAATTGCAAAGGAGGACTAAGAAAAGATAACTTTCACCACTAAATGGGGAAGCTTTTCCTACATAGTCATGCCTTTTGGACTGAAGAATGCACCTACTGTATTTTCACACATTGTGGTGTAATAATTTCAAGACTTCATCCATAAGTTTCTTCAAGTCTACCTTGATGATTGACGGTATATGGATTATTGAGGGATCATTGTGACAAACCGAGG
This sequence comes from Taxus wallichiana var. yunnanensis, assembly GCA_018340775.1. Taxonomy (NCBI): domain Eukaryota; kingdom Viridiplantae; phylum Streptophyta; class Pinopsida; order Cupressales; family Taxaceae; genus Taxus; species Taxus wallichiana. Next base: position 878,512,956 of record CM031234.1, read on the forward strand.
CGATGTCCTGAAAGATGAAGAAAGTTGAGGATATCCCTCAACATTAAGAAATGTGTTTTTGCTACTTCATTTGGAACCCTTTTGGGGTATATCATATGTAAGGAAGGTTTGTTAGTGGATCCTGCCAAAGTTTTTGTTATTATGGGATTGGGGAAACCTACCAACCAGAGTGCGCCATGAATTCCTTGGGCATATGGGGTATTACTAGAAATTTATCAAGGGGTATGCCAAGATCTTCATGCCATTAGAAAAATTACTAAAAAATCATATTTCACTAGGGAGAGACACAACAATGGTGTTTGATACATTGAAGAATAATCTTATCACTACGCCCATATTATGATTTCCTTTTTGGGATAAGCCATTCCATGTACATGTTGATGCTTTAGGAGTTGTGATTGGGGAAATCTTAGCACAACTTGGAGAGGGAATTTTTGACCACCCCTTGTGCTTTGCTAGTAGAAAGTTAACCCCAACATAACAAAACTATACTACTATTGAGCGTGAAGCATTGTCAATGATCTATGCACTACACAAATTCAGAAGTATCTGTTGGAAACACCCTTTATATTCTACATGGACCACATGGAATTTAAGTACTTGGTAAACAAGCCCGTTTGACAAGGGTACATATGCTAGTGGGTCCTGTTGTTTCAATATTTTGAGTTTATGGTTGTTTTGAAACCGAGTAAGAGTAATTTGGGACCTAACCATTTATCAAGGATTGACTCAGGGGAGGATGCACAGAGCATTGAGGATAAAATTCTAGATGTGCTACTATTTAGATTATGGCACATGTCCTCTCGAATTGAAAAATATTACTTTGTTTCTCAAAATGGGTGTGGCACGGAGGGAATGAAGGCTTTGAAAAGGAAGCAATTAGCCATACACGTTACACCCTACATGTTAATTAGTGGATACTTATACAAGCTAGGCCGCATGATGAGGTTTTGCGTCATTGCGTGTTAGAGCATGAACACATTGCAATCATGGAGGAAGCACATGGTGGAATTGCAGGAGGACACTATGCAGGGAATGCCACCACATGTAAGATCCTTCTATCAGGTTTTTGGTGGGAAATGGTTTACAAGGATTGTATTGAGTATTATAAGTCCTGTGACCACTACCAATGCCTTGATAAACGCAAGAAAAGAGATGAAATTCCATTAAAACTGATTTCCATTGCAGAACCATTCGAGAAGTGGGAAATTGACTTCGTATGCCCTATTTTCCCAACCGCACGAAGGACAGGTTCACACTATATCATGACATGCGCATATTATCTTACAAGGTGGGTAGAAGCGATGCCTATAAGGTATTGCACAGCAGGAACATCAGCAAGGTTCTTGTGGGAAAACATGATCAACAAATATGGATGGCCGTTGAGTTTAATAAGTGATAATGGTACTCATTTCTTGAATGAAATAGTTAGGGTCTTGTTGGTAGAATTCATGGTAGCCCACCACAAGACTACCCCTTATCACCCACAAGCTAATGGGACTATTGAGGCATTTGAAAAAATATTGAATCACACGTTAACCAATATTTTTGATGTGGGAAGAAAGGATTGGGATGATAAATTTTCTATTATGTTATGGCCATACCAAACTACTTATAAAATACTGAACAAGGCCACGCCTTTTCAATTGGTGTTTGGCACGGAAGCAGTGTTACCTATTGAATTCATATTACCATCACTACATATAGCACACACAAGAAGATTAGTTAATGAACAAGCGCTTGAGGAGAGGTTTGATAATTTAATACAGCTTAGATGAGAGGTGGGATATTGCTCCCGGGAGTCAAAAAATATAAAAATCCAGGAAGAAGGCATGGAATGAGAGACACATCAAGAAAAATTGTTTGAGGTTGGGCAAATGGTTCTTTTATATGATTCCAAGTTTTTGTGCCATCCAGGGAAATTCAAAGTCCATTAGATGGGCCCATACATTATATCCTATAAACTAGATTTAGGAACTTACCATTCAAGTGTTGGATGGAACACAGCTACTGTGCCATTTCAATGGGAGTAAGTCAAGCCCTACTATAAATAAGTCTTCTTTTTGTTTATAAATAAGGTAGTATTGTCAGTTAGCCTAGGATTTCCCTTAATGCATTTCCTTTCTTTGTGTTTCTATTTCTCATTACTCTTGTTTTTCATGTTTGTGTGCTCGTAGCCACACATTATTTTCAAAAAAATCTATGCACGAGAGACTGCACACATCTATATTTTTGGGGGTGAAGTGATGTGACAAGTACTAGAAGTTGGTATTGAAAGATGTGTTTTAATGGCCCGGGTTGAAGGATCAAAAGTGCATATTTTGGAAGAGTGCACGTCTGAGGGTGAGAAGCACATGAACAACATGAGGTAGGTGATGTCAAAAATTAGGATAAGGACAGAAGAAGTTCTTTTAGTGCTAAAAGTTCATTCATAAGGATCTTCAGTTAGTAAGATTTTTTACATGCCAGAAGGTTGTAGAAGTTTTCACACAAGATTGGGCGTGAGGTTAAAAGTGTTGAAGGTTGGAAGTAGGAAAAATCTACCTTTATTACAAGAGTATGTTGGTAGGTGGCATGGAATTTATCACGAAAAAAAAAAAAACTATAAGTAGAAGGTTGGGGTGCATTATTGTTTACCTTGTATTTGTGTTATCGAAGAGCACTCACAAATTAGGGCATCCTTGAAGAAACTTTGTGTGAAAAAGGGTTGTGAATATTTTTGTGCATAGATATTTTGATCGAGAAAACCAGAGGAAAAAGAGTAGATGAGGGTGAATGGAGAAGGTCTTGTAAGAGGATCCCATGAGTGATTACACTGCCTGTCTTATGGAAAAAGGGTTTTTAGGTTAGGTTTCCATAGCTAGGGTACATGATTGAAGGCATAAAGGAGTAGAGCCACAACGTTGGGTATAGCCGAGGATCGGGAGATATGAAGAACTTTTAGTGACCCGACAAAGAAATGGCACCAAGGAAAGAAGCAAACATTTCACCAAAGAAGGGCAAGGGAAAGGGGAAACAAGTTGTCTCCACTAGTTTTAATGAAGAATGGTACGTGGAGATGCAATATCTAGATGGTGTATTGCTTGGAAAATAATGGGTGTCTCATGTTAGAAAGATGGTCATGAGTGACTACAACCATTGAACGAGCACCGTAGAGAATGAGATGGATTCATAACTAGTTTTCCCTATAGATAAGAGGACACCAGATGGAATGCCTATCAATGATGATGAGGTAAAAGTGAAAATGGAGAAGGACGGGTTATTGTAACTCTATGATTTTCCCTATTTCAGAAAACCTGGGTGATTGTACCTTTGATTAATGTTGCGCATACATGAAGACCACTTCTACTTCATAGGACAAAGGATGTGAATAACTCCCCAACTAATTTATAAGTTTACTAGTCTTATCTGTGAAGGATAATTATTCGATTGTGACTTAGATAATAAGGAGGCCATCAAGAAGATTGTTGAAACTTATGACTACAAGAAGGGGTTGTGATACTTTAACATCTATGTGATTTCTAACCCTGTAATGAGGATGGTCATGCACTTGGTCACAAAGCTGAATAGAAAGGAGAGATAGACACATATCAACAAGGTTTGGTTGAATTTTTTCTGTAATATCTTAGAGGGGACCATCAATAACCTATCGGCTTTCATAGTAGAATAAATCATCAATGCCACGCATGATGGAGAAAAAATCATGTTTGCTAATGTCCTCCTTACCATTGTATTTTTAGATATTAGAGTTCCCAATGGGTCAGATAAATTTGTTTGGGAATACCCAGATGAGAACTCTTCCCCTGCCAAACTAATTTAGAAATACACTTGTGACACCATTATGTCAGCCCACAAGGCACACCTAGAAAAATGGTATAAGCGGATACATGATGTATTTGATGATGAATGGAGAATACTCAAGAAGTTACCTATTTTACTGCAAGGTGAGGCTGAATTCACCGTATACCAACAATTTTTTATTGGCATGTTTACTCTGACAGATGGCACTAAGGGTCCCTAGTGCAAATTACCATTCTCCTTCATAGCACAATACTTCTAGGCCGAGGTTAATTGATTCAAAGAGGCAAAGAAGTTAAGGTTTGACCTTAGCATAGTAAACCAAGATTACCAGTAGCTACATAGAACATTGATATATCCCAAGACCTATGTGGAGAATTATGTGTCCCATGATGTACATATGTTTAAGCTAATGAAATTTGATGTTGCTAGGAGGACTGCAACAAGGGTATACCTATGTATAAGGCCTAAGTATGAGAAAGGTGCTTACGTTGAAAATTATGTCTCTATCCTAGAAGACCCCACCATAAGGAAGAAGGTTGCACCAAGAAAAATGGAGAGAGAGAGAGAGAGAGAGAGAGAGCTCCTAAGAAAAAGGAACCAAGTGCAAATACAAATGCGGTCTTTAGGTGCGCAGAATCAAGTGCAATACCAAACACCTATGCATGGAGGAAGAAGTCCCCGAGAAGAGAAAGAGAAGACACCTAAGGAAGAGGGGAAAGAGTAAGAGAAGTCCCCTGTAGAATAATAATCACTGATGAGAAAGGATTCACCTAGGGAAGAAGAAAAATAAAATTCTCCTATATTGGAATCACCAGTTAGGAAGAAGTAAAGAGTAACATAAAAGGAAGACTCAGAAGAAACAAAGAGCATAGAAGCTGAAAAGGGTGAAGAGGATGATGAAGAGCATGGTGAGGCTCATAACCATCATGTGTACAATGTACACGAGTCAGAGGAAGAAGGAAGTGAAGAGAAGGATGAGGACGAGGAAGGTGCCCATAACCAGGGAGGGAGTGAAGAAGTAAACATGAAGGATCAAAAGACTCCAATCCTAACTAAGGAGAAGATAGAGGATTCTACAGAGAGGGAAGTAGTAAGAATTATAAAGGACTTAGTGGATCAAGAGGTGGAGCATAGCACCAAGGAATTATTAAAGGAGATAGAGGAGGGTGTGAGGATTGAGAAGCATTATGGAGGTATGGGTGGGATCCCAACCTAGCAATAACCTTCACAATGACAATGTGCATAGGTGGAAAGGGTACAAAAATGGCGTAGGAACAAGAAATGACTTACATTAATGATCCAAACAAATTACTGCGTGTGCATTTCCAAAGTATCTTTCCTACAAACCAACTCCTTGCATGGTCTTCTTTTGATGAAGAGGGTGCATACCACACAAAGAAAATGTTGTCTTTGGATTTTGAGTCCCATGTTGATGAGCCCAAATTCGAGGTCAACCAAGACACGTTGATGAAGATGCCAGTTGTTAAGGAAATAAATCCTCTGGTGAATTACCAACAAATTTCTGATGATAAATTTTGCAACAAGCTCAAAAAATTGTTGGTATAAGTATAGGTGAGGCACTTTGGGTGAGAAATGACATAATAAGTGTCTTGGAGGAATAGCTTGAGAAGAAAAATGAAGAGATCAATGAAAGAGATAAGGAGATAAATTAGGAGGAGCTGATCAACACGCAATTAAGGTGCGAGTTAAGGGATGAAAAGGCTAAAGTGTGGGAGGTTTACAAGAAGGTAGAGGAGATTACATGTGCCATCATTCTAGTGCATCCAGATCTAACTCCTCCAAACTAGAAGTACAAGTCATCCTTGCACTACTTGGAAGACTTAACCCGCATCCTCACCATGGAAAGGTGGCCACTCGCATTAGAGTCAATGGAAGAGGTGATGGCATGCTAGAAGGAGGAAAAAAAACTGAAGATTGGGGAGATTGTTAATCGGTATCCCGAGATGTTAGGTTGTGGAGCTAGATTGCTACATAATAAGCATGCATTACATGTGGCTAGTTTACATAGTAATTGGTGTCATTCAGCATATTAACCACCTTCGATCAGCATATTAGCCATCATCGGTCAAGAGATTAATCGTCATCGCTTAGCAAATAAATTGCCATCGGTCGGGAGTAATGGTGTTGGTTACCTATTCATGAAATGTTTTATTTAACTTCATGGGAATTTAATCTTGTTTTTGTTTTAAAGTTGGTTTAAAGGTTATAAATGCATAGCTAAGGTGCCCTAAGTTTTTCTAATCTAATATAATCTATAAAAATAGGGTTAGAATAATAGGAATAAGGAAAGACAAGAATTGAGCTATCCTTTTTTGAAAGGATGAAGAAGAAAAAGAAAAAGAAAAAACATATTGCATGAAGACAAGATCTTTCATAGAGAGAAGTTGAACATAAGGAAAGTGCAGGTACACTATTGGTGAGAAGATGGTATTATATTCTACTATATTTCCTTTGTATTATTTAGTCTCATGTAATGGCTTGCATAGTATGCAAGATCACTTAGTGTTTCTTCTTGTTAGATCCACAGGTTGTGAGATCTTGTTATTGCTCATTCTTGTAGATCCACATGTTGTGAGATCTTGTATTACAGATCCATGAGATCATGATGTATTGTTGATCCATAGGAATCTAGTATTATAGAGGAAGTTTTCTTCATGTTTTCACAGTTGATGTAGTGATGATGGAGAGATTTATTTCTTGGTGCATAATTATGATTACACATTGGTAGACCCTTCTAGAGGTCTTGTTTATAGATTCACAGTATAGTGAGAGCTTGGTTGCACAGTGGCAGATGTAGGGTAGCTTCAGGTATGTGATATTTGGTGGTGTTTCAGAGGCATAGTTGTAGTGCACTCCGGTAGATCGGATTTGAGATTTGGAGGAGACACAAGTGGTGGTATGGAGGCATGGTTCGGTGTTCTCAAGCAAATCTGGTTGTATATTTGGAGAAAGAGATAATCTTGCAGAGATACATGTACTCTTGTGCAGAAGATTTGTTTTGTAATCTCTTTTTATATAATATATATGAGATCTCTATCTTTGGTGGATGTATCCCACATTGGGTGAACCACAGTACATGTTGTGTTATGTGTGTGTACTTTTGTGTGATTTGGATTATTCTTGTTTATAATTCTATTATTGTAGATTTTGTGGAGATTGTTAGATCCGTATTTGCATGTTTTGGATTTGATATTCTATAGTTGCAAATGTTTCCGCATAGACCCATATCCAACAACTGCTATTAGAGCGTTGTTTAATAGAGAAATGGATTTCGTTTTCAAAGCAAGGGTATACTTCATGGTTTTTTTAGTGGTTTACTGACATGTGTATGAGAGCAAGGTTTGTTTTACTTGATAAGAATATCACAAGAAAATATTCAATCTCAAGTAGGAGCTGGAAGAGTAAGGTTTTGGAAATTACAAAGGATCGCGTCGGTTAGGTGGCAACTGGCATCGGTAGGGTGATCGTGGTTAGCTACTGAGTAACCCCAGTCGGTTACAGGTGACCATGGTCGATTCTCGGGAAACCTGGTTTTAAATGGAAAATCACATATCGAAGAATTAAGAAGATGCATGGAATTTGTCTTGTTTGTTAAGGTGTCCCTGGTTCTTGTAGGCACAAGCATTGTGGTCGATTGTAGATCTGGGTTACGAGAGGTATGATTTTATCTTGGTTTTGCAGACCGATTTGTGTTTTAATTGCATATGCATGATTTTGGATTACAAATCTAAACATAGAAAAAGATCATGTATGTATCCTTGGTGCGATTAGATGCATAGTGATTTGGTAGAGAGTCATAACATAGAACAAAGATGGGGCTTCCATCAAAGAATCATGTACTTTAGTTCAGTTGAATATGTGGTTGAGTATCTGGGTGCTGGTAAGGTGATGTATTTCATCTTGATGTTGTTTATTACATGGATTTACTATATATTTTTGTACAATATTTGGATGCTTCCTAAAATGATTGGCTCAGCTTAACTATCAGCTTTGGTCAAAGTAGGCACCTGATGTGGTGTTCTATACCAAATTATGTTGTGTTGGGTTCCTTCCAACAACATCGACATCGGTACAAGAACTGAGGTTAGTCACAGAGGAACTAGTATCGGTCAGCTAACCGTGGTCGGTTAGGAGATGACCGTGGTCGGTCTCTGTGGAAACTTATCTATATATGGTTTTTTGTAGCAAGAGAGGGCAGATGGTTTTTTGTCCTAGTTTGGAGGATCGAGTTTCTTGCATAGAGTGTACATGGTAGAAATGGTGTAGATCACTTCATGGTTTAGATCAAGAAAGAGGATGGAGTTGGCTCGGTTAGTCCATTGAGACTTTGAGTCGGTATCTCTATATGATTCATGTTTTATTTATTTTGTTTGGAGCAACTGATATTATGTTTGGATAGTGTGCACATATTTACACCATGGTTTTTTGGTGGTTTTTACTTTTATTTCCCAGTTGTGTGGAATCTTGAGGACAAGGGTTTCTAGTCTAGGGATGATATCCTTAATGAAAAGTCATAATTAGACACAATTACATGTAATGAGAGATGTTGAGTACACACGGATGGAAAGAATGTGATTCACCTACTTCATAAGAAGTCCAAATTTTTGTGATGTACAAGTATTATCAGAGAAGAAAGGGAATCAATTTTATAGTTCTTTCATCTAGTTTTATTTCTCACTGACATATTAGCTTTTGAGCTTGGTGTTAGAGGTAGTGCAAGGGATTTCATGTTTAGTGGGAGCAAGCCATGGTTGTTGGCATTGCAGCATTAGATACATGATGCACATGTAGAGTGAGAGAAGATTGCTAATATTCAGAGTGGTAGGAGGCATAAGTTGGTTTTGAAGGATAGTCACGACTTGCAGGTATTTTGATTTTATCACATAGTGATGTCACTTCTTGTTTTATTTTTGGTGCTTAGATATACCTATGGGATTACAACATGGTTGATTCATCTAGTTTTAGATGATAGAGAAATTTTCAGAGTTTGAAGGGTGAAAAAGGAGAATTTATGCTAGTTATAGAGATAGGTGTCACTTAGGGTTAACTATGGTCAATCATCTGGTAACCATGGTCACCAAGCAGTGATTGAGGTCAGCTAGGAAACTATGGTTAGTTTTTCCACATGTTTGAAAATAGTGTTTATTTACCATTTTTTAGATGGTGCCCTTGTTTTGCTTTCATCTTAGTTGATTGTGTAGAGTATGTTAATGACATGTTTGTTGGTATTTGCACTTGGTATTAGTTGCATAGTTTAGCATGGTTATTTTTATTGACATTGATGATCACTGGATTTATATTTGACTCTTGGAGTTAGTCGGTGGTAGACTTAGATCTTTTGGAGATCTAGTGATATGGATGGATGTACATGGTGAGTTTGTACATGTGGATAGATTCAGTTTTTTGAGTCTATGATGATGCGGATGTTTTTTTGCACATGGATGCCTTTGAGCATGGTTAGGAGATGTTTGGATTTCCTCTTTATTACTATGTTATTCCATGGAGATGTTATCTATAGATGATTTTCTTGGACATGGTAGTTGTTTATGCATGGTTAGATTTGCAGATTGCAGTGTTTGGATTTTTTGAGTTATGCGGTTTGTGGATTGATCACCCATTGTTGTAGGTAGAAATAATTTGGGATTTATTTACCTAATATCTTTTTCACTTTCGCATATTCCATTCGACTTGTCTTGGTCAGTTGTATTAGTGGCTTTATGGAGACATGGATAGATGGATGGAGAACATGATTGGTTTTATAGATATGGATATGGTTGTAGTTGAAGCTCGGTGCTTTTAGGTTTGAGCGGGAGATCTTGCAAATGTGTTAGTCATGATGGCTTATTGCATGAGGATCTTGGTTGGCTTGATTTCCGATACCAACAATTGGTATGGTGTTATGATTCAGTGGGAGCTTGAGGCTTGGTGTCACGGATCAGTTGTAGCTTCGTGTAGGTTTGGTAAGTCATGGTTTTATCTTCTTGGTTTGAGAAGATGGTTTGATCTTCCTGGTTTTTTTAGATAATTATTTAAGGAAAGAATATATGGTCTTCATAGTGTGTAGATGACAAAGTGATGTGCAGTGCAGTACAGAGGTTCAACAATTTATCTCTAAGTGGGAGATTGTTAGGTTGTGGAGCTAGATTGCTTCATAATAAATATGCATTACATCTGGCTGGTTTACACATAGAACTAACATCGCTTAGCATATTAACCGCCATCGATCAGCATATTAACCTTCGTTTGTCGTGATTAACCCCATCGTTCAAAGCAAATGAACCACCATCGACCGGGTGACCGGTGTTGGTTACCTATGCATGGAATGTTTAATTTAACTCATGGGAATTTAATATAGCTTTTTTTTTAAAGCTGATTTAAAGGTTGTAAATGCATAGCTAAGGTTCCCTAAGTTTTTCTAAGCTTATATAAGCTAGAAAACTAGGGTTAGAACAATAGGAATAAGGAAAGAGAAGAATTGAGCTATCCTTGGTTAAAAGGATGAAGAAGAAGAAGAAAAAGAAAAAATAGATTGCATGAAGACAAGAGCTTTCATGGAGAGAAGTCTGAATGAAGGAAAGTGTAGGTACATTATTGGTGAGAAGATGGTATTATCTTCTACTGTATTTCCTTTGTATTATTTAGTCTCATGTAATGGCTTGCATAGTATGCAAAGCACTTAGTGTTTCTTCTTGTTAGATCCACAAGTTGTTGTGAGATCTTGTTATTGCTCATTCTTGTAGATCCACATGTTGTGAGATCTTGTATTACATATCCATGAGATCATGATGTATTGTTGATCCATAGGAATCTAGTATTGTAGAGGAAGTTATCTTCATGTTTGCACAAGTTGATGTAGTGATGATGGAGAGACTTATTTCTTGGTGCACGGTTATGGTTACACATTGGTAGACCCTTCTAGAGGTCTTGTTTGCATATTCACAGTATAATGAGAGCTTGGTTGCATAGTGGCAGATGTAGGGTAGCTTCAGGTATGTGAGATCTGGTGGTGTTTCAAAGGCATAGTTGTAGTGGACTCAGGTATATCCGGTTAGAGATCTGGAGGAGACACAAGTGGTGGTATGGAGGAATGATTTAGTGTACTCAGGAAGATCTGGTTGTAGATTTGGAGGAAGAGATAATCTTGTAGAGATATATGTAATCTTGTGTAGAAGAGTTGGTTTTTAATCTCTTGTTATATTATATATGTGAGATCTCTATCTTTGGTGGATGTAGCCCACATTGAGTGAACCATGATACATGTTGTCTTATGTGTGATTTTGATTATTCTTGTTTATAATTCCATTGCTGTAGATTTTGTGGGGATTGTTAGATCCATGTTTACATGTTTTGGATTTGATAATATATAGTTGCAAATGTTTCTACATAGACCCATCCCCAACATGAGATCCTTTCCACTTTGTAAATACCGCTACATAAATGGTCGAGGTATATGATAATTACGCTAATAAAGATATGGTAGCGAGCATACTAATTGCTACGCATGAGGTGGATTTGAAATAATTTCAAGAAAAGAACAAAGGAAACAGAGCGGAGCATGATAAGATCCTAGCCAATGTTGAGAAAAAGTTAGAAGCAATCAAAACCTTACGGGGTTTGGTTAAGAATCGGCTTAAGGAGCTATATCCTCATGTCACTCGCAGAATGGATGCACTTTGGGAAATCTTGGAAAATAGCTAGAAGGCATTGTAGATACACTGAATGCTAAGAGAAATGAATTAAGTTTTGATGAAGTGAGCACTCTAGTAGGTGACCTACTTCAGCAGGCACAGGGTGAGGTAGATGCTTGGGAAAAGATTGAGGAAACTGTGAAGAAGGAATTCCCACTCCTCCTACAATAGTAGTAGATTCTTTTATTCTTTCATTCTTTATTCATATTGTCCTAGTTCCACTATTATTTATTCTTTGAAGAATAAGGTTGTTTCCAAGGATGGAGAACACGCGTAGTGTGGGTGATGTTAGACCCTGAAATATTGGCTAAGTACTAGGAGGCACACGCACACAAGACCGGTGAGAAGAAGGGCGCTCGGGGAAAAGCGTAGAGGAAAAGGGGGTTTAAGAAGGTTTTAAGTGAAACAAGAGCACGTGCGGGAGGAAGAAAATGGTTTTAAAGGACTTAGCCATATTTGGCATCATGGAGTCACTTGAGGAAAAATGTGAGGACCCGACTAGGTGTGCTGAGTGGATAAAGTGTCATCCTAGAGCCTTGGAGGCTAAGAAAAGGATATTCCACATAGGGAATATTCCTATAGGCATCATTACAGAGAGTGGAGGGTTTGTAAAGGGATAAGAATTCACCTATGGAGGACCACATCGAAACTTGGCATGCGATATATGCTTGGAGAAGGCATGACGGTGGGTGTTGATCTTATATAAAGGAATGTTCAAGCCACACACATATATAGATGAAAAAGAGTGGAAGATATACATGGACAAGGAGAGATTAATAGGACACTCGGGCGAGAAATGCATAGAGTAACGAAGTGTCAAGTGCAGATAATGCTAGGGTTTAGAGGACTTAGTGCTGAGGGTTGTAAGGGATGCCATAAGCCTATGTATGGGTACTAGAATCTATAATAAGGGATAAAATGGGAAAAAGTAAAGTTAGGATCCCATATCAAAGAGGCTTACAGGAATTAAGTCTCTATCATTTAATATATATGGTCCGATGACCCTTTTGATTGTAATGTGGCTACCAAACTCTTTTATATCAATATATATATATATATATATATATATATATATATATATGGTCCATTCTATATAACTTGTTTGTGGGTGTAAACCCTCATGTTATATGACTTATCATGGCTCAGATATGGTTTTTATACTTCTTACAATGTTATTTAGCTTATGTGATTCATTAATGTGTATATTTGTTACTTGCATTTCTACCTTTTTAAGTAAGTGAATGTACTTTTGTCTCTACAAATACTCCTCCATTAATGGCTGAACCTTCTTACAAAGCTCACATAAAAGAGGGGGTGGATGCCTTTGCATGCCTCGGGTGAGTGCCCAATGCTTGTTGGGTGATAGGCCAATGCATTTGGGGTTAAGAAGAAGTATTAAGGGTAAATAAATGAGTACAATAAAATGCATACCTCCCATTTAAGAGCATCTCAAAAATTTAGTAATTAGCATAAACTTTATTATCTTTTTGTGTGTGTGTGTGTTTGAATCATACATATGTTACCTTGTTATCACTACAATTAAACATTTAATTTTATGTTTAGAAAACAATTTAAACAAATTCCATAGCATACAATAGTTATGGACATAACTAATTTCTTGTATGATATTCAATTTTTTAGTTATTCATAAAGCAAGATTATTTTTGTGATTATATCTAATTGTTCATTCCTCCTTCAAGTGGAAAAGACAAAAGATAATATGAAATGAGATGTGTCCTCTATATTGCAATATGTTTCTTACCATATACTATGAACTCTGCATTCCCTTAATATGAAATCTTTCATTTGTTTATATGTTCAATTTGTAATTTTTCTATCTTCTTTTGTTTTTAATATATTAAGATGTCAAAATACGTATAAAAATTCTATTTCAATATGGTTGACAACTATTTTTGTAATCCAATCAATATAAAAAGTATTTCCCTTTGTGTTTGTCCAACATTTGTAGATTGATTTATCATCATTTGGTTCTAAATATCTAGTAAGTGGAATTGGAATGCCAAAAAAAACATCTTTAGGATTGTTGCAAGCCTTACATACTACCACATAATGCTAATCATCTTTAAAAAAAAAATCCAAAAAAGAAGGCTATCTCAAAATTAGTTGTTATGGTTAGCAGATCCACTAGAAATTGCATGATCGTTTTGAGCTAGGTTCTACATATGTTACCTTATTTTCATAGGACACAAGCTCTATTTCATTTTATCCTTCTTCAGCCCATGTGAAAATATATTTATTTACATTTTCCTACACCAAATCATAATAAACTAGTTGTTAATAGAGTGAAAGTATTTGGAATCGATGTGAAAAAAGGAATTTATACGAGGGGTTTTCCTTTCGAGTGGAGTTGAACATGATTCAAGCCCTCAACCACTTAGCCTCATTGAGAACTTTTTTTGAGTTGGTGCAAAGTATGAAGATGGGTGCTGTGATATTTGAGGATGGTTTCACTTAATAATAGTCATGATTTATTTATTTTTATTAATTCGAGCATAATTTCTTATAAAAAAATTATTAACATTATATCTATAGAATTATAAAGTTTAAATGTTATTTTTCATTTAAATTTTTCCATTAAATCATGATTTAAATTAGATAGCCACTTGTGTATATTAAATTCTTTTTCTAGAGTAGTTAATTTGTAAGTATTGCCCTTTAAATTTTGTACAAAAAATTTACTTTCACAATACTCACACAAATAAACAACTAATTTAAGATATATATACTTATGCTTATTCAAATAATGTTGATTATATAAATATGAAATTTAATGAATGCACTATAATCAATTTGTAATATAGATCAAACCTCTTAAAATAAGGCAATACTATAAAATACTCAAAAATTAAAAGAATTCACTCCAACACATACGATACTATAATCAATGTACAGAGATAGATTTCAATGCTTCCATAATCACCAATAGTAGATTTGAATGCTATAAATATCTTTAGCAATATCTCTTGTCCCATACACTATTTTTGGTACCTAGTGGACGTTAGAAGTTCATATTTTTCTTCTATTGATATGTTTTTGCAAAGGATAGGGTGTTCATGTGTCTTCTTATTTGTTTCATGTACTCATTAATGCTTTATACACACCTAATGTGTTCATATGGTTATGAATGTTAAATGGATATATTTAATGATGAATGTAAGTAATGGGAAATTAAATGAAAGTTTTTAGGACTGATTCACCCCTTGATCCATTGTACTTCTAACAGTGTCTGAATTCGAGAGATCTAGAAGAACCAAAATAAGGGAATTACATCACCAAAACTAGCATAAATGAAATCAATAGATATATTCATCATAGAATTGAATTATGTCATAAAGTCGGGAGAATAAATAAGGAGATGAGTAAAATACTTGAAGAATACATGAAACTTGAAGGTATTTTTGAACCGGGATAAATTGAACCTCTTACTATAAATAAAAATTACATAATAAAGAACAAGATCATATGTGTAGTCTAAACATAGAAGAAAAAGAAGGCTCAAGGACGGTTGAAGACACTAGGGAAAAAGGAAAATCCAAAGCATATGATGAACCAATGTGAAAAGGGGTGGAAGATCTATTAGTACTTTAATAAAAATCAAGCTAGCTACTATTAAATATTATTGGAAAAAATAGGAAAGATATTAATACTACAACTATTACAAGATTATGAGGATTTATTTCTAGCCAAGCCTAGTGAAATCAAAGGAGTAGACATATATATAATTATGAGAAATGTACATTGAATTAAAAGAAGGCACATAACCCATCAAACAGAGGCCATATAGGTTGAATCCCAATATGAAGGCTAAGGTATGAATTAGTCCACATGATAGAAGTAAACTTAATATACCCCATAGAAAAATTTGATTGGATGAGTCTGGTAGTCATTCAAGGATTTTTGGTGATTATTGCTCCCATGATGAAACCTATGTAAATGATCAACTTCCCACTCCTTTTACAAATGAAATTTTGGAGGATGTAACAAGGCATGAACTCGACTCATTCACAAATGGATTTATTGGCTACCATCAAATCCTAATTGTATGAAGACCAATCAAAGACTACTTTTGTAAAAATTGGGGAATATTCACATATTGAGAAATGGCATTTGGTATAAACAAAGCCCTCATAGTCTTCTCTTGAGTTGTAGTCATTACATTTAAGGATTTCGTACATGATTTTCTTCAAGTATATCTTGATGATTTGGGTAGTTTTATCTTTATTAAAGGATCATATTTATAAGGTATGCATCATGCTAGAATGGTGTCGGGATCGGGATTTGTGCATTGATTTTAATTTAAATAATGTTTATTTTTACACTTTTTGGATTTTTATTGGACATGTTTTTTTGTAAAGAAAGGATACTATAGACCAAGAAAAAAATTGCAATAATAATAATTCTTAAACCTCCCACAAACCCATCCAAAGTGTGTACATTCTTGAGGCATACAAGATATTAGAGGAAATTCATTAGGGGGTATGCAAATATTTTGTAATTGAAGGATCAACTAATATCATGAAGGGAGCCAAGTTTGAATGGAAAATAAATTTGTATAATGCATTAACACAAATTAAGAAAAATTTAGTCACCGCATCTAAACTAGCTTTCACAAATTTAAGCAAAATATTTAATTTTCATGTAGATGCCTCATGTAACACAACTAGATAAATCATTGCACATCCTGGATAAGGGGATTGACAAACTAATACACTTTGTGAGCTAAAAATATCATGAACTTAGAGAAACTATACGAATACAAAGTGAGAATTGTTTAACATAAAGTGTGTTTAACTCTTTCTTTTGAGATGAGTGATACATATACACAATACATAAAGTAAAAAGGGGGTAATATAATGAGATGATTCAAATATTTATATAATTATAGCTATATAACACCATTCCTAGATAAGCTTGAAAAATACATGTGTTATAAATGGTTCAAATTCAATTGATAGAGGTATTACACATACATTTGAGAGTTTCGAACATTGGTTTTCAATACCTTGATATATTTACCTATATTATCATAATATTAATAAACCTATAATTAGATAGGTTTCCCAAAACCATATATGTTATGTAGATATAAATATTTTACCTAAATAAAGAAATAACTTATTGAATGTTTTTGTGTGATATACTAGTTCCATGACTTATCTATAGTTGAGATAAAATTTTATAGCTTATCTATTTTGGAAGTGAATTTCACCCATTGGACGGGTATTAAGTCCATTATCCAATTAAATATTGTGTTCCATAAATTACCCTACTAAAAATTCATTTAGGGCATTTACAACCTAACGAATGTAACTCTATGATTCAATAGTGTTTTATGTGAACTTCTCCTACATATAAGTGCCTCTCCGCTTAAATAGTATACAATAATTTTATCTAATTTTCCATTTAGGGAACCACTCTTTATTCTAGTGGTTGCATCATTCAGGAACATTAATCCTATAACACTCTCCAAAAATTCAAAAAATGACAACATGGTTCACTTATCACTAGGTGTATTCATTCCTTTACTTTTAATATTCAAATTTCATTTTTTAAGAAATTTATTGTTTTATCAAAACATTAACCTACTTTCATTTCATGTGTTCTGAAATATGCATATAGATGACATGAATTTTAATTTTTAGTAAATCCTATATCTATATCACACAAGTAAATAGTTTTTGTTATCCTTTTAAATTGATATTTTGTTTTTGATTGCATACTATACTATAGAGAGAAAAATTTATAGTACCCTAAATCTAGTTTGAGGAACTTGGAAATGTCAAATATTATACCTTTTTATAATATTGGACCATAAACACATATTCAATCATATTTCCTATATTTCTACCATTTACACAAGTCTCAATTTATATTTGGGTTATCCTCATTTTTCCAATATCCATAATCAAAAACACTTTTTGTCCATACAATAACCATCTCTCCATTCTTAGTCCCTATTTTTGACCTCCAAGTTAGATTCACGAGATATCGTGATCTTATCTTTTCAAAATTTTCAACTTGGTTTCATTTATGAAACTAACAATTTTTCATAAATCCTCCAATTATTACTCAACCAGTCATTTGTTTCAAATTGAGTGTCTTCATAGAGCCATCCTAGGAGTCATTTTAGGGCCAATTTTGGGTGAGAAATTAATTAAAGGCCTAATATATAAGTAAAATCCCTAGAGACTCTACATAAAACATGGAAACCTTAGAGATAATTATTTTAAGGTCTTGTTGGTGCCCAAAATACCCCCATGAAGTTTTGGGTCATAAGGATTAATATTGAACACTTAAGGAGATTTTGATGACAAAATAAAGAGGCCATACTAAAAATGGGTCACAATAGTGCAATGAAGTTTAAAAATTCATTACAATATGTTATAGAGCTATTGAAGGAAATTAAAGTCCCATATCCATTTGAAAATTCTATGAAAAATGTAATTAGCCATAGTTTATGTAGTACCACTTGAAATTATCAACATCAATGATATCAACCATGGTTGATGATGTACCTTATATTTGAGTGACTCTCTTTTGTCCCACATTCATTTGTTGAAGCTTGCAGAGATTCTTTATATTTGTGGGTATTAACATGTTATATGAGGTGAAGGGTGGAAGCTTAAGGCTTGTTTTGGACATAGATAATATTTTTAGGGTGTCTTTTAGTATAAAGTGTTTAAGTGTTAAGGTCACAAGCTTTAAGTATCAACTATTGAAGGATATGCGGTAGAGTTCAACACCACCCAAAGGCTCAAATGAATTTGAGATATTATAGATAGGTGGGAGACATGGAAATATATTTCAGAAATAATACAAGGTGATAAGGGGCTTGTGATCATGCCACTTGGCACACACTTATGTGCTTGGAGGTTCATGACATAAGTAGAGCTTGTGAAACATTAAAATATATGTATTGATATTTATAAACAACGGAGAGATACAGAGAGTTTTCAAAAGCTTGGATCACGAGGGATTTTTAGGTAATATAAATCTTGTGAAAAACAATGAACTTGAATATCCATGATCCCACCATGCGAAGTAACCCATGAGCAATCATGGGCTACCACGTGGCATGTTGAGAAAAGTAAAAGAGACTATAATGGAAATAACGATTATGTGATGGACATAACTAATTTCTCATATGAAAGTCTTTTTTTTAGTTATTCATAAAGCAAGATTATTTTTGTGATTAAATCTAATCGTTCATTCCTCCTTCAAGTGGAAAAGAAAGAGATAATATGAAATATGACGTGTCCTCTATATTGTAGTATGTTTCTTACCATAAAGTATGAACTCTCCATTCCCTTAATATGAAATCTTTCACTTGTTTGTATGTACAATTAGTAAATTTTCTATTTTCTTTTGTTTTTAATATATTAAGATGTTAGAATACAATCTAGTTTAGTATATAAAATTCTATTTCAATATGGGTGACAATTAGTTAAATGTGAGCTAATTAATCTAAAAGTGTTTCCCTTTGTGCTTGTCCAACATTTGTAGATTGATTTATCATCATTTGGTCCTAAAACTCTAGTAGGTGGAATTGGGATGCCAAAAATATCATCTTTAGGATTGTTGCAAGCCTTACATAGTACCACATAATGCTAATCATCTTTACAAAAACAAATATCCAAAAAGAAGGCTATCTCAAAATTAGCGATTATGGTTAGCCGATCGACTAGCAATTGCATGATCGTTTTGAGCTAGGTTCTACATATGCTACCTTATTTTCATGGGACACAAGCTCTATCCCATTTTATCCTTCTTCATCCCATGTGAAAATATATTTATTTACATTTTCCTACACCAAATCATAATAAACTAGTTGTTAATAGAGTGAAAGTATTTGGAATCACTTTGTGAAAAAGGGTGTTTATACGGGGTGTTTTCCTTTACGAGTGGGAGTTGAACATGATTCAAGCCCTCAACCACTTAGCCTCATTGAGTAATTTTTTTGAGTTGGTGGAAAGTATGAAGATGGGTGCTATGATATCCTGGGAAGTTTTCACTTAATAACAACAGTGATTTATTTATTTTTATAAATTGGAGCATAATTTCTTGCGACATTTTTGTTAGCATTATACTTTATAGAATTATAAAGTTTAAATTTTATTTTTCATATAATTTGATCCATTAAATCATAGTTTAAATTAGATAGTCACTTATGTATATCAAAATCGTTTTTAGAGTAGTTAATTTGTAAATATTGCCCTTCAAATTTTGTACAAAAATTTACTTTCACAATACTCATACAAATAAACTACTAATTTAAGATATATATAGTTATGCTTATTCAAATAATATTGATTATATAAATATGAAAGTCACAATATAATTTATTTGCAATATAGATCAAGCTCTTAAAATAAGGCAAAACTATAAAATGCTCAAAAATTTAAAAGAAGTCCCTCCAACACATGCAATACTCTAATCAATTTACGGAGATAGATTGCAGTGCTTCCACAATCACCAACAGGAGATCTCCGGTCCCATAAACTATTTTTGGTAGTCGTTCTTCAACATTTTTTCCAATCAGGGTAGGGAGGTCCATTGAGTGTTCGATGCAAAATGCAAAATGCAAAATACAGAGTTAAAAGAAGAATGAAACAAAGCAGGAAGAGCAGTCCACATCCACAGCTAGTTAGTTAGGGGAGGTTTGGTCTAACCAAATGTGTTTAAATGCTTGCGGCCAGGGTGCTGCCATTGTCTGTAGTGGGGTTGGATTTGGACTGGCAATCGTTGAAAGAACAGTATGTCTGCATTGTATCCATGACTACCACAATTATTCCCACCAGGAGCGCCACCACCTGCCACGGCCTCGACAGATACTCTGCACGGAACTCCCCAATCATTGACTTGATTTTGCTTTTATAGTAATTCTTGATGAGGACCTCCTTTATCTGAGACTTCAACCCCAGCGGCGGCTCCAGCAAGCCTGCAAAAAGAAAGGCTTACACATTCCATCCCACATAGTCGCCACGTAATCGTCTGTTATCATCATGCTCTGCCGAGCAATGACGTGGCAATTCCGCAGCAGCCTCACGTCCTCCGCTGTGTCGATGAGGCAGTCCATGAGCTCCACGTACTCCGTCACGTGTTTCTTCCTGGACGGGTCATTGAACTCCAACGCCAGCAGATTCCTCAAAATTACCTCGCTGTAGGTATCCGAGATTATTATCTGAGGAAGATAAAGCGTGGCGGAATACCTGTCGAATTTGATCTTGCCCGACTCACGAAACGATTTGAATGAAATCCCCGCCTTGCCCAGCTCTTCCGCGTTGTATTTGCTCAGAAAATCCTGTCTCCCGCTCAACGCCGGATGCGGAAAGAAAATGCCGCACACCGCCGCAACCATGTCTCCGAGCGCACTTCTGATCCGCTGACACAGCGTGGGCGTGCCCGTTTGCTCCTTTTCAATTTCGAGGAAGGAGCAGACATATTTGTGCATGCATCCGAGCAGGTGCTCTTCCTCAGCGCCACCTTGCTCGATATTGAAATCTTGAAACGAAGACAAAACGGGTATTCGAGAGCGCACAACATCTTCAATTTTGTTGGCGGTGATGTCGAGAGCCGCATCGACTTGTTGGAGAAGGAAGAGAGGGATCTGGTTTTCGAGCTTCACAATGTCGCATCTAACGCTGGCCATCGCAGGCATGATCGTCATCATATGAATGGACCCCTCTTCAGCAATTGTTGCAGTGGCACGATCACTGTCCAAGTTGAAGCCTGTTTTGAGGTAGTGGAAGAGGAACAAGGCATCCACACTCATCATCCACCCAAACTTTACAGCGTCCCTCGACTCGCTCTCCACCTTCCAGTCGTAAAACTCCTCTAATCTGGCGATCATATTGGGCTCGCTTATTTTAGCGAAGAGCGCTTGGATGAGGTTGGGGTGATTGTCGCCTAGTGCTTCTCTGCAACAATTGATCTTGTAGCTTTCCATCTGAGAAAGATTGGTGAGGCGGTGATGGTACGGCCCCACGGATTCATCCTTCAATGACCGATGGTGGTAAGGACCCAGTGATAGCATTTGGGGACTGTATGCTTCTGCCTTGGCATTCATCATGGCCTTGGCCACACGAGTACTGCTCCTCCTCCTGCCATTCCCATTCCCATTCCCATTCCCATTCCCACTCGTCTCTTTCAGAAGCGTTTCCACCTCTGCACTCCATTCATCCGAAATCAGTTCTTCTCCAGCCATCATCAACACTGCACCACAATAACGAATTGAAAGGGAAAGCTACAATATAGGGCACGACGCGAATCCTTTGCGTGAGACTCAAGTATTTCTTCCCTCATTCCCGACAAAGGTAAAAGAAAAAGGCGCGTAACAATTCCAGAAGCACTGCTTTCTAGAGCCAATAATTTAACTTCTTTCCAAAAATAGTGATACCAAAACCCACACTGTCTTAAGCTCAAAAAAGGAAACTTGGCCCACAAAGTTGCTTCAAACAAAATCTATAAATTATTCTTTAAACATAACTTTACATTATTCGGGCTACGGGGTTAAAAAGTTTATTTTTTTTTTTTTTTATAAATTTAATGAAATAGATCATAGGTTCCAATACATTATGATTTTCCGAAGAAGGTACCAATACATTATGATGTTATCTCTTTACTTTATACATAAAAAGTATGTCATATAATTTTATTAAAAGAATACATATTTAAATTATACGTTATATGCATAATAAACTAAAAGTAATATATTCAATGTAAAACTATTTATGTTTGTAATACACATTTAAAGCTTTATTATTATAACCTACACAAAATATATTGTGAAACCAATTGCATATCATCATTACTAACATGTTTATCAAAAAAATAATGATAAACCTTAGATCCCATCTTTTCCATTTAAAACAATGATATTTCTCTAAAACTAGCAATCGCATGTGTACAATGCAATGTGAACGCCGAACTGTATATGTTATTTGATTTAGTGGGATAGTTATTAGTTTTATAGTGAACCAAGCAGTTGAGACTTGTTTTCATACCAGGTGAGAATGATAAGCAACCAAGGGCCCAATCACATATGGTAAAAAGGAAATCTAGTGCAGTCCAGAATCCCAGATTTGAATGGCGGTTCTAGTCAAACAAAATCTGAATTAATTTTTTTGTGTGTGATATGGAGACCATACAGATGCAAAATAGTTGGCACTGACAACCATTGCTAAAGTTGGGAAAGTTTTTTGAACTTTTGAAGTGGAAGTCTTTGTGGAGTAGCATCTAGGATCTTTCATATCTATATATACAGTTCACTGAAATGAATGTAATAAGCCAGAGGATCAAGTTAGATGTAACAATCTTTAACTTGAACAGTTGCAATAAAATATGGGCATCTTGATTTTCTCTCTTTTCCTTGTTTGTTTTCCTCTTGTTTGTTGTTTTCCCGAGAAGCCCAGTTCTCTGGTTTTTGTACATGCTTTTGTTCATCTTTTTCTACTGGTTTTTGTGTGTGTACATTGAGGCAGTAGGGTTTGGATTGAGCTCCTTATAGAAAAAGGAGTAGAGCTGTTATAGTGGCTGCATTAGATTTCAATAAAAAAGGAGCAATGATCCATTCGAACTCGTCCTTGTACCTATTATTCTCTCAATTGAGCAAATCTTGAACACAATGTCTATGTGGCCAAATTCACGTTGACAACTAATTCAGAAAAAGGAAATACACAAATATTGTACGTTGAACCCCATAAATCTGGTTTGCATAAAAATAAATTTCTCACTTTACTTTATTGCATTGAAGTCAAATTTTGATACCATCAAAGAGAATCTGAAATGTCATTCCGATATCATAGTAGGTAAATTGCTAACATTAGACTACCGTTTCAATAATTGAACATACATACATATGTGTGTAGTTGTAATTTGGTCAATAGAACAACCAGTCTAAACTGAATGATTCTTCAACAACTTCAACAATAAGCTTGCTTGTAGAGTTGGTTTTACAAATAAACATCAAATGTTGTTCATTTTTTGTATCACAAATCATGTGTTCTAGAAATGTGAGTTTGGATATTGTTTGAGAAAGGTGTCTCAGTTGTTGAAGACTGTGGATAGAAGGTGGCAGAGCTGTCAAGCCTGCACATGCACACAATCTTAGCACCGTAAGTGCACACCAAGCTTCCCCAACTCATCAGGTAACTTTGCAAGCCGATGGTAGTTTGTCACTGACAACATTTTCTGAGAATTCAATGAACATGTTTCTATTGGTAACTCCTCCAGATCACTGCAATGGTCCACATTAAAGATTAAAACATTTGTTTGGGAATCAAATATCCCAATTCTCAATTGAAATGAAAGCAACCTATGAGTGTTCTAACAAATGACATTTCATGAAACTCCATTAAAAAAGTAGTTACAACTTTAGCATTGTATCAGATAAAAATGGGATTTGGAAAGATCGAGAGAATACCACACCATATGGACAATACCACTGGACGCATCTCATATGCAGGTGGTTCTAGAATGAAATCTTCATATTGGACAATACCATTCACCAATAGCTTGCCATCACGAACCTGCATTAGAAATAAGAATAGAAAAGCAATATGAGAAATTGAACTCAAGACAAAAGAGTGTTGCAATGGCTAAAATAAAATTTGATCTTTATGAGATGCATGTCACAAAAAATCAGTCAGGCAAAAGGATAAAATTATTGGCAATACTCTGTGCATAGATTTTGGACAAATAAAGTTGCAGTATTATGAACAAACAAATGGGATCCTGGAATAAGTTGTATCCTGACACCTATGGTTTCAATTTGGTAACTCCTACGGGGTTATTAATTAAATCTATTTTTTTATTGAATTGCCATATTGCATGGTTATCCTAAGCATCTTCACTTACAATGTGGAATTTCAAAATGATCATTCCCATAATATTAATAAATTCTATATTATAATCATAACATTTAATGGTGTAATATCCTATTTTTCTGTATTGAATTCCACGTAGAGTGCCTAATGCTAACTTTGACAATTATTCCCAATCCCTTCTTAAGGGTGAGGAAAACATATGAAACATTTCTTACATGATAATCTTGCTCAAATTGGCATCCTTCTATATGTTACTTGAGGGTAACTTAAGCATGTTTCTCAAGCTACTAAAGAGACATCTATATTCACTCTTCCACTATTCCCACATATATGGGGGCACCAAGTGCCCCAATTTACAATGTTTCTATTCCTATTCCTATATCAACTATTGTTCCACATTGTAATCATAGTGCTTCTCATGTTTCTTCTTCTAGCATGTAGGCCCTTGAACCCCTTGTTCACACTCTCCAAGCCCAAATAATACAATTACAACAAGGTACGTCAGCTAATTCTCACATTATGGATTCCACTCAATTGCTTCATAATCTACTTTCCCCTTATTTTTGTTGCTTCTAAGCTTCATATTTATGATGGAAAAAGTGATCCTACAGAGCAACTTTGATCATTCCAGGAAGCATATTTTGACTATGCCTCTCACAACATCTTACTCACCAATATGTTCCTTGAAGTATTAAGGACTTTGCCTTGCAATGGTTCTATGATCTACCAATGCATTATGTGTGATCCTTCACCACTTTGGAAACTTAATTTCTTGCACAATTCTATATCAACATTGGTGACAAAGTTTCATATGCACAAATGTCTAAAGTCCACCAAGGGTCTAATGCACACATCAATGCCTATGTTTTACGCTACAAGACTATGCTTACTAAAATGAATAATACCTTCTCCAATAGAGAATTTCAAGATCTCTTCACAAAACCCTTACTTTCTCCCTTACAAGACTTTTTTATCTTTGAAAAGTTCTCCTTATTTGATCATTTATGGCATATCCTAAAGAAACATGAAGCTAAGTTACTACACATGAATAAGATTTATTGTTAGCTCCTGTTAAACACCTAATGTAAAATTCCCAAGAAAATCTACACTCAAAGGCAAGACTAATAATAACAAGTCTACTTTTAAAGAAATTATTAATGTCATCTCCCAACCTACTAAGATACAATTAAAACCTACATGAAGGCAATTCACGCATCTACAATGTGACCTCCACATCATGCTAAAGAAATTACTTGAGTGCAATCTTATGTCTCTCCCCCACCATTTGAGGTAAATGCATGGTAAATGCAAGCAAGACTCATGGTAAAAGTTTTGATGCTCATGTTTATTGCATCTATCATAGATGTGTTGGTCACCTCACTAATCGATGTACCAAGCTAAAGCATGTTATAAAAGATTTTATTGATGTCAAATCCATCAAATGTGACAATCACATTGAATCCTATAGGCCTACCAATGATAATTCAAATCTAAATATCTTTAATAATCCATTTCCTAGAATGAGAAACATCATTCTCGATCACGTGTTCCCTTTTTCTCTTGAGTAACTCCCAACAAAACAAAAAAACATTAGTTTTGCAAAATGTAAAAAATATACTCATAGTGTAATATTTATTGATTGTTTGGATTGGATTGTAGGTGATAGGAAAAACCATGGAGCCATTGTACATTGAAGAGTTGGGAAATAAAATTATATCTGTGCAAGATATGTATGATCTCATAATTAGGGATCCTGCAACTGTTGCACTCAACATTAACTGGAGAGACTTCGTTCCTTTCAAAAATTGATGGCTTCCCAACAAAAAACTACATGTAATGTAAAATTGAGTGAGGAGGGGAAGAGCAGCTGTCTCATTCACCAAGAGAGGGAGCTTCTCTCCTCTTGAAGGCTACCTTCGTCTTGTACCAACATCTCATCAAATATATATGCTATATTTGAGAACTTGAAAACAATATATATGTAATGAGTATATTAATGGGTGAAGAAGGCAAAGGGATATATAGACATGCTGCTCAAGGAAGGGGAGATACTTAGTGAAGAGCAGCTGGAGACAGAAAAATGGGAGCCTGAATTGAAAGCACAACAACAAGGCACGAACCACGACACCAATCCACTATTCAGCTGTGAAAACATGTCTCTTCCACTCGGCAGCTCCACCCCAATTGCCGACACAAATTCCACCTTCTATAGCCTTCCATTAATATTATGGATGTTATATTGTCCACGTCAGATATTCATGAGATTTCCATCCAATATAAATGTAATTCCAAGACATTAATTGAATTGGGCATTAATAAATAAAGGTACTTGCCTACTCCTTGGCTATGGTTGGTGTGGATGTCTTGTTTGGCTTCTGATCCCCAACTGCCAACGCAAAATACATTAACTAGAATCCATCCTAATAATCGTAGGGACATGGTAAATAATAATCGCTGGTCGTAGATACTCCAAACCTTCAATCCATCCTTCCAACACCCTCCGCTATTTATATCTCTTAAGTCATTGTTTCATCTCATTCTTGGACTGTTTCAATTCCAGAGATAAATGTTTCAATCTTTCAATACTGTTGGACACAATAATTTTGTTGGCTTGAGGGTTTGAAGAATTTTCTATGGATTCTTTCATTTCTATGCAAAATG
This sequence comes from Taxus wallichiana var. yunnanensis, assembly GCA_018340775.1. Lineage (NCBI taxonomy): Eukaryota > Viridiplantae > Streptophyta > Pinopsida > Cupressales > Taxaceae > Taxus > Taxus wallichiana. Next base: position 878,539,972 of record CM031234.1, read on the forward strand.
GCTAAGCTGTGGCTTTCGCTAATGGCGAGACTTTTGTTGGATCTGTTGACTGAAGAAATCATGTGTCGATTATCTAAACAGTTCACATGCCTTGTGTATAATCACTCAGGGCACCTGCTCACAGAGGTATTTTGTCAAACAGTTCACATACCTTATATATTAACCTCCACATTTTACCCTACTCCAAAGCTCTTATTTTTTCGGGGGTCGGGAGTATGCTGGAAAATGTGAGCTTGTTATAGTTTCAGAGTGAGAATAAATAGTCTGAAATGTGTGATAAAATTGATGAAATGAACATATGTAGCCAACAGTAACATGATAGGCTCTGCTTGACTGACATCCCATGTCAGATTGTAAGCACGGTTTACATGGCTTGTGTATAATCAGCTAGGTACCTACTCGCAAAGGAATTTTGTCAAACAATTCACATACCTTATATATACCTCCACATTTTTCATTCATATCGATTCCAAGTTTTGAAGTTTCCATTATGGCATAGGATCAGAGGATGTTAGCAAAGATTGTGGAGTTTGGCTTTGTAAATATCCTCAAATCATTGTAATCTATGAGATTACAGTTCTTAGAGGCATTTTGTTCACGTGCACTCTGTATACTCCTATATCTTTCACACATATTGACTCCATGCCCTGCTCTAAAGCTCTTATTTTGTTAGGGGTTGGGATATGTTGGAAAATGTGAGCTTGTTATAATTCGGAGTGAAAATAAATAAACTGAAATATGTAATAAAATAAAATAAATAAACATGTGCAGCTAGCAGTAACTACTCCCGTGATTGGCTCTGCTGATTGAAGTTCCATGTCAGATTGTGTATAATCAGCTAGGCATTGTGTCAAACAGTTCACGTGCTTTATAAACAGCTCCACATTTTTCTTTCATATCAGTTCACAGTTTTAAGGGTTCCATTTTCGCACGAGCTCAGAGGATGCTGGCAAAGATTGTGGAGTTTTGATTTCCAAATATCCTGAAATCATTGTATCTATGAAATTACAGCTCGTCAAGGCATTTTGTCAAACAGTTCACATGCATTCTGTATCTACCACATATTTCATTTATATCGACTCCAAAAGTCTTATTTTTCCATGGGATGGGAGTATGATGGCAAAGACGAGATGATTGGGTTGGAAAAATGTTCATTGCATTTGACCTGTATTCATTGTCCGTAAACTTAAAACACCCATTTCAGAAATTTCATCCCTTCAGGACATTTTGTCAAATAGTTGACAAGCATTATGTATACTACCACGTAGAGTGAAGATTACAAACCTAATAACTTGTCTTAAGAAATGTCTATTAAAAACTGCCAAGATCCTTCAATACTTGGAAATATTGCCATCAGAGTATTTTACTTTTCTACCAATCCTGTTGGCCTCCTCTAGAGAAAGAAATAAACACATAAATACTCCCTGCACAAAAATGTTATTACAAATAAGTTTTTCTATCATGTAACTGAATCTAAAGCCTACCAACAAGGTCTTGGGATTTTCCAACATCTTATCCATCTTTGAAGAATTTGATCTAATAGACTATTTCTCAATCCCAATAGGAACACTTCTGCTATCATGAATAAGGCTGGAGAAACATATGAAAAGAAAAAAAAGTACACGTAATGTAGAGGCAGAGTATCTGAGGACCTACTTGGGAGATTGCGCTTTAAATCCACAGTCATCTGCACTGCCATCAAAGGTCTCACATCAAAGAAAAGCCTAAATGACCCAAATTGTTATTATAAAACTTACCCAAAGAAATTATCATATTCCTGGACAATGTGATGCAGGAGCATCTGGATTTAACTAACAAATAAATATAACTATTGCATAAATATTTCCCACCATTTAACCTTTAATAAATCAAATCGTAGAATTCAGAAACTTAAAATAAAACCCTGAAATTAATTAACGAAGAACAATATTATAGAAAATCATCCTTGTATTTCACCTGTGCATGCATCAATTCGCAGAAAATATCAATAAATGAATATCAAAACAATGAAATAAATTAATAGAAAAATTATTGCAACAAAATCTCTGACACATTTCACATTCACACTCAAATCAGCATCATTCTTATTCTCGCCCTGCTCAGCTACAATGCCGATCGCATGTGTTTCCCAAATTACACAAATTGCTCCTCAAAAGTGGGCATGCAACTGGAGTTCACCCTGACAAAAATAGTAAAAACAACGTTAAAAAGGTAAAAATGTCACAACCCATGTCCAAACTGTCAAAATACAACAAAAAATGAAAACGTCCAGGACATCAAATTTAACATAGTCATAGAAATGTCCGTAAAGAGCCTTTTCCATAAGGGGAATGCCTTCACGTAATAACATGATGGATTTTGTTTAGATATAATAATCAAATGAAATTTCTTATTGGCTTATTGAAAATCATTATGGAAGCAATATTAAATCAAGGGGTTCATTAGTTAGGTAATATCCTAGCACATTCATTAATATTGAGGTAATTAAAATTGATAAAATCTAAGTCAATATATTGACATTACTAATGAAAGGATTTAATTTACTAATATTTTGAATTAAGTATTCGGGGTAGGTTAGAGAGGTGGGCCAAAGGAGAGGTGGGGTTGATTTTAATATTAAACTAAAATATTTTACCCCTAGTTTTTAATAATAAATACGTTAAAATTATAAAAGGAGTGTTTTCATGAAGTTAAATTATAATTTTTAATAAGGAAATATAAATCAAAATATTATTAACCAAGAAATAATAATATTATAGAAAACTAGGATTGAGTATATTTTTCAATGAAAATGATATTATTTCACCATCTTAATTAGATAAATTACTATTACAAATGATTACGAGTTTAACATTAACGTAAATGATAATATATGTTGAATGATGTCGAAATATATTTCTAGAGAAAAGACATTAAGAAAATAATAATTGATCGAAAAACATGATATAATTTCTATTTGATATATTAGGGTAGAAATAAAAAAATTTCTATTGATATATTAGGTATAAATAAAAAGGGAAAATAAAATTGTAATGGAAAAATGGATAAGTAAGGTATATGGAAAAAATAGGGGTATTTTCATTCTAATAATATAATGGGAGGTAAAAACTAACATTAAGGGTATTCTTTAATACCCTTCAAAAAAAACGTGTTATATCATAGTTTTACTAAGTGAACCCCTCGTGTATTAAATAACCATGAACTATATACTTTTTTGTGACTAGAATTAACACGTAAAAGTATATACAAATAACCAATATAAACCAATATTTATAAGCATATTGACTCGATCATACAAAAATTTATTTACAAAAATAATTATACATGAGCGGGACAATAAACCTATAAATACACATCCCTATTAATTATTTACATGGAGCTTTAAGTGATAATTGCTAATACGCAAAATTGGGGAGAGAATAGTATGTCCAAGTTTGGCGATAAACGTTATCTAATACAAGTGGTTAAGGGATGAAAAATAAAATATAATTTATTTTCAAACTATAGAAAAATAAAAAGTCTTATTTCAATACAATGGGATGCTCTCTCTCCTTCAAATGTGGGCATAGAGAAATTCCATTTTTCCTCGATATGTACGAATAAAATAAGAGCTAAAGAATATTTAATCAAATGGAGACATTAGTGGGAATTCTTCCTTTCCCAATCAAACCTCCTATTTCACCCACATCGATAAGGTGTATGGAACTGCACTTGACCCCGACCTATTCTTCAATCTTTGGTCTTTATTTCTTTCATTTATCTTCTTCTCAATGTCTTTCAAAATGAGGAAATTGTTCATCAATCCTCCTTGTTAAGCCACTATCCCTCATGAGAAAACTATTCATCTTTCCTCCATGTAAATTCATCACTACAACCATGGAATACATTCATAACCTTAATTTATAAAGTGGGAAGGAATGAGGGAGTTGGAAAAAATAAATCATACTAGCAATGAAATTAAGAGTAGGAAATTTGAGAAGCTTTTCTCATCTTATCCCAAAATATTTTATGAACTCTAAATGAATGATACTCTTTGTAGAATCAAGAAGAGTATTGTGGGTAATTTTATCCCATCTTAACATACTTTCATAATATATGTTAGATATGTGACGACAAATTTAAATGTTGGATCCCTTTGCGGTGTATTTTATAGCTCACTTCCCGAGTGGACGAGGGGGAGGGGGAGTGGATGGGGATATTTCCCCACCCCACTCTTGTTGTAGGGGTCTAGGGGAAACAACATGTTATGAAACCCTCTGGGGGGTTCGTGGACGACGAGGCCCCAAAGCAAAAATTGAGTAAATCCCTTGTTTCTAGAAAGACTCGAATTCAACTGAATTCTATTTTTAGGAAGGAAAATCGTAAGGACATTTTTCCACTCTATTTTTAGGAGGAGGAATCCTAAATCTAATTCACCAATTAGGTGTATTTATCTTTATGGAGATCCAGAGTTGCTCATAACAAATTTGCATGTAATTTGTTCATCCTGAGTTAATAAAATATTGATATCTTGCATCGTGGATGTTTCCTAAGCGCTCGGCTAAGATTTTAACACATAAATTATGAAGGGAATAGGAAGGGTAGGATGACTGCAAACTTGAAATGAAAACAACAACAATAAAAATGGTAAAATAAACTTGCGAATGGAGGAAACCACACACAAAATGCACAATAAAAACATAAATAAAAACCAAAGAAAATATATATTATATTTTTGGAAAATATAGTAAAGTTTCGTTGCTCTATTCTTCTTCTTCTCCTCTCACACTACTCTTTTCTCTCTTCCTACATAAAAATGTAGCACATAACAAATACATAAAATTCATAAATTAATTCCTATAGTTGCAGTATGTCGAGTTAGATACAAACATAAATAAATTTCCATAATTTACAAAGAATTATTTCACCAATAAGTTTTACGCTTTCTAGGATGACACAAATAGAAGTTAAAATGGTTGAGGACTACCTGTGAGGCGAAGGTTGAAGGTAGAATGCACGCATTGTAGACTTTTGATCCAAGATGATTGTGTGAGGTTCCTTTTGGCTAGGAGGAACGACCTATATAAGAAACACAACAAGACCACAAAAGAGTATTAAGTAGCATAGTGGAATGCCTAGTGTATGCTAGATCCAAGAAGCGTGGTGCTTTCTAGAGAGGTTGTCAATCCAATGTTTATAACAATTCAATGTGAATAAGCAATTGAAATAAATAAGTCCTATTACAATGTAATGATTTAGGTTTCTCATACACACAATACACTAGATTTTATGTTAGATATCAAAATAACACTAAATGTAATTAGAAGTGGGGTTTTTTCTGTAAGACATGTATGTCACCAGTGCCGTAAGGTTCAGGGCTGATTGGTTAAGGTATGGATTGGTTTTGCGTGAGTGGGAAGATTGTCGGTCCGAGAATATGAAATGAAACAGAGACCGATATCACTCGGGAGGACCGATGGCTTTGGTATGGGGATTAAACCGACGACGGTTATTCTACTACATTTTCTACATCTGGTATTTCACTATTTCAAAGAACCGATGTCGGTAGGGGAAATAGGTAATGAACTATTAAAAATGGGTTTTTAGGATCTCTATGATTGCACAAAGAGTGAGAGTAGTGTGGTTTGGGTCATAATATGGATTGGAAGACTCAAGAATACTAAGAAGGAGGTTTAGAAGGGTGAAACAACTTGGGATGGTTGAAATAGTGGGTTGGTGGGAAGAAGATGATGTACGGGTAATAGAAGAAATAAAATACTGAAAGAAGAAAGATATCTACAATGGGATAAACACGAATGATTAAAATCACAACTCTTACTTGGTATCTTGTAGATCATGTGAGTTGATATGGTTGATGGTTGATCAGAGACGAGGTGTTTGTGTCTAGTGTTGTGGTAGTACAACCTGTATGCTCATGTGAATATTCCAACGCTCTGGAAGGAGAACTAACTATTTTTCTTGCACTATGGTTGTGTGTGTTCGTCGTCTAGATGTAGGAGGGCTTGAAGATTCATGTTTGAATGCAATAAGGATCTAATAACTAAATGACCAACCTAGGTAAAGGGTTGTAAAATTATATATAAATTAACCGATTATAATGCTCAAAATTACAAGAGCTAAAAAATGAGGATTTTTTTAACACATAAATATAATAACAAATTACAAAGTCTGTAATCGTATATATTTATTTAATAAAATTCATTAATCAATTTTTCTCTTTTTATCTATCCGATAACATCCATGTAAGCCATGTGCAACTGAGAAGGGTGTATCCAGATCTCCACGATATCCCTTCGTCACTACTTCAAGTGACAATGCTTACTAGCATTTTGGCTTAACCTTTTAAAGGTCATGGGAACTATGTGAAAGTCCTTGGGTCTACCACAAAACTAGTTTCCCGAATTCATATTCCGATAAATCACCAAATGTCTACCTCATGTTCAGTATTTCAACTTCCCATGATTAGGTTACAGACAATTTTTTTATTTAATTGGAGGACTAGGTGATTAGACAATGCACAACCATCAATGCATTACTTTGGCCAAAGTTATCCTGTCATGCAGGTTATGGCTAAACTCAAGACAACACACTAGTCTTATGATTTTTAAGTCTTCCGCCATCTCATAACCCTTTCATAGTTATCTAGATCTTTATAGTTTTTTTATTTTATTTCCAATTAAACCTATCTTGCAAGAGTTTATATTGAGATAGATGTCAAAGGCCAACTAGGATCTTTATGAGATAAGTACATTCGTTATGTGAAATGTAACTATATCAGCATTCTACATGTACTTATCCCTTAATATGCCTAATGGATCTTTTCATCTATTTACCATCCCATTTAGTCTCTTTTTTCCTGATGTTTGATTCTTTAACCTTAAATTACCTTTTTACAATGATACTCTTCCATTCTCTATACAACATGATTTACAATCTTATCATATTAATACCAAGTTTACTAAAAGGCCAAATTAAATATATATTAAAACATGTATATTTAATTATTCCTTCGATTACCTATGTCACTAAATATCTTATTTAATTTAGAAATTAAAGACAATTTATTGTTACAATAATTGCCCAATTATTGGCTTCATACTTTGATAACTATCAAATAAATGTATTCAACAATTTTTGAAAAGTAAGATTTCACAACTCAAATATTCATCATTTACTCATATTGAGATATTATTACACACAAAGTAATCATCTCTTTATTAAAATCATATATTACATATGTCGTTAAGACAAAATATACAATCGGTATAATAATTCTCACATAGTGAGGTTTGAATATTCTACAATGGGTCCAAGATCCCAATAATTTAGCCAAATATTCAAGGATATCATCCTTTCACCAATTGAAATCCAAGTATCTCATTTAGATCCATGCTACGATAAAACTTCACTAGACATGAGTTTCTCGCACATCCGAATACAACGACTAATGGTCATGAAAGACCGAGTAGTGGTATGATGTCGATTCAAAATGAATCGCATGAATATTAACTCCATTTTCTAATGCAATTAATTAATAAAATATGAAAGGATATACACGTTGTTTTATCAATAAGCACATGGTAATACAACTGAAAATGTATTACTACCTCGGTTTCTATAAAGATACAACTATGGATGCACACAAATAGAACAAACAATTTCTATTTCAGTGATCATATTTCCTTCTAATCACAAAGGTCAATAGATCCGTATTCCACTTCAATCAATAAGCATTTGTCATTTAAAATTTCTACATAACTTCGTAAAAACAATATGATTAAGAAGAGTATTTTTTTCAGTCAATGAGCATCTCTACAAATTATCACAAATATCACCATATTTACATCACTTTAACATGTTATATCTGGTAAACAAACAACCCAACCAACAATATAGAAACACCATGGTTACATCATTTAAACATACTATTTTTAGTAAAAGAACAACTAATAATTTCTTTCATAAGATATCATTATTTTAAACCCAATCATGCCTCCAATTACTCCTTGGTGCATCTCGGTCAAGTTGTCCTAGCTTTCATGCCCTTACCAAGACAAACAATTTATTTTTCATAGTCTTACAAGAATCCAAGTCATATTGTCAGGCGGAAGTTATAGGCTAAATGCCATTTTTTTGTAATTATTCACACATAACAAGACACCCTCATTTATACATGAACCGATTTAGTGGTCCATAATAATAAATTTCTAGAAAATACAGCCCCATGCAAGAGCTTTGACACCCACAAATTATCATTCAAAAGATCTCAATAAATAAAAAATCAGACCTACATATAACAACCAAGAAGAAAAATACAAAACCCCAACCGGTTGCATACTCATATTGATTGGGTTACCCAAATTGATTCCTTTATGCAAATCGATTTATCTACCCAAATCAATTTATTTATAGAAAACACACAACCAAATTTCAGTTTAAAAAAATGAAAACCCATAAGAACAAATTGATTTTAAACACACAAATTCACAAAATGTTTTCCTTCTTCCTGTACAGGAAAAACCCAACTCTTTTCCTTTTGGGTATAATTTATTATAATGCAGAGAAGGAATTTTTAAACTTTCTTTTACTTTATTTTCGCTGATCAAAACCCAAAACCCTATCTGCGTATTTTTCTAGGTTAGGTTAAAACCACACAAAGAAAACTAAAAAGAATATAGAATCCATCAATTTTCTTTTCATACTTCATCTCCAAACAATTAAATCAAAAGTTGTCCACAATTTCCTTGATTTCCATTAAAAACAAAATGTGTATTTCCTCATTTTTTTACAAATAATGCAACAGAGAAAGGAGAAGATATTCATGCTTGAAGTAAACCCAGAATGGAAACCTTCTACTCTTCCCACTCCAACAAGTTGAATCCTTCTTTCCTCCAAAACTCATGCAGGGTATTCCGTAAGAAGGGAGAATGAAAATAGACGAAGGAAAAATAACAGAAAAATATAATGAAAGAACTATAGTTGGGTGGCATATTGAAGAATTTTGGGCTTCCCAATGCTGGTACATGTTTTAGTGCATGTCGCACACTTGTGCCATGTGAAGGTGTTTCACTTTATGAAACCCATAAATTTCAATAACTAAATAAAACTTTTGGCTTACATGTCAAATCCCTATAATATATATATATATATATATATATATATATATATATATATATATATATATATATATACACTAATTAATATTTCATACATTTTTTTACTTTAGTTGTTACCCAGCTTAATGGTTAAGTTAAAATTAACCTTCATAATACAAGTCCACATATTTCCAACAATATATTACCATAAAAATTAGTTGAATTTCCAGGTTTATATAAAACATTCCAATACGAAAATCACCAAGTCCGTAAATAATAATTCAAATATTCTCATAAAGCTAGCTTGATATAGCATTGTCAAATAAAATAGAGACAATTATCATCGCGGTCATGCAAAAGTCGAACAAAACAAAAGACGACCAAACCGATTAAAATAAAGTAACCGAATACAAATAATCAAATATTCACTATCATTTATGAACCATTTTACCTATGATTAAGGCCTAATCATGTTTTAGGAAGGATCACTAAGGTAGGTGTGGGATTATTCATTCTACAGTGTCATGCCCTACAGCAGAAGTTGTGGGTCATGATACGACGAACCAAATGAATTTTACACCCAATGATGATCTCGTCTAATCATGTTTAGACTTAATCGTAGTTAATTTAACTTACAAGAAATTTTGGGATGTTACACCGATGGAGGTTTAAGTGACCAACATCGGTCAAGGATAAATCGGTGTCGGTTAGGATGAAATAGTCCTATTTACCAAAAATAGGTAGATCTTCCCAAATTTGGCGTGCTTTCCTTTTTGGGTCCACTTAGGGAAATAGAGTTCACATGAGAGAATGCAAGAAGATCTTAGAAGAAGTCTAGTTAGGTTTAGGAATAATTTTTAGTTAGTTAGGTCAAGTAGTGAGTCAACACTGGGAGTGATGACTCAATGCTGAGAGTGATGACTTGGTCACTATGAGTTAAATGCGCCTAGAATGGGTCCAGGTGAGGTGTCATGATGAGGTGGAGGTGTGAGGATTAAATTAACTTAATTAAAATAATTAAGTTAATTAATAACGTGAGGATGAATATTAATATGGGGTAAAGGGGTCATGGTTAGTTAAATGCGTTATGTTAATTAATTGAAGGGGACCCAGAGGAGTGTGACCAAAATTTGGTGTTAACATTTGCCCTTTTTGTCATGTAGCTTGTATTGATAAGTAACACTGACAAAAACAAGAAGTCTATGCCCCATGTATGAGTGAAGATTGTGTTGCCCCAAGTATGGATGAAGGTTAGGTTGCCCCAAGTATAGGTGGAGGTGATCCCCCTCAAACCAGGAATTGATGAGGTGTTAAAAAAGTCGGTGAGTGGTTTGATATATGGGTAAGTGATGAAAACAAGGGTATATTAGGTGTAGGTAAGGGTGATTTCGGTCGGGTAATAGGTAGTGGTAGTCTAATGCACACACGCATATAGAATACAATAAGGTACTAGGTTAAAGAGCTTACAAACTCTACATTGTCAAAGGTTGATAGGTTTATCCAAACAAGGTTGAAGTGGTTTAGGTATCCAAGGTATAGGATATGGTCCTAAAACACAACTAGGAAAGGTGCTAGAATAGGCAATAGGTTTGTTCCAAGGAACCAAAGGGTAGGTCGGGATAAACAACATGACATTAGGCAAGGTAAGGTCAGTAGGTTGAACAACACAAGTAACAACATCGCAAGGTATAACAAGTAAATGAATTTGAGTGTCACCATGAGTGAGGTTGGTTGGGTGATTTAGGTAAGGTCGTAGGTAAGGCCATGGTAGGGGAAAAAACATGCCCCAACTAATTCGAGGTTGGGTGATAGGTAATAAGGTCATGAGGGTGAGGTGCAAGGTCAGGGTCAACTTTGGGTTAGGCAGAAAAAAGGTTTCAGCAGCAGAGTTAGTGTTATATGGTGCAATGAGGTGAAAAAGCTTATCGACCATGCGGTCATGGCCAACCAATGTCAATCAAGAGAAACCGAGCACGGTGCACTAGGGCACATGACCGATGTCAGTTTAGGGAAACCGACGTTGGTCAGGTTAGATTTGGGATAAAAAGATAAAATCTGTGAATTATGGATTCATTTATGAAAACTAAAAGTAGAGAGGAATTTTCGTATACCATTGACGAGAGTGACCATGATTGGGCTAGATTCTAGGCTGATTTGGAGAGAGGTGAGTGGTTGGAGAGGTGTAGAGGTGGGCCTATGAGATATTTTTGTGTGATTCGATTGGTAGAGAACCAGGGGTTTGATTCGACATGGCGATAACAGGGGAGGTGTGGGATGACCACCAACTCAAAGACCGAAGATCACAATGAGGAAACATCAACATGTAGAGGTAGGATTCAATCCTTTTTGGATGTTTTTGATTGAATTTGTAGGAAAAAAACTAAATAAAATAGGGGGAATTAAAAATTCAAAATGTAGTTAAAAATTGGAAAACTTGGGTATTGGGCGGTGCAATGTAGATTAATTAGGTTGTAAAATAGAAATGGGTGGGGTTGGGTGGTTTTTTTGGGTAGGTTTTAGGCTTGTTTTTTAAGTTTTAGAAAATTGGGGCATGGGGGTTCGGCTTTAGAGCCAAAATAGAGATCGACATTGGTCGGATCGTGTCCGACATTGGTCTCTGTCATTCCAACATCGATGGGAAAATAGTCGACCGATGTTAGTTCAAGGTGACCGATATCGGTCAATGTGACTGATGTCGTCATTGTGAAAAGTGACCTAGTCTGAATAGGTTAAGTTGAGAAGGCCAAAATTGGGTAAAAATAAAATTAGAGGGTAGATAGGTAGTGAATAACGAAAATAAAGAGGGATGAGGGAGAGAAGCAGTGAGTGAGGGTAAATATAGGTAAACATAGGTGGGTAATAGAGGAAGATTAGGTCACATTGATGCAATGGGTATGGGAACTTGGTAAGCTAAATTAGAAGAAATGATAGGCCAGGGAAGTAGTTAGGAAATAGATAGGTGGGGTAATTAGGTTGTAAATAAATGGGTAAAGTAGTTTAGTCTTTGACATTATTGAGTGGTATAGATGCATGCACAACATTAGTTGATAATGTGAGACCGTGTCCCACCATTATTAGGGAAAATGCATCCTAGCGTTACTAAGGAAGAGTGGACACATATGTGAGATGTCGGATTGGTGGGCATTATTTACTATAGGAGGATATTACAGGATCACAATATCATGGTCGCACTCATCTATAGATGGGATGCAATGACCAACACCTTTCATCTACCCACCAAGAAGATGATAATCACACTGGAGGACGTATACAGGATTTTGTGGATGTCTATTTTTGGTGAGCCAGTATATTCGGTATCAGTAGATGGAGCCTTTGAGGTGATGATTGAGGTATTTGGGGAGATGGCGAGTGACTGATAGAGCACAATGCTAGTCTTGTTTATGGGGCTTTGTATGTTGCACATCCGCAAGAGACATGATTAGCAGTGTTGATGATGGTGGCGGTGGGGTGCTATGCACTTCCTGATTCATAGGTTGGTATGTTTCCTAGAGGGCTAATGGGAGTATTGTGATATATAATTGTGGATCAGTTTTGTATTACATGGGCACCTATTGATGCAGCCTAGAATTTACCGTAAATAACCCAGGTGCATTGGCACATCTTTCAGCCTAGACTAAGTGCTCACCCGAAGTGCACAAAGGTACCAAGCCTCTCTTTAGGGTTTCTTGTGCAGGATATTAGCAAGGTGAAGAGTTGATGCATTCAGATCCATATATAGTATAAAAATTCTACAGAGAATATTCCAGATCTAGATCTAAAGAGTAATGGATTTAAACAATAGCCATAATGAATTCAACCATGCAAGAACTAGTTATGATCATGTTTAACACCTTGATTCAGCCAATACACTTCATTATATTAAACACAGTAAATACATAGAAGCTTCTTACAATAAGTAATACCATAAGCTCATGCACACATCATATCTGACAACATAACTTCACAATAGCTCATTACTCACTCTCTTAACCTACACAGATTACTACATATTTATAAGGGTGGGAACTTTCCCTTCACTTTCGCTACATAATTTCCCAAATAGGTTACATGTTGGAAACAACCATGCACCTTTACATTAATAGACACACATACAAGTGCATTAATAATAGATCTCTTCTGGTTAACTGGCAGTAGTAATTCTATTATTAACTTGAACCCATGCAAAGTGCTTAGTAGACACTCTTCCAAAAATAGCCTATGCATGTTGCACAAGTCTTTATCCGGTTTGTGTGCTCTACACACTATCTCCAAAAATAGCCCGTAATCCTGAAAATGGCTAAGTCCTGAATTTTTCCTTGGTCTTTCTCATGCATTTCCTTCCCTATCCTTCAGCCTTTGAATACACCCTACTCCCACACGTGAACCTTCTGTGTGCCTTTTGTTAAGTGTCATACTTTTTCTGCTCAACATTACCCCACACTAAACTACATTTCCTCCCGACAATGGTTTCCTCTTGATACTTCAAAGAATAAAGAATGGGAATGAAAGGAAATTAAAGAATTATTGTACAAAGAATGAACTTTCACCCTACAATGTCCTTTGTTTCAACTAGAAGAATTAACTTTAGATATTCTTCTTTGATTTCACCCTCTAAATTTTTCTAATCAATTAGTGCGGCTTTTGCCTTTTCTGGAATATCCGATGCAATAGATTCTAACTCTTTTTGTGTAATATCCTCCTCATTCTGAAATACTATAATAATGTTGGAAATTTCAATCACCCTTCCTTCCGTGATGATCCATCTTCTACATTATAAGCTTTCCAATTTCATCCAACCTTTCTTTATGTGGGTCTTGTGTTGCTGCAAGGGCCTCACGCTTTTTATTTACTAGTTCCAATCATTCCGCATGCCCCAATGTCTCATCTTTCATCACCTTTAGGAATTCATTATCTTCTACCATTTTTCTAATTTAGATAACTACTTCTAGAGCTGCACAAATATTTAATGCCTGGTCTGCTTTCTTCAACTCTTCCTACAAATTCTGGAGCAAGGCTTCATAAGATGAAATATTTCTAACTACCGATGCCCTTGCTTCTCTCGCTTCCTTTCGGGACCTTTGGTTCTGGCATCCAAATTGTTCTATCCTCAAGCACCAAATAAACTAGGTATGCACATAATACATAGCCGAAGGGAACCTCTTAGGTACCTTGGACTCCAAGTGTGGTATTTCCTTCAGGACATGATCACCAATCTCCTCTACCATACTGATGAGAACCCCATTATTCTTTTTCTATAGGTCCTTTTCTCCTTTCAGACATGTTATTTCTACATCTTTAGCTTTGATATATTCTCTTAGCACTCTAATAGTTGCAGCCTTATCTACATTCTTCTCGCCCCACCTCTGTAGATACCTTCACCAAGGCATTACTCACCTATTCATTAGTCATAATAGTGGGCTTGATAGTTATGTGTCTATTTTGTGGTGCCTTTCTCATTCTTCTTGACACATAGGACTCTTCACATACATCAAAATCAGGCTCGTCCATGTGATTTTTCATAGACCATGACAATTATTTCCTCATGCGCGCATAGAGCTATGTCTAGGTCTATTAACTCTCATCCATACAAATCCTTGAGCCTATTATATTCTGGAATCATGCGCACAAACAATTTTACTTGTATCCTCGTCATATCCCATGATTGGTGTAGCATACTCCCCAATTACCCTCTTTGTTCAAGGCCCCTTAGGAACTTGAGCACTAAGGTTTAGAGTTGATATTCTATGTCCCGAGTAGTATCTTGTCATGTTTCTCTTGTCTTCTTTACTCCTTCTTCATCCTTCATTTTTTCGTCCCTTGGGTTCCTCCACATCCTTTGGGGTACAGGAGTTTTGGGTGTGCTCTCTGCGAACTCCTCCACCTCCTCATCTAGCTTTAGCTTCCTCCTTATTTTCTCAACTCGCTCTTTATGTGGAGAGAGTCGTGGTGATCTTTGTCCGACTATGGAGTTCTCGTGCCTTATGTCCTTGTTCTTCTGAACATCCTTTTGAAATGGTTCTCTCCTTGGACTATGTCTAAGTCCTCTTATTCTTCTTGTACCTTAGGTGGGGTACTTGCGTGCTCGGTCTCCATTATGTCCATGGGCTACCTCTCGGCCCCTATGTTATGAGCCGCCACTATCTCGCATGCTCTTCATCCTCATCATCTACCTCTATAGGTTCCATGGGCTTTGGATCTTTGGATCTAGTACATTCCCCACTATATGCTTTCCCTTAGGTGGCCCTAGGAGCAAAAACTCATTCTCCACATAGTTGTTATTCTCCATCTTAGGCTTAAGTCAAGGTATACGAGAGCTGATCCAATGTCCCCAATTTACAAGCTTACATGTTTCATGTTTATAATGCCTGAAATAAGCCTTTCAACATAGGAAGTCCTTCCTGGAAAGACATATGTCTTCCTAAGAGTGTGATAGTCACATTCTACCTTTTCTGCAATAAAATTCAGGTGGCACGCATCAGTAAAATGATGGACTAATGCTTGGAAGTAGCGTGATCTGAAGGCATATGACAATTTGCACCATGGGCTACATTTCCCATCCTTCATAGAAAATCTTGCGATGTTGAAGTGTTGGTACACCACAAATCGTACTACATTTCCCACCACTAACGGTAACTCCTTAGGAATGCACCACTCCTCTTTAAATGCCACGTGGATCCTATCATACCATATCTCCACCCTTTGTTTGAATGGCCCACTCATTGAACCTTCACATAAATATTTTTCAAACCTTTCTACAAGGGATTTTTTCTCCATGGGATACTCCCAGATCTTGTCCTTCGCCCATCGGGCACTCCAATCTCCATAAATACTAAAGAAAGTAAAATAGCACCAAAACTGATTTTTTCACCTGTGCGCGCTTCCTTGATAATGTTCTCTATAATGTATCTTGCTATGTTATAGATCACTCCCTGCAACATTCTCCTTGTGATATGCAACCACATTGTATTCACTTACGACCACCTCTCTTGGTCATTCAAATTTGTTACCAAATGTGCAACTACCTGAACCATGGGGTACTTCTTCAAATTTTCAATGTCCATCCCGCACGGACCCTTTTTGTACCCCAACTCCTTCCGTGTCTCCATGATTTTTTCTTTATCAATTAGGTCACTAGCTAGGTCTACCCTTGTGCCTTTTAATCTTGTCATTGTTGCAATCAATGTGGCTATGATTCTAACCCTCCATCCGGTGAAATAGAATTCCTCATGGACTCTACTCATTAACCACTAATATAATGGTTCATACTTGCCAAAATAAGGGAGCTCGTACAACTGATAGAATCCAACCTACTTTAACAACTTCTCCCCAATGCGTCATCATATACTGGCATGTCCTCTATTGTGTGCTTATTGGTCTTCGTGCTCAACAACGCATCTAACTCCTTCTTGTTATCCGATGTGCGGTGGTTGTAATCACTTATTTTACACTTATGGATGTGGGAATCCCATTATTTCCCAACTATAACACCTTCTGGTACTACATCTCCAAAAAATTACTCTTGGGTGCAACTTCAACTTCTACCTCCACTTTCTTCTTTCCTTTGGCTCCTACGGCAAGTACTTTCTTTGGTACCATCTAAAAATATCACCTTTCTATCCTTTATAATGTGTAAATGCTTCACTTTATATTTTCTATAGTGAGCAGGTCCAAACCCTAGCTCAAATCTGCATTCCCTAGTTTGAAATCATGTGCCCTAGCTCTTTTGCAATGCATCTGATTCACTTAAACCCTTCACCAATGGGGACACAAGCTTCTTCATGCACAAATCTACTCTCCACATCTAGTTTCACACTCTATGCACCTTAATACTCTTCTCTCAAACTCGATCACACTTATCTCATTTAAATTCTTACGATCACAATGGTAAAAATAAACTCACATTACATCCTTATATAGATTTTCAAAAAGTTAGTGCATTTATTATTCCTTCACCTACCAACAATTCTCTCATTAATTGACCATTTTCACCATTTTTGCACAATACTCCTTCACGTCTCAGATATAACCTTCTAGCACACCTTCCTACCTTCTGGCTATAGACTTCTCTTTAGCATGCTTCCATGCACCTGAGTACCTCGCCACTATGCCTTCTCTTGGTAGTCTCCACGGCCACTGCTTACCTCACATTATATTGTTCCTTCATTTATCCCCATCTATGGTCATCATTTAGAAGCAATCTCTCTTCTAAAAACTCCTTTCCAAACTCAAATAGCACCTGTAATAGTTTACTCCTTGATTTGTACCTAGTTGTAAACATCCACCCCACACCAATGGTATGTGTAGTCCTCTGCGCATAAAAATATTGTAAATGGTAATTAGCTTCGGAGTGCAAACATGCTTATTTATACAAAACACCAACTAAATTGACAAATCATAGTGATGAAGAAGGAAATACATTAAGGGAATACATAAATGAAAACCTAAGCTAAATGACAACATTGCCTTATTATAAACACCAAGAAGTCTTATTTATAGTAGGGCTTCAGCCTACTCCCATTGAAATAACTAGGTAATTCCATCAAGTGCATCTAACTGACAAGCTCATATTTCAAGTATGTAAATGATAACATATGATCCTAACCAATGTACTTTAAGTTTTCCTAGATGGCGCAGAAACTTAGAATCATAAAGAAGCACCATCTATCCAATCTCAAACTTTTTATCCCTGATGTGCCAGTCATGCCATGATTTCTTCCTGGCCTTTTCTTGCTTCTGACTCCAACATGTTATTTCTCGTCGCTCATCTAGTTTGGTCAACTTTTCAATTCATTCTTCTAATGCTTGCTCATTAGCTAGACCTCCAACATGTGCAATACGCAAAGAAGGTAACATGAATTCCATAGAAAGAACCACTTCCACGCCTAACACTAAATGAAACAGTGTAGCTTTGTTCAACCTCTTATATTTTGTTCTATACACCCAAAGCACGGAAGAAACTTTATCATCCCAATATTTCCTTCCAACATCATAGATTTTTGTCAATGTCTGCTCAAAATTTTATTGAAAGCCTCAGCAGTCCCATTTTCCTAAGGATGATAAGGGGTAGTCTTATGATGTGTAATCATAAATTCATCCAATAATATCTTGATTGTCTCATTCAAAAAATGTGTGCCGCTATCACTTGTCAAAATTAGCAGGCATCCATACCTTGTAATAATATTTTCCCCTAAAAACATGGCCATTGTATCCATTGTACAATCCTTTGTAGGTGCTACTTTTATCCACCTTGTCAAATAATCAGGCAAGTGATGATGTAGCAGGATCCAGTCCTACATGTGGCTGGTGAAATAGAACCCACAAAGTCTATAGCCCATTTTTTAAATGGTTCTGCACTTGGAATAGGTCGTAAAGGCATTTCATCTCTTTGCCCTGGTTTTCCAAGGTGCTAACACTCGATCATAGGCTGCAATACACCTTACAATCCTTATACAGGGTCTCCCACAATAATCCAATGAGTAAAATCTTATGTGTAGTGGCATCACTTGCATAGTTCCCACCTACAATACCACCATGAGCCTCTTCCATGATATCTATGCACTCATGTTCTAGTACACATCGGTGCAATACTTCATCTTGGCCTAACTTATACATGTCACCGCTAATCAACATAAAGGGTGCCACACAGATGAAAATTTATTTCTTCTCTAAGGATTTCATTCCTTAGGATTTCATTTCTTCTCTAATTCTCGATGGTGTGCGTTGTAATCGGTATAATTGTGCATCGGGCATGGTATCTTCAATTGCGCTGCATGTCTTCTCCTGACTGTGTTCTAGATAAATGGTTTGGTCTAGAATTAATTTTCCTAGTTTTACCACAATTATAAAATCAAATTCTTAGAATAAGAGTAACCATTGACATATGCACCCCATGTAAGTGCACCAATTTGGGGGCCAAAAGGGGGTCTTAAGTGGATGCATTTTTCTAAAAATAAAAACTTCAACTTGTATGAGTTTTTCAAAATAGTTACACTCAAAATTGGAAGATGTTGTAGAAATATGAATCGTAGAATTTTGAGTCTAGTTTCTAAGCTACTAAATTTTATTGAAAACGGATAAGTTTAAGTGGGTCAAACAACTAAAATACCAACATGTGCTCCTATTTTTGTTAAAAACATAATAGAGTGACTTTCGTGCCCCCACCATTTTTTGAGCACCATTTAGTATTTTTGAAAACCCTTTGGTAGAAAGATAGCTAGGAGCATCTAGTTTGTGTTAGAATTTATTTTAGATTTTTTTAGCAAATATTTTTTTTTATGATTTTTCTAGTACATAAATTTTATGTTTTGAAAAATAATGGAGCTCCGACCGTGCCCCCCTAACTACCTCAAAAATATCAAAAATTAGATTTTTTTTTTGAATATGTATAGAATTATGCCTAGTTTGTGCCTAAAAAAATTTTATTCAATTTTGATGAGTAAAAAAAGATACACAAAAAAAGATAGACATGTTTAAACTTCAAAAAATAGCTATAAAAAGGCATAGTTAAGAAAATAAATAATATGGAAACCTTGTATTTGTTAGAAAAATTGAAAAATAATATTTATACAAAGAAGAAACTCTTGCTTTACATCGTGGTATAATTTTTTTAAACAAATCGATCATTTGATGTTGATTTATCATGACGGAAGTTGGATTTTTGTGTTTTTTACAAAAACATGTGGTTTGTTGTGTTTGTGCAGGTCCATGCCTCAGGCTTGGGGATCCAAACCGGATCCCAAGCCTTGAGGCATGTGTTGGAAAAGGTAAAAATCATAACGCGTACGCATTATTATTTGTTTATATATTGTGGCCCCCAATGTCCCTTTCATCTCTTTCATGAGAATTTCTGCATACATACATTCTGTTTGGTCTACAATTTTTTATACATTCTTGCACGATTTTTAGTAGTTCATTTTGTCCCCTACCCCACTAGTTGATTTTTCTAATCATGGGTGATAAAATTCGAGCTAAGGACAAGAGGAAAGTCAAGAACAAGACACCGGAGAAATTGGAAGAGATGAGAATAAAGAAATTGAAGAGAATGCAAAAACTTCATGCAGGGCAAGGTACATCTGCTATATCAAATGTAGCTAATGTATTAGAATATGGGGATGAAATACATAATGAAAATGTAGAGAATAATGATTTTGCAATGAATAATGATATTGAATTGAATGAATAATGATATTGAATTGAATGACAATGTTGGTATGGATGAAGAAATTGATATGAATCCAATTGTTGAACCCTTACCTGAGAATCCAAATGTTAACCCCAAAATTTGTATGAAAACACTTGAATGAAGAAAGTAACCTTGTAAACGAATCTTCACCTCTAAGAACACCTCCTTCCATTTTGTGAAAGAAAACCAATTCACTTAATTGAAATTGATGAAAACATTATAAAACCAATGCCTAACAAAATGTCTAAAAGAAATGCGAGAAGAAAAGCTAGTGGAATTTGGGATAATTACTTTGAGAATTTAAATGACACACAAAGATGTCAATTATTTGTTACATTGATGAAATTAATTAAGATGAGACCTATAATGAAGACCTTAGGGTTAAGAACATCTAATGTTGTTGATCAAAATGCATCAATTGTTGAAAACATACATAAAGCATACCAAATCTGTAGGTGGAAAAAGACACCAAAGATAGTAATGTTACATGGCATGCACTTACTAATTGTATAGTAAGTGATAAAATAGTTAATAAATGCTTGATTAGAAAAACAAGCAGTGCTTTGAAGCTAAACAAAAAACACTAATGAAAGCAATAGAGAGACGTAAACATCTTGAGTCAGTCAATAACACTGACTATTGGGATTTCTCTAGCAAGACTTCCATGAAAAACAAGAATACATCTGATATTCTAAAAGAATTAATTGTAAAATTTTGGAATGAGAACACAAGGGTGTCACCAAATAGAAGAGATACAATAAAAAGAAGAATAGGTTCTCGTAATCGTGAATCATGCAAAACATTTCTTAGATATGACTCAAACACAATTGTTCTCTAAGTTTAAGAATGAAAATCCACAAATTAACATTAGCCAAAGATTCTTTGAAATGAGAAAACCCTTTTATGTGAAAATCAATCACTCACGTACCACTTGTTGTTGCAGGCATCATGTTGAATTTTCAATGCATTATGATGTTTTTTGTCAAATACGTCATGTTTTGCATACTGACATCATGTTGTAGGAGTGTGGATTAAATGTCCCACCAAAATCTTCAAGGGAATTTATTCCACAATATTTTGTGAAAAATCAACTAGACAATTTTTTTATAACAAAGCATGTTTGGATGGAATGTGCAATGTATGTGGTGGCTTGCCAAATCTAAAAATTTGTATCCATGAGGAGAGTACAAATTCAATAGGAAAATAATTGGTTGGTTTCACCAAATATAAATCGGTGGCATATCAATTAAAATATGGAAAAGAATCTAAGAGGTGTGAGCTTGTTACAAAACAATTACCTATATCAAAATATATGGTCAAATTCAGAGAGAAATTTTTATGAGTATACGCAAGGCACACACATAGAGCTCGATGGTTGGATGAACAATTCAAGTTAAGCAAGGACACATTCCCACTTGGTACTATTGTTTCAGTAGTTGACTTCACAGAGAATTACACATTGTAGCCACAAATGGAGGTTCAATCTCAATATTATAACTCAGTGCAAGTTGTTATTTTTGTGCATATAACATTCATGCACTCTCCAAAAGCACTGAGAAAAATCAAAAAATATTAAGAGAGTATCATTTCTACATCAGTGATGATTGGACACATTCTACATAAATATGTACAAGGGTGTTTCTAGGTGTTTTATGTGAACTTGAATGAGAGGAACATTAGTTTCAATCAACATTACATTTGGTCGACAACTGCACATCACAATTCAAGAATGCACGGATGTTTTATTGGCTAAGAAGATGCACAAAGAAACAAATGTACAACATATCTGGAGTTTTACTAAGGCAGGCATGGAAAAGGAGAGCATGATGGTGCAGGAGCATGTGTGAAAAGAGCACTTGCAAGAGAAGAGTTAAAGTTCAAGGATGGTGCTAAATTTACAGATGCAAAAATATTGTTGATTGGTGTGTCAAGAATATGGGCCATGAATCTCAAGAGAGATCAATGGTTCGTAGATATTTTTGGTTGATAGAGGAACAACATCTGAAAAATTTGAAGATTGTATGATAGTTGTAGGATCAAGTGATATGCACTCATTCCGTAGTTCAGATGCAAATGCTTGGACTATTTATACTAGGTGCATGACATGTTTTTGTATATCATGCATTGATTTTACATGGAATGAATGTGAGTCACAATAGTGGGTGGATGAATGGACTTGTAGACCTCTAATTCCACTCGACACACATCAAGTTCCATGAGCATTACAACTTGCAGGGTCTTCAAATCAAATGACAACATCACCTGACTTTGACCAAGTCTCTGATTTAGTGCAACAAGGTACATACATATATGTACATGCCATGTTTTAGATTTATAAATTATTAAATGGTCAACTCTTAATGTATTTTAAATTTGACTTGACAATTTTACTTTGTGATGTAGGGCACGTTTTTGTAGTTATTGCAACAGAATTTAATGAAGAGGGAACAAACTACTTCTTGTCTCATTGTGTAGAGGGGGAAAAATTGACTTCCACAATCATTGATGGTGAAGACCTTGAGTATCCCACTAGGTCAGTGGTAGTCACTGGAACTTGGCTTCGACGATATCCTATCAAAAATCAAACATTTGGTTGTTTGAAGACTATGAAGTACATCAAAAGATACTTCACTATTCACATTTGGTCCTTGCAACAAATATTAAATTGATCAAATATCGAGGTCGGCATTAAACAAGAATCTATGGAAGGTTCATGAATCAGATCATGAAGCAATTCTTGCTACTGTCAAGAGTAGAGTTGATCCTTGTGGTTCATTGGATTGAATTTGCAAAGGTATGTTCTTCATGAATTTAATTTGAATATTTACTTTAAATGATTTTGTTTAAATTTTGTATGATTTAAAATTCTATTTAATTGCTTACTAACATGTTTATGTAGGTTAGTGGTGCCAAAAATATTCCACCTTCACGTGTGGTTGGCATCGTGTCAAGATAGAGAATTTATTATTCTCGAAGCCAAGTGAAGCTAAGAGAAATTAAATATTAGAAAGGAACAACAAACATAAATTCTCATTTCACCACCTATATTATCTTATTATTCTCAACCACCTATATTATTCACCTATGATTGGTGAATGGTATGACAACCTTACACTAACTCGTATCGCACTATTTCATGCATTTGCAAACAATAGACAACGATAACCAAATGGATGGAGATGGATAAAACTGATATAGGATTTCATAGAGGGCCCCAACTGGAGGTTTTGGATCTAACGAGACATCTCTAGGTGCCACAGTCCGAGAAATCACATCGAAGATATAGTAGTCCCTTGAGAGAGCCCTAAGACTAAAACATGTTATATCTTCTTGGGATGTGATTTCTCGAGACTCTGAAGTGGCACTTAGAAACATCTCATTAGATCTGAAACCTACATGTCAGGGTCCTCTATGAAATCCTTTCACGGTTTTATCCATCTCCATTCTTTCAGCATTCTCATTGTCTTATTGTTTGCAAACATGTGAAATAGTGTAGAAACATGAGCTAGTCATGGTAGATTAAAGCTGCCATATGCTATATTTTACAAACATAGCTCATGGAATCAACCATCTGATGAAACACAGATTTGGAAACTGGCCAGTGAACGCTATTAGAGGATTTTTTTTTTCCTATGCTCCATGCTTTGAGGGCTACTCGTTCGGGTGTAATCTCTTAAGATCCCCGTGACCAAAACATGTTATATCTTTGACAGAAATTTGATTTCTCGACTCATGGGAACCTAGAGATGTCTTGTTAAATCCTAAACCTCCATTTTGAGTCGAGGCCCTCTAAAAATCCTATCATGGTTTTATCATTTCTATTTAGTTCTCTCACTATCCTATTGTTTACAAACACATGAGATAGTCTAGTCCTAGTAAGTGTAATGTTTTCTATAAATTGAGATATAATACTTTGTAAAATGAGAGCTCTTAACAAACTGGCATGCCAAACATCAGGTCTGGTGATGCTAGGGAGACTTTTTTTTGGTTCCCTATACTACATCAAGACTACATTGTCCTGGATGTAGGCCCTTAAGATCCCTGAGACCAAAACACGTTATATCTTCGACAAGTGATTTCTTAGACTCCATGGCACCTAGAGACATCTCATTAGATCCTAAACCTCCATGTCAGGGGCCCTCTACGAAATCCTATCATGGTTTTATCCATCTCCATTTGGTTCTCTAGTTGTCCTATTGTTTGTAAACACATGAAATAGTGTAGTCTAAGTCAGTATAAGGTTGTCAGACGTAATACTTTTGCAAAATGGGAAGCTCTTGGTGCCAAACCAAACTATGCCAACATGTTAGGGTGGCTAGGGTATGAATGCTAGGGAGGATTTTTTTTTTTTTGGTTCCCTATGCTCCCTATGCTTTCGGACTACCTCGTTCGGGCGTAGGCCCTTAAGAGCCCTTAGACCAAAACATGCTATATCTTCGACAAGTGATTTCTCAGACTCTCATGGCACCTAGAGATGTCTCATCAGATCCTAAACCTCCACATCAGGGGCCCTCTACAAAATCCTATCTTGGTTTTATCCATCTCCATTTGGTTCTCTCATTGTCCTATTGTTTGCAAAAACACGAAATAATGTATAGTTTGAGTCAGTAGTAAGGTAAATGCTTTAGATGCGTAATACTTTGCAAATGGAAGCTCTTAGCAGGACCAAACCAACTATGCTAACACATCTAGGTGGCTAGGTAAACACTAGGGGATTTTTTTTTGGTTCCCTATGCTCCCCATGCTTTCGGCTACCTTATCTGGGCGTAGGCCCTTAAGAGCCTGAATGAGACCAAAACACATTATATCTTCAAGGATTTCTCAAACTCGTGGCACCTAGAGACATCTCATCATAGATCCTAAAACCCTCCATGTTAATGGCCCTCTACAAAAATTATATCATGCTTTTATCCATCTCCATTCGGTTCTCTCATTGTCCTATTGTTTGTAAACACGTGAAATAGTGTAGTTTGAGTCAGTGCAAGGCTGTTAGATGCTATATTTTGCAAACGGTAGCTCGTGGGACCAAAAACCGAATACACAACACATCCAAATGGCTAGGTGAATGCTAGTGGAGGATTTTTTTTGGTTCCCTATACTCCTCGTGCTTTCAAGCTACCTCGTCTAGGCGTAGTCCCTTAAGAGCCCTGAGACCAAAACACACTATATCTTCGACAGGTGATTTCTTAGACTCCATGGCACCTAGAGATGTCTCGTCAGATCCTAAAACCTCCATGTTAGAGCCCTCTACAAAATCCTATCACGGTTTTATCCATCTCCATTTGGTTCTCTCATTGTCCTATTGTTTGCAAACATGCGAAATAGTGTAGTTTGAGTTAGTAGTAAGGTAGGCTCGGTTTAAAATGCAATACTTTTCAAACGGAATCTTCTTGGTGCCAAACCAACTATGCCAACATGTCGTCAGGATGGCTAGGTGAATGCTAGGGGAGGATTTTTTGGTTCCCTACACTCCTTATGCTTTCGACTACCTTGTCCTCATGTAGGCATAGTCCCCTTAAGATCCCCGAGACCAAAACACTTTATATCTTCGACGGGTGATTTCTCGACTCTCAGTGGCACCTAGAGACATCTCTTTAGATCCTAAACCTCAATGTCGTAGGGCCCTCTACAAAAATCCTATCACATTTTTATCCATCTCCATTCGGTTCTCTCATTGTCTATTGTTTGCAAACACGCAAATACACGTGAAATAATCGAAATAGTGTATAAGGTTGCATGCAATATTTTGCAAATGGAAGCTCTTGGCAATGAAAACCAACTATGCCAACATGTCTGATGGCCTGGCTGAATGCTAGGGAGGATTTTTTTGGTTCCCTACGCTCCCATGCTTTTCAAATACCTCATCCAGTCAGGCGTAGTCCCTTAAGAGCCTAAGACCAAAACATGCTATATCTTCGAACGGTGATTTCTCAACTCCATGGCACCTAGAGATCTCTCATCGATCCTAAACCTCCATGTCTGGCCCTCTAAAAAAATCCTATCATGGTTTTATCCATCTCCATTCGGTTCTCTCATTGTCCTATATTGTTTGCAAATGCATGAAATAGTGCTGAGTGTCAAGAAGGTAGTATAAGGCTACCATACGCAATACTTTGCAAACAAAATCTCTTGGGCACCAAAACCAACTATGCCAACACATCATGGGGCTAGTGAATGCTAGGGAGGATTTTTTTTGGTTCCCTATGCTCCCCATGCTTTCGGACTACCTCGTTCGGGCGTAGTCCCTTAAGAGCCCTAAGACCAAAAAATGTTATATCTTTGACGAGTGATTTCTCGACTCCCTGGCACCTAGAGATGTCTCGTCAGATCCTAAACCTCCATGTCAAGGGGCCCTATATGAAATTATATCATGGTTTTATCCATCTCCATTTAGTTCTCTCATTGTCCTATTGTTTGTAAACAAGTGAAATAGTGCAGTCTGAGTCAGTATAAGGCTGTCAGATGCAATACTTTACAAACAGAAGCTCTTGGCACCAAAACCAACTATGCCAACATGTCGGGGTGGCTAGGTGAAACTAGGGGAGGATTTTTTTGGTTCCCTACGCTCCCCATGCTTTTAGACTACCTCATCCAAGTCGTAGGCCCTTAAGAGCCCTTAGACCAAAACACGCTATATCTTCGACAGGGTGATTTCTCGACTCATGTGGCACCTAGAGATGTCTCTTTTAGATCCTAAACCTCCATGTTGGGGCCCTCTACAAAATCCTATCATGGTTTATCCATCTCCATTTGGTTCTCTCATTGTCCTATTGTTTGTAAACATGTGAAATAATGCGATGTCTGAGTCGAAGTAAGGTCACAGACACAATACTTTGCAAACAAGCTCTCTTGCACCAAACCAACTACACCAACACGTCCAGGGGCACAGGTGAATGCTAGGGGAGGATTTTTTTTGTTCCCTATGCTCCTCATGCTTTCATACTACCTTGTGTCCTCTTAAGAGCCCTGAAGACCAAAACATAGACCCTTAAGAGTCTCCTGAATGACTATCCAGATTGGCTTAAGAATTGAATTTTGATATGGGAATGTCTAAGAACACACGGGAGTTATCAATCACCTAGTAAATATTTCTTGTTTAGTTCTGAATGGGATTCAACTGGCCTACGGATTAGTGACCTTCCATTCATTGATAATTTATGCTATGATAAACCCATGGATGCTTTCAAAAGTTCCTTCAAAAGGATAGGGGTAGTCATCAAGCATAGTGAAGGGTGTGATGTGATTTCCAAACAACTTGAAATACATACAGATTTAGAGGTAATAACATGAATTGGATAGGATTAGACAATCAAGAATCATTGAGTGTCTAAATCAGAATGTCATTACATCTAGAGACATTCTCAAGCATTGGAGTAATGTATATGGAGAGACATTCTCAAAATATCAACAGATGAAAGGCATCAAATTGTGATGACTCTTAGGTGTTTTAACAGGGAGAAGACTAAGAAGCATAGAAGAATGTAGTAAGTGCATGATAAGATAGGAACCAATACAAAGAGACCATGAGCAAGAAGAAGCACAAAGGTAAATAAATACATATACACATTGATAAATTGAATGAATAATTACTCAGATTAGGTAACTCTTTATATACATACATTATATAAATATTGATTTCCAAAGTTTGATGCATATTATACATTGAAAATGCTAGTACATGTACATCACCAATAAATGAAAAAATAATCCATAATGTCTTAAATATTGTCAAGTGCACATCATATTAGTTTCATGCAAAAATAATCTCAGAAATGTAAGGTCTCATACAAAAATATCAAGTTCCAAATAGTATTTTAATGTGCATAATAAATATAAAAATGCCCAAATAGGTCATATACCATCAAGTTCAAATGCCATATAGGTGTACATACAATGCCATGCACATAGGCATACAAAAAAAATGTCATGTAAGACATATATATTTCCTAATCATCAAAATCTATCCCTCTCTTGGCCTTGCTCAAGAAGGCCCTCCCTTAGATGAAGATGGAGATCTATGAGATGACTTTGGATCATCCGAGCCCATGCTACGAGTCCTCTTCCACTTGAATACTCACCTATAGATGAGCCTATAAATGCAAACAATGTTTTTTTTTCAAAACTTAATTTATATATGTTTTCAACATGTATTTAAGACCATGCTAGAATGAAAGTATTTACATAAATACACAAACTTACCACAAGTTGTCGATCACGCCGAATTTGCATCTCACACTCAGATGAGTCATCGGGAGCTCCTGAGTACAAACGGGGTACAAAGATGACGAGATGGAGGAGTCCATGCCCTCAAAGTCAAAATGGAGGGGGTTGAAGTTCCCTACATACACATAAGATCAGAAAATCTAACATCAGAATTAGTGAAAATAGAACTAAGTACATGTATGTGTAATGACAATATTTTAACTAATTTTATCAATATAGAACTATTGTTTTTACCCCACCACGCTTGTGAATCAAATGAACAAGGATGCTACCTATCGCAGGTAACTCCTGCATATACACAATGAAGGACATTATTAACATAATTTAATAATTCTACAATGAAAGACATTACTAACATGTAATTTAACATAATATGAATTACATGAGAAATTTAACAAAATTTACATGTTGTTTGAATACCTCGTGAGTTTTGCACAAATGAAATCGTAGCGGCAACACCTTTCTCTACTTGTCGCAGAGATGGTGGGGTGTCTAGTGAAGTCAACATCTTTATCAAACATGTATCACGTGAGTTAGATGGACATACAAGAACATACATATATTTGACTTCAAAATAATATATATATATATATATATATATATATATATATATATATATATATATATATATATATATATATATATATATATGTATGTATGTGAAAATTTTACACAATTAACATTCTAAATTACCTCTGTGAATGTATGTGTATGCATGGTGCTCACCACCTATGGTTGGGATGAAGATGCACCTCCCACGCGCTGTAATATCAATGCATGTACATGTACAAATACAATTATTTCAAAAATTTAACATATATATAAGTAAATCAAGTACTCCAAAATTTTTGTAACACACATAATAAAACATAACAAATACCTATGAAGGTGACGCCGATGACTTGTAATCCAAATGTCTCACTCAAAAAGGCATCTGACATAGTGACATTATCGTGTGCACCCCTAGCACCAACTCCACCAAAATCAGTACGCATGAAAGTATCATCCTCCTCGGGCCCCAAACATATGCTACCACATGATGAGAAAAGATGTGGCCTCATGCTAGTACTCCCTGAGGGAATACTCTGTGTACCTCCATGAGCATCTGGCTCAGAAATCTCCCTCGTATGTCGAACAAGGGTCATAGATAGCCCCTGAAGTGCATGGAGTGTATCAATCTCTACTGTCTCCTTCACTACTTGAGGGACAATCTCAGGGTGAGGGGGCTTTTGTGTGGGGACTCTACCCTGCTAAATAGGTGCACATTGTGCACCTGGTCGATCTTGTGTAGATCCTTTTCCTCGGCCCTAGAAATCTTAAAAATCAAAATAATTTGGGATCTCATTGAGGATAAACTCACAATAGAGTTTCCTCAAAAAGTATAGTGGCACCTCGTTGTTATTACAAGGTGGAAAATCAAACACCATCCACCATCGGTCCCAAAAATTATTTTTAATCAAATTATTATTGCACCAATGGATGGGAAACCATTTACATGACAACGGAACAAGAAAATTAGTGTGGGGGTCCATGAATAAGGTGCATATGAGGTCTTTTGTAATTTATTTTTTTCTTTACATCCACATATGACAATTTGTTGGAATAATAAACCCTACAACCCTCTCTGTAAGTTGTCCAATGATCAATTTTCCCCATTTCCACGTCAACTTGAGCAAGTAATGCCTCCAATGTGTTTGCAAGAGAGGCGCGGTGGGGGTTTGTAGATTGTGAATCCCTCATTCTTTTGATTAAATCCTCAATTTCAATTTTTTTTCAACTATGTGGGCTTGCTAAATCTTCTTGACTACCCGGGGATGTTGAGCAATTGTGGGAGGGTTGGGAGGGATGACAGAATAATAGGGTTTGGTTGTGGTTGATTCCTTGACCTCAAACTATAACAATAAAAAAATGTATTCAATTCAAATTTTAATCTATAATTATCATATTTCAATGCAATTTTGAGAAAATAATTGTGCCTACCTCTTCTCTCATGGCACCATCATCGATTCAGATCTTCTCGGTGATCCAAAATGATCCTTTGAGCTTGAGATCTAGCTAAATGAAAAATGTGAGGACACGGTTAAGCTCTGAAACTCGCATTTGAGGGAGAAAAAATGATATACGTATAATGTTTTTATGCTTTGGTAAATCCCATACCCGAGATTTTAAAACGTGATCACATTTTTCTTTTTTAAGGTTTTTGTCCATTTTTGGCCCCCAACTTCGTGCTCTTACCCCCTGTAAAGGGGCTTGTTTACCAAAAACTTCAATGCTTGATGGTAAATCCCAATGGTATTACTAGAGGTATTTCTAAATTTATGTAGACATAGTTCATAATAAAGCTTCGCACTTTGTAGTTGTATAATTCTACTCTTTTTTTTTCTACTAGAAAAATAAATAGGATGATTTTGTCCACTTTTTCTAAATAAACTTACAAGAAGTTGTGAATAAAATATTTGAATGGTTGAACAACTATGCTCAAAAATACAAAGAAAGTGCGTTTTTAAACCAAAAGGCATCACAGTATAGGAAAAACTTCCCCATTCAGTGGTAAAAGTCATTTTCTCTTGATCTTCCTATGCAATTCCAACCTGATGATACCCAGAGAATCCATCTATAAATGAATAGATTTTTCACCCTCAAATGCCTTCTAATATCTCCTTTGTGAAGGGCATAGGAAAGGGATCAGTCACACATGTAGCATTTAGCTCCCTGTAGTCCACATAGATCCTAATTGGACCATCTTTCTTTATACTAATCACCATTAGGCTAACCTATTCTGACTCGTCCAGGGGCTTGATAATTCCATATTTCAAATTTTTATCAATTTCTTCCTTGACCTTTTTGAACAAGTTGGGGTTCATTATATAGGGTCTCTTCCTGACTAGGAGCGCACCTTCCTTAAGCTTTATCTTCATTTCTCCTAATGATTCATGCACACCTTTTAGTTCATGGTATCCCTTAGGAAATAATTCCTGATAATATCATAGTAACTCAATGGATTTTTCCACTTCAGAGTCAGACCAATAATCCCTAATTATGGCCTCCTTATGCTCAACGTCTGATCTAATATTCACTTTATTTATTTTCACAGGTTCATGATAGTTGCATGTGGTATTATCTACACTATCCAAAACCTCACACCTACTTGTTGAATGATCTACATCCATCTTTTCTACTTCTTCATCATCTACTAAGTAGACCATCTTCAAATTTTTTTCTCAAGGAAAGCACGCTTAAGTAGTGTGGTATCGGTCCCTTCTTTTTCATCAAAGTGTGCTTTGGAGTCTCGCCCCACCAAATAGCTCCTATATGATTTCTTTTTCCTTGTCACTATCTTCCATAGTTAAGTGCTTTATAACCTTTAATATCTCTTCTTCTAGAGGTTTAGTAGAGAAGTAGTCAAAATTATGGATCATTCTTGCAATCAAATCCTGCCAATTTCTAGTATCTCTATGGAGTTTTGCATATACATAATAGCAAGCACACATGTAGCCTTGTAAAGTGGAAAAAAATTTGCAACCAGAGTGAAGGTGGTAAAGCTACACCGACCCTTTGTCCAAAGTCTCTCACACTATTGAACATGGTTCTAAATAGGTTGATTTCCATGATAAGTGCATATTTGATTAGGTACATGGCTCCTGGAAAACTGAGTATAAAGAGCAATCCTGATTTCATTCCATACTAGAATATTATCCCTGTGAACCACCCACCAAAGACGTTGTTGTCTAGCGCAGCAGGCGTATACTAACATATTCTATCTCTCCAACTGCTCTATCCATTTTTCCTCTACATGGTGCATAGAAATACTATAAGATCTCCTTCTCCAGTGTATCGAAGTACTGAGTTGTTACCTATTCTCCTGATATAACAAGGTTTACTGTTCCATGCAAATGTGCTTCTTACTTCACACCCTACTAACTCATAAGTACCATGAGCCCAATTATCATAATCAATACTTGTAGTATCACTAATAGACTATGCATCTTCCCACTGAAGGATTCCTTCTTTAGATGGCTCGAGAACTTCTGAGTTCCAGATGAAGCATACATAAATCCTATTCAGATCTTCCTCACCTAAAGGCTCATCATAGGGCATATATTTCCCATCGATTAAAGGGATGATAACTCTTTCCTCCTTGTTTTCAAAACTGATATATCCCTTGTTGAACCAAAGATCAATATTATTTGCATAACACCAAGGGCATCCAAGAAGAGATGGGAAATTATCTGCTTCTGCAAGCGATAAAACCTAAAAATCTCCTGTGAACTTGGCCCCTTGTATAGTAATGGATGCATATTTTAAAACTCCAATAGGGTTGGCCTTGGTTTGATTATCCATAAACAACACATTAGAATATGGTTATAATGGGGGTCTCCCCATCTGTACCCATGCATCTAATGTAAGTACATTAATTTCCACACCTATGTCAATCAATATATCACTCAAAAGTCATCCATCCACAATAAAATTCAGAGTGATTTCCTTGTCATCATCTAAGCTATGGGGTGAGAGATTTACATGCAGGATCTGTCGTCTAGTCTCAATACTTACATGTGGAGTGTTTCCCTTTATCCAATTCCCTAACAATGGAATAATATTCTCCTGGCACAACATTTTGCACACCTCCTTCAAGTCATCAATATCATATAAGACTGTCTCTACCACTTTCTTATGTTATGTCATCTGTGACTGTTCCTTTAAACATTAAATTTCACCCTAAAGATTTTAGAGTAACTCCATGGTTTCTTGATAAACCTCCTTCTGATGGACATGATTTGGGTACCATGTATATAGAACCTACTCCTTAGTGATGGTAGGCTTATGCTATAATTCTTCTTTGTACGTGACGCTTTAGCGTAGGTAGTGATCTTTATAGGAAATACCTTAGATTTCAGTTCCAAATTAGGCATCCATTGATTTTCCACAGTGCAATGTATCCTAACCATCCCTACGCCTTTATTTTCTTATTTATGCTACTTACTAAGATGCTCATATAAGTCTAGGAATTCCTCATAGCTATGATTCTTTCCACAAAAAGAACATGTAATATTCTAGAGGACATTCACGCTTGTAGTGGTCAGGTGATCCGCATGTAAAGCATGTTCCACAAGGGAATTCACCTCATCCACCACCATGACCTCATCCTCACGAACCCACCACAAAGATCGCCAAACTCTACCACATCCTTCATCATAGTGCTCTCATTCTGATCATAGTGCACTTGATTGTTATCTTGATCCTGGTGCTCATTCTTACCTTTATAGTTATCTGATACTCCTATCTTCCACACACCAATATCTATAACATCATAGATCTAACTAATAAATCTATAGTCCTTTGTATTGTGAGTCATGGTCCAAAAATCTTACAAGAGTAGAATATCTTCTTCCTTATCGTGCGTTATAATAATGGGAAGTGGCTAGCATCAAGGTTTAAATGACATATCTCAAATTCTAACAAAAAGAATGAGGGCACCGATTTGTGGGAAAAACTATCCTTGGTGTGACCTTCCACTTCACAATATTTATACCAAATCCCCATACGCGTCTCATGTGATGAATTTTCTTATAGTTTCTCCAACTAGTTTTCCATAGCTACAATTTGTGCTTCCAAGAATTGACTTACTCTAGTGTTTATACTCGACTACCTCAAAGATGTAAAGCTTCTTCAAGTTCTTTGTGTGGATTAGTGTATGTCTTATGCAACAAATCCCTTCTAAAATATGTGATCATACCTCCAACCAACCATTGTGCATGTTGGCTTGCATGACTATCATAAGAAAGCTTAGATAAAAGCATTTTGAAATGAACATCATACTCCCTAACACTCTCGCTTGTTCCTTTCTTAATATCCTTGAGCATGCTTATACTCTTCTGCTTAAAATCAGGGATGTGAAACTTTTTAAGGAAATTATCTTTCAATGTTGCATAATTTACGCAAGTCCACTGTGGTCAAACTTTATGTACCAACTATGTGCATGTCCCTATAACATAGTGGAAAATTGACTTTCCTGCGCTCGAAGTAATGATCCCTTTTGCACACCACAATATCTCACACATGTGCACATGTTCAACAACATCTTCTATGCCTCTATACTCTGGAAGATGAAGAGACATCTCCATGTAAATATTTTGGGGTTGGTGCGACCTTTCCCACCTGATCCAAAACCTCTTGTGTTACCTCTACCTCTAGAACCACCAAATCCACCAGAACTAGAACCACCTATACCTCTTGATCCTCCACTTGTAGCTGAAGCAAACGAAAATATGTACATCTTTGCGTCCTAATAGTAATAATGTATTGAAATCCCATGGTCTGTGAAGTGGTACCACTCCCATAAGTGAGCCCCAAATTCTGCACTCACATTCTACGTAGATGATGCACCTGAAAAGGTACCTCCAAACAACAACAAAGACATTTTCCTTGCCATCGATGTACTTTCTATGTGACTTACTCTTGCTTCCCTACTACCCAACTTAGCTCACCGACTACTTGTCGTACTAGTTAATGGAAAACCAAGTGTAAGGGCCAAGTTTCCGTGTAGATTTAGATGTGCACCCATGGCCCAGGTCATCTTTGTTGGCACACTTCCATGTGATGCTGAGGAGGGTTCCCTGTCATGATTACCCAAATGGGGAAGTTCCTGATGCTTCACCCCACACCTTCTCGCATGAGCTCTAAATCCTTCATGAGTAATCTCTCTTCTCAATGTCATTTTCTTTGTAACATCCCACTACTTCTCTATCTCACTCTCGTGTGCCTCATTATACTTAATCCACCTTTCTTCTCTCTACCTTTCTACCACTAGACCTTCCATCTTTCACCAAACCTACTCCTACCCCCACGTGTGGTGGGGATTAATTACCCATCAGTTTTTTTCTAAGTTCGTGGTCACCATAAAGATTTTGATCACCAATGGAATTCCTTGCAAGTAAGTTCCCCTGGGATACCGTAAAAAAATGGAATTCCACTACCTCTAGGAAAGAATAAGTTGAAATTGAGTAATCTAGAATATATCTATTTAGAACACTACAAAACCAATTGTCCAAAACACGTGTCCAATATATTTTCTTATATTTCGTAGAAATACGAGGCAATGATTCCACCCATTTAGTGTAATATTCGGTAGTGGTAATAATCCATTGATGATGTTGGGTAGAATGAGGGTTGTTCTCTCTAAAAAGATCTAAAACCCATCAAGAGAAAGAACAATGGTCTGATATGACTTGTAAGGCATGACTAGAGGTGTGATGAAGATTAGCATGTTGTTCACACTTCACACAATGCTTGACATAGTTGCAAAAATCACGGTTTAGGGTTGGGTAGTAATAGCACAGGAGAAGGATGCTTGACTGAAGTGACCCACAAAAATCCCATCGTGAACTCCTTGACAGTATGGAATTTCAGAACTTGTAAGGCATTATAAGAGGATACCATCAAAGCCATTTTTATAGAGAATACCACCCATGATGACATAACGAGAGAAACTTTTGAGAAAGTCTCATTGTCCATCATGAGTAAGATCTAGATGAAAATTGAAAGGAAATGGTAGTTAGCAAACTACTTATACCAAAGGTCATGTGAGTTAGTTTCAATGTTTCCTACAAGGTTGATATCTCATATTAGATAAGAAGGTGATTGAACCTTTGTCTATGAGAAAGATTTTTGAGTCGGAGGGAAAAGCATGGATTTGAGAAGCAAGACAAGCCATGGTGTCTGCAAATTTATTAGTGGAATGCGGGGTGGTTTGAAGTTCATAATGGTCAAAGGTAGCTAAAAGCATGTCAACATGACGCTTATACTTTTTAAGTATCTCGTTATGACACTGGTATATACCATTAACTTGGTTCATAACCAGTTGAGAGTTTCTAAAGATATTTATTGATTTAATGTCTAAGGCTATTTCAAGACCTAACATGAATGCTTCATATTCAAAATATTGTTAGTATAATAAAAATCTAGTTTGAAAGATAATGGCAAAGGCTAAATGTTAAGAGGAATGAGGATACCTCCGACACCACCCCCATGCTGAAATTTGGAACCATCAAAGAAAAAGGTCATCTGGTAAACTATATCTTCTAGGGAGAGGGTAACGATAGGTTCATCATGGAAATCAAAGTTAGATGATTGGTTTCGTAGATAGGTGTGTCTGCAAGTTAGTTAAGAATGGTTTGTCCATTGATGTGATTTTTGATAGATGGATTCAAGATATAGGTCCGTAAGAATCATGAGCTAATGTGCAACATGTTGATGTTGGTAGGGCTTAGTGTACATGAAATGTAAGGGGTCGATATTGGTGACAACAAAGGTTTTGTGGTCGAGAAGGTAATAGCGAATTTTAGTGGTGACAAAAACTAAGGATAAGAAGAGTTTTTAGCATGAGTATATCTAGTTTCTTATTCTAAAATTGTATGGCTTATATAATAAACCAATTTCTCCATGTGTTTCTTGTCACGATGAGTGAGCCTTTTGGCCCTGGGAATGATTAGTAGCAAAAATGTAAAGGTAAAATGGTTGGTCATCGTTAGGGTGGATGAGCACAGTGGTTGGAGGAGGTATTGTTTTAAGCCATCAAAATTTTTATGGCATTCATCATCCCATTTGAAGGAGACATCATTTTTGATAAGATGATGAAAAGGATGGTAGCGATCGTAAAGATGAGAAATTAAGTGCGATTTAATAGATCAGATTGCAACTTTCCTTGAAATCTATGAAGTTGACAAAGGTTATTAGGTGGAGGCATCTCTAGAATAGCCTTGATTTTAGTGGGATTAACTTCAATGCCACGCAAAGAAGGATAAAACTAAGGAGCTTTCCAGAGAGAACAACAAAGACACACTTCTTAGGTTAAAGGAGAACACAAATTGATAAAATGGTCGAAGACAACCTTAAGGATGACAAGGTGTTCGACCTGATGTTTATATTTGGCAAGAATATTGTCAATGTAATATTCCAATATAATATGTATGATGTCATTAAAGATATAAGTCATACCCCATTGATATGTAGCACCAACGTTTTTAAGGCCAAAGGGCATGACTCTATAGCAGAAGGTCCCCCAAGGAGTGATGAAGGTAGTTTTTTATCTTCTGAGGAAAGTAAAATTTTGTTATAACTCGAGAAACCATCCATGAGTGATAGCATCTCATGGTTGGAAGTGAGATCAACTATTTAGTCAATACTAGGTAGAGGAAAGTCATCATTAGGGCAAGCTAAGTTAAGGCTATGTAAATATGTGAAAATGCAGAGTCCTCCTGTCACTTTTGTGACTAGAATGATGTTAGATATACATTGGGGATAATCAATGGGTAGGATGAAGGAAACTTGTTATCCCATTTTAGTGATTTCAGCTAAAAATTGAGATAACCATTAGAATTTTTGAAAAATCTCTTAAAAATCCCTTTTGAAAGAGATTTTCGGTTTTCGGGTTTTTATTGCATGAAAACATGTTTCTCTCATGCATCATGTCTCATGTTTCTCGAAACCTGAAACCCGAATTTCCTAAGTCCTTCATGTTGGGTTTTCGGAACTTAGAAGCATCTAAACATCTCATGCATCATGTCTCATGTTTCCCAAAACCTGAAACCCGAATTGCCTAAGTCCTTCATGTCGGGTTTTCAGAACTTAGAAGCATCTAAACATCTCATGCATCATGTCTCATGTTTCCTGAAACCCGAAACCTGAAATGAAGCAAATGCATCATGTCTCATGTTTCTGAAACCCAAAACCTGAAATGAAGAAAATGCATCATGTCTCATGTTTCTCAAACCAAACCCGAAATGCATCATGTCTCATGTTTCCCAAAACCCAAAACCTAAAATGCATCATGTCTCATGTTTCCTAAAACTCAAACCTGAAATGCATCATGTCTCATGTTTCCGAAACCCAAAACCCGAAATGAAGCAAATGCATCATGTCTCATGTTTCCCAAAACCCAAAACCCAAAATGCATCATGTCTCATGTTTCCCAAAACCTGAAACCCGAAATGAAGCAAATGCATCATGTCTCATGTTTCCCAAACCCAAAACCCAAAATGAAGCAAATGCACCATGTCTCATATTTCCTGAAACCCAAACTTGAAATGTATCATGTCTCCTATTTCAAACCCAAACCCAAAATACATCATGTCTCATGTTTCCCAAAACTCGAAACCTGAAATGCATCATGTCTCATGTTTCCCGAAACTCAAAACCTGAAATGCATCATGTCTCATGTTTCTCGAAACCCGAAATGAAGCAAATGCATCATGTCTCATGTTTCTCAAAACCCGAAACCCGAAATGAAGCAAATCCTTTGTTATAGGTTTTTAGACGCTCCAAGCATGATGACATGTCATTAATATCCAGTTGTCTAGCAGTTGTTACACATGTCAAGTGAGGTGTATTAGTAATGATTCCAATGCGCCAAATGAAGCTAAGATGTAGGGCACAATCTGAAAGTTCTAGGAATTCTGAGACAAGCAAGCTATGCTGGAGGAAGACAAGGATGATGAAACAAAATAAGCATAATGTTTCATGTCATTTCAATCCAAAGATTGACATGTATTTTTCATTTTCGTTTCATCACATAAGAAGCAAATTTTGACTTGGTCTCCTGTGTGAGAGTCAAGCAAAATAGGACTCTTGTTAAAAGATTATTTTCTAGGATTTATCCTATTTTCTCTCTACTCTTTTTATTATAAATAAGGGATGCTTATGCATTCCAAAGGGTTGAGATTTTTGGAATATTGAGAACCTTTGATCAGAAGAAGAACTTTGTATTTTCTTTCAATCATTCAAAGAATAGAAATTGATGTCATTTTTGCAAACTTTGTGTTGTGAGATTCATCTCTCTTAAGATATTGCTCTTATGTTCAGGATCTTAAGCTATTCTTAGTTTAGCGTTCTCAATCGTTTTAAATTGTTTCAAACATTACATTACATTTTTTATCTAGAACTCGTATTATTATTTCATGATCTTTGTTTGCTCGAAAGAAAGTACTTTCTTGTTATTTCCTTTCTGTGATGCATCCTTTCTAATCTATTTTATTTCTAAAACAACAATATTTCCAGTTATTGTGGATGTGGCTTTTAGGATTCTGTCCTGATCCCATGGTTAGATTAGTGTGAATATTATATGCATTATTTCTATTGTGTTTTAGATTAGTAATAAACATGTAGCCTCATCTGTCTTTGGAGGGATTCAATCCCATATACTATGGTTAAACCTCATATTTCATCTTGACAAAATATCCAACCAACAAAACCGAAAGAAGGCACTAGAATTCTTCTTTGACATGAATGGAAATGAGAGGATGCATTTTTCAAAACTTTTGTTTCAAGGGCTTGGCATCAAGAATGGTTATGATATTATGGACCACGATATTTGGGTCAATACCAGGCATATCAGCGTAGGACCAATAAAAAGCGTTGATATGATCCTGGAGAAAAGAAGTAAAAACTTCTTGTTCAAACATCTAAAGATTGGCTAATTTTAGACAAGTCAAGCTAAGGACAAGAGGAAAGCCAATAAAAGGACACTAGAGCAATTGGAAGACATGAGAATAAAGAAAATGAAGAGAATGCAAAAACTTTATGCAGGTAAGGTACATCTCGCTATATCAAATGTAGCTAATGTATTAGAATATGGGAATAAAATACATAATGAAAATGTAGAGAATAATTATTTTGTAATGAATAATGATATTGAATTGAATGACAATGTTGGTATGGATGAAGAAATTGATATGAATCCAATTGTTTAACCCTTACCCGAGAATCCAAATGTTAACCCCGAAATTCATATGAAAAACACTAAATGAAGAAAGTAACCTTGTAAATGAATATTCACCTCTAAGAACACCTCCTTCCATTTTACGAAGAAACCCAATTCACTTAATTGAAATTGATGAAAACATTATAAAACCAATGTCTAACAAAATGTCTAAAAGAAATGTGAGAAGAAAAGCTAGTGGAATTTGGGATAATTACTTTGAGAAATTAAATGACACACAAAGATGTCAATTGTTTGTTACATTGATGAAATTAATTAAGATGAGACCTATATTGAAGACCTTGGGGTTAATAACATCTAATTTTTTGATTAGAATGCGTCAATTGTTGAAAACATACATAAAGCATACCAAATCGTAGGTGGAAAAAGACGCACTAAAGATCGTGCACTTACTAATTGTATAGTAAGTGATAAAATAGTTAATAAATGCTTGATTAGAAAAACAAGTAATTCTTTGAATATAAATAGAAAAACACTAATGAAAGCAATAGAGAGACGTAAACATCTTGAGTCACCAATAACACCGACTATTGGGATTTCTCTAGAAGACTTCCATGAAAAAACAAAAATACATCTGATATTCTAAAAGAATTAATTATAAAATTTTGAATGAGAACACAAGGGTGTCACCAAATAGAAGAGATACAGTAGAAAGAAGAATAGGTTCTCATAATCTTGAATCACGTGCAAAACATTTCTTAAATATGACTCAAACACAATTGTTCTCTAGGTTTAAGAATGGAAATCCACAAATTAACATTAGCCAAAGATTCTTTGAAATGAGAAAACCATTTTATGTGAAAATCAATCACTCACGTACCACTTGTTGTTGCAGGCATCATGTTGAATTTTCAATGCATTATGATGTTTTTTGTCAAATACATTGTGTTTTGCATATTAACATCATGTTACAGGAGTGTGGATTAAATGTCCCACCAAAATATTCAAGGGAATTTATTCTGACAATATTTTGTGAAAAATCAACTAGATAATTTTTTTATAACAAAGCATGTTTGGATGGAAGGTGCAATGTATGTGGCGGCTTGCCAAATCTAATAATTTGTATCCATAAGGAGAGTATAGATTCAATAGGAAAATAATTGGTTCATTTGACCAAATATAAATTGGTGGCATATCAATTACAAGATGGAAAAGAATCTAATAGTGTGAGCTTGTTATAAAATAATTACCGTATCGAATATATGGTCAAATTCGAGAGAAATTTTTTTATGAGTATGCAAAGCACACATAAATCTCGATGGTTGGATGAACAATTCAAGTTAAGAAAGGACACATTCCCACTTGGTACTATTGTTTCAAAATTTGACTTCAAAGAGAATTACACATTACAACCACAAATGGAGGTTCAGTCTCAATATTATAACTCAGTGCAAGTTGCTATTTTCATGCATATAGCATTCATGCACTCTTCAGAAAGCACTTAGCAAAATTGAAAAATATTAAGAGAGTATCATTTCTACATCAGTGATGATTGGACACATTCTAGATAATATGTACAAGGGTGTTTGTAGGTTTTTTATGCAAACTTGAATGAGAGGAACATTAGTTTCGATCAACATTACATTTGGTCGGACAACTGCACATCACAATTCAAGAATGCACAAATGTTTTATTGGCTAAGCAGGATGCACAAAGAAACAAATGTACAACATATCTAGACTTTTATTGAGGCATGGCATGGAAAAGGAGATCATGATGGTGCAGAACATGTGTGAAAAGATCACTTGCAAGTGTAGAGTTAAAGTTCAAGGATGGTGCTAAATTTATAGATGCAAAAACATTATTGATTAGTGTATCAAGAATATGGGCCATGAATCTCAAGAGAGATCAAAGGTTCGTAGATATTTTTCGTTGATATAAGAAAACATCTAGAAAAATTTGAAGATTGTATGATAGTTGTAGGATCAATTGATATGCACTCATTCCATAGTTGAGATGCAAATGATTGGACTATTTATACTAGGTGAATGACATATTTTTTTATACCATGCATTGAGTTGGCATGGAATGAATGTGAGTCACAAGTAGTGGGTGGATGAATGGACTTGTAGACCTCTAATTCCACTTGACACACATCAAGTTCCATGAGCATTACAACTTGCAAGGTATTTAGATCAAATAATGACATCACCTGAATTTGACCAAGTATTTGATTTAGTGTAACAAGGTACATACATATATGTACATGCCATGTTTTAGATTTATAAACTATTAAATGGTTAACTCTTAATTATTAAATGGTAAATTTGACTGAAAATTTTGACTGAAAAATTTATTTTGTGATGTAGGGCACATTTTTGTAGTTATTGCAACATAATTTAACAAAGAGGGAACAGACTACTTCTTTTCTCGTTGTGTAGAGGGGAAAAATTGACTTCCACACTATCATTGATGGAGAAGAGTTTAAGTATCCCATCGGGTCAATGGTAGTCACCGAACTTGGCTTCGACTATATCCTATCAAAAATTCAAACATTTGGTTGTTTAAAGACTATGAAGTACATCAAAATATACTTCACTATTCACATTTGGTCCTTGCAACAAATATTAAATTGATCAAATATCGAGGTAGGCCATTAAACCGAATCTGTGGAAGGTTCATTAATCGACCATGAAGATATTATTGCTACTATCAAGAGTAGATTTGATCCTTGTGGTTCATTAGATTGAATTTTCAAAGGTATGTTCTTCATGAATTTAATTTGAATATTTACTTAAATGATTTTATTTAAATTCTCGTATGATTTAAAATTCTATTTAATTGCTTACTAACATGTTTATGTAGGTTAGTGGTGCCAAAAAAATCTTCCACCTTCACATGGTTGGCAATGTCAAGAGAGAATTTATTATTCTCGGCCAAGTGAAGCTAAGAGTAATTTTTTTAGGAAGGAACAACAAACATAATTCTCATTTCACCACCGATATTGTATGAACCACCTATATTATTCGTGTGATTGGGTAATGGACAACCTTACACCGACCCAAACCAGTAGTATTTTGTGAGTTTGCAAACAATAGACAGCGATAGAACCGAATGGAGATGGATAAAACATTGATAGGATTTCGTAGAGGGCCCCAACATGGAGGTTTTGGATCTAATGAGATGTCTCTAGGCACCACATTCTAAGAAATCACATCGTGTAGTCCCTTAAGAGCTCTAAGACAAAAACACGCTATATCTTTGATGACTGATTTCTCACACTCCGTGGCACCTAGAAATGTATCATTAGATCTAAAACCTCCATGTCGGGTCCCTCTACAAAATCCTTTCATGGTTTCATCCATCTCCTTTCCGTTTCTCGTTGTCTTATTGTTTGCAAATGCATGAAATAGTGTAGTCCGAGTTAGTGCAAGGATGTCGACGTTATATTTTACTAACAAGTGAGCTCGTGGGACCAAACCGTCTACACTCACACATTTGGATGGCTAGATGAACACTAAAGGAGGATTTATTTTTGTTCACTATGCTCCCCAATGTGTTTTTAGGCTACCTCATCCGGCATAGTCTCTTAAGAGCCCCGAGACCAAAACACACTATATCTTCATGGGTGATTTCTCGAACTCTGTGGAACCTAGAGATATCTTGTTAAATCCTAAACCACTACATTGGGGCCCTCTACAAAATCCTATCATGTTTTAATCCATCTTTATTTGGTTCTCTCACTGTCCTATTGTTTGAAAAGACGTAAGATACTATAGTCTGAGTAAGTGTAAGGCTACTAGACACAATACTTTGTAAACATAATCTCTTTGGGCCAAATCAACTATGCCAACATGTTGGGGTGGCCAAGTAAATGCTAAGGGAGGCTTTTTTTGGTTCCCTATGCTCCCTGTGCTTTGAGACAACCTCGACGGCGTAGGCCCTTAAGAGCCCTGAGACCAAAACATGTTATATCTTTGACGGGTGATTTCTCATACTCCGTCGCACCTAGAGACATATCATCATATCATAAACCTCCACATTGAGGCCCTCTACGGAATTATATTGCAGTTTTATCCATCTTCATTTGGTTCTCTCATTGTCCTATTGTTTATAAACGCGTGAAATAGTGCGGTGCACTGAGTCGATAAGGTTTTCAGATGCAATACTTTGCAAACAGAAGCTCTTGGCACCGAATCAACTACACCAACATGTCGAGGTGGCCAGGTGAATGCTAGGGGAGGATTTTTTTGGTTCCCTACACTCCCCGTGCTTTCAGACTACCTCGTCCTGCATAGGCCCTTAAGACCCCTTAGACAAAAACACGCTATATCTTCGACAGTGATTTCTCAAACTCCGTGCACCTAGAGATGTCTCGTCGATCCTAAACCTCCACATCGGGGCCCTCTATGAAATCCTCGTATTTTTTTTATCATTCTCTATTGAGTTCTCATATTGCCCTATTGTTTGTAAACACGTGAAATAATGCGCTTTGATTAAGTGTAAAGCTATCGGAGACGCAATACTTTACAAACAAAAGATCTTGGCACCAAACCAACTAT
The DNA here is from genome assembly GCA_018340775.1 of Taxus wallichiana var. yunnanensis. Classification (NCBI taxonomy): domain Eukaryota; kingdom Viridiplantae; phylum Streptophyta; class Pinopsida; order Cupressales; family Taxaceae; genus Taxus; species Taxus wallichiana. Next base: position 878,584,750 of record CM031234.1, read on the forward strand.
GCCAACACATCTAGGTGGATAGGTAATCACTAGGGAGGCTTAAGCTTTGGTTCCCTATACTCCTCGATCTTTTGGACTACCTCATCCCGGTGTAGGCCATTAAGATCCCCGAGACCAAAACACATTATATCTTCAACGGGTGATTTCTCGACTCCGTGGCACCTAGAGACATCTCATGAGATCTTAAACCTCTATATTGAGGCCCTCTAAAAATCATATCATAGTTTTATCCATCTCCATTTGGTTCTCTTTGCTATCATATTGTTTGCAAACACACAAAATAGTGTATTTTGATTCAAAGCAAGGTTGTCGAGACGCTATATTTTGCAAATGGTAGCTCATGGGGCCGAACCGTCTGCGCCAACATGACCATATGGCTAGGCTAATGCTAGTGGAGGTTTTTTTTTGTTCCCTATGCTCCCCATGCTTTTGAGCTACCTCATTCAAAGCGTAGTCTCTTAAGAGCCCCGAGACCAAAACATGCTATATCTTTGACAGTGATTTCTGACTCAAGTGGCACCTAGATATGTCTCGTTAGATCCTAAATCTCCAAGTTAGGGCCCTCTACAAAATCCTATCACATTTTTATCCATCTCTATTTGGTTCTCTCATTGTCTTATTGTTTGCAAACACACGAAATAGTGTAATTTGAGTCAGTATAAGGTTGTCAGATGCAATACTTTACAAATGGAAGACCTTATCGCCAAACCAACTACGCCAACATGTCGGGGTGGACAAGTGAACTCTAGGGGAGGATTTTTTTGGTTCCCTATGCTCCCTATCCTTTCATACTACCTTGTCCGAGCATAGACCCTTAAGATCCCCGAGACCAAAACACTCTAAATCTTCGATAGGTAATTTCTTGGACTCCATGGCACCTAGAGACATCTCATCAGATCTTAAACATCTACATCATGGCCCTCTACAAAATTATATCATGGTTTTATCCATATCCATTCAGTTCTCTTGCTGTCCTATTGTTTGCAAACACATGAAATACCGTGCATTCTCGAGTCGCTGTAAGGCTACTAGACATAATACTTTGCAAATGGAAGCTCCTTGCACCGAACCAACTACGCCAACATGTCTAGATGACTTGGTTAACACTTGGGAGTCTTTTATTTTGTTCCCTATGCTCCCCAATGCTTTCAAACTACCTCGTATAGGTGTAGGCCCTTAAGAGCCCTAAGACCAAAACATGTTATATCTTCGACGAGTGATTTCTTAAACTCCGTGGCACCTAGAGATATCTTGTCAGATCCTAAACCTCCATGTCAAGGCCCTCTACAAAATTATATCACAGTTTTATCCATCTCCATTCGATTCTCTAGTTGTCCTATTGTTTGTAAATGCATGAAATAGTGCAATCTAAGTGAGTATAAGGCTCTCAGACGCAATACTTTGCAAACGGAAGCTCGGGACCGAACCAACATGCCAACATGTCGGGGTGGCCAAGTGAATGCTAAGGGATGATTTTTTTGGTTCCCTATGCTCCCCGTGCTTTCGAACTATCTCGTCCTGGGACATAGGCCGTTAAGATCCCTTAGACCAAAACACACTATATCTTCAACAAGTGATTTCTCAGACTCCATGGCACCTAGAGATGTCTCGTCAGATCTTAAACATCCATGTCGGGGTCCTCTACAAAATCCTATCACATTTTTATCCATCTCCATTCGGTTCTCTCGCTATCCTATTGTTTGCAAACACATGGAATATTGCATCGAGTTAATGTAAGGTCATCGACGCAATACTTTGCAAACGAAATCTCCTTGCACCGAACCAACTACACAAAACATACAGATGGCCCGGTGAATACTAGGGGAGGATTTTTTTTGGTTCCCTATGCTCCCCGTGCTTTCAGACTACTTCATCTGGGCATAAGCCCTTAAGAGTCATGAATGACTAGATTGGCTTAAGAATGAATTTGATAGGGGAATGTCTAATAACACACGAGACTTATCAATCGCCTATTAAATATTTCTTATTTAGTTCTTAATGGGATTCAACTGGCCTATGGCTTAGTGACCTTCCATTCATTGATCATTTATGTTATGATAAACCCGTAGATACTTTCAAAAGCTCCTTCAAAAGGATAGGGGTATTCATCAAGCATAGTGAAGGGTGTGATGTGATTTCCAAATAACTTGAAATACATAAAGATTTAGAGGTAAGAACATGAATTGGAAAGGAATCAAGAATCATTGAGTGTCTGAATCAGAATGTCACTACATCTGGAGACATTCCCAAGCATTGGAGTAATGTATATGGAGAGACATTCTAAAAATATCAACAAATGAAAGGCATCAAATTGTGACTACTCTCAAGTGTTTCTATAGGGGAGAAGACTAATAAGCATATAAGAATGTAGTATGTGCATTATAAGATAGGAATAGTACAAAGACACCATGAGCATGAACAAGTGCAAGTAAGGTAAATACACATATACACATTGATAAATTGAATGAATAATTAGTCGATTAGGTAACTCTTTATATACATACATTTTATAAATATTGATTTCCAAAGTTTGATGCATATTATACATTGAAAATTCTAGTACATGTACATCACCAATAAATGAAAAAATAATCCATAATGTCTTAAATATTGTCAAGTGCACATCATATTAATTTCATGCAAAAATAATCTCAAAAATGTAAGGTCTCATACAAAAATATCAAGTTCCAAATACTATTTTAATGTGCATAATAAATATAAAAATGCCCAAATAGGTCATATACCATCAAGTTCAAATTCCATATAGGTGTACATACAATTCCATGCACATAGGCATAAAAAAATTCATGTAAGACATATATATTTCCTAATCATCAAAATATATCCCTCTCTTGCCCTTGCTCAAGAAGGCCCTACCTTAGATGAAGATGGAGATCTATGAGATGACTTTGGATCGTCTCGAGCCAATGCTATGAGTCCTCTTCCATTGAATACTCAGCTATAGATGAGATTGTAAATGGAAACAATGTTTTTTTGTCAAAACTTAATTTATATATGTTTTCAACATGTATTTAAACCATGCTAGAATGAAATTATTTACATAAATACACAAACTTACCACAAGTTTTTGATTAAGCCGAATTTGCATCTCATGCTCAGATGAGTTATCGAGAGCTCCTAGAGTATGAATGGGGGATCAAAGATGAAAAGATAGAGGAGTCTTTGCCCATGAAGTCAAAATGGAGGGGGTTGAAGTTCCCTACATACACATAAGATCGTAAAATCTAACATCATAATTAATGAAAATATGTATGTGTAAAGACAATATTTTAACTAATTTTATCAATATAGAACTATTGTTTTTACCCCACCAAGCCTATGAATAAAATGAATAGGGCTACTACATGTTGTAGGTAACTCCTGCATATACACAATGAAGGACACTATTAACATAATTTAATGATTCTACAATGAAAGACATTACTAACATGTAATTTAACATAATATGAATTACATGAGAAATTTAACAAAATTTACATGTTGTTTCAATACCTCAATGAGTTGTTGCACAGATGAAATTGCAACAAACACCTTTCTCTACTTGTAGCAGAGATGGTGAGGTGTCTAGTGAAGTCAACATCTTTATCAAACATGTATCACGTGAGCTAGATGAACATAGTAGAACATACATATGTTTGCATGTATGTGAAAATTTTACACAATTAACATTCTAAATTACCTCTGTGAATGTATGTGTATGCATGGTGCTTGCCTCCTGTGGTCGGGATGAAGATGCACCTCATGCGCACTATAATATCAATGCATGTACATGTACAAATACAATTTTTCAAAAATTTAACGTATATATAACTAAATCAAGTACTCCAAAATTTTTGTAACACACATAATAAAACATAACAAATACCTGCGAAGGTGACGCCGATGACTGTAATCCAAATGTATCACTCAAAAATGCATCTGACATAGTGATATTATCATGTGCACCCCTAGCACCAACTCCACCAAAATCAGTACGCATGAAAGTATCATCCTCCTTAGGCCCCAAACATATGCTACCACATGACGAGAAAAGATGCGGCCTCATACAAGTACTCCCTGAGGGAATACTTGGTGTATCTCCATGAGAATTTGGCTCAAAAATATCCCTCGTATGTTGAACAAGGGTCATAGATAGCCCCGAAGTGCGTGGAGTGTATCAATCTCTACTGTCTCCTTCACTACTTAATGGACAATCTTAGGGCCGAGGGGATTCTATGCTTTGGGACTCTACCCTTCTAAAAGGCACACATTGTGCACCCAGTCGATCATGTGTAGATCCTTTTCCTCAGCCCTAGAAATCTTGAAAATCAAAATAATTTGGGATCTCATTAAGAATAAACTCGCAATAGAGTTTCCTCAAAAATTATAGTGGCATCTCATTGTTATTACAAGGTGGAAAACCAAACACCATCCACCATCGGTCCTAAAAATTATTTTTAATCAAATTATTATCGCACCAATGGATGGGAAACCATTTACATGACAACGGAATAGGAAAATTAGTGCGGGGGTTTGTGAATAAGATGCGTATGAGGTATTTTGTACTTTCTTTTTCTTTGCATTCACATATGACAATTAGTTGGAATAATAAACCCTACAACCCTCTCTGTAATTTTTCTAATGATTGATTTTCCCCATTGTCACGTCAACTTTAGAAAGTAATGCCTCTAATGTGTTTGCAAGAGAGGCGTTATAGGGGTTTGTAGATTGTGAATCCCTCATTCTTTTGAGTAAATCCTCAATTTCAAAAAAAAATTCAACTATGTGGGTTGCTAAATCTTCTTGACTACCTGGGGATGTTGAGAAATTGTGGGAGGGTTAGGAGGGATGACATGAATAATAGGGTTTGGTTGTGGTTGATTCCCTTGACCTCGAATTGTAACAATAAGAAAAATGTATTCAATTAAAATTTTAATCGATAATTATCATATTCCAATGCAATTTTGAGAAAAGAATTGTCCCTACCTCTTCTCTCGTGGTGCCATCATCGATTCGATCTTCCCGGTGATCCGAACCAATCCTTTGAGCTTGAGATCTAGCTAAATGAAAAAACACAAGGGTACAGCTTAAGCTCAAACTCACATTTGAGGGAGAAAAAATGATAGAGGCTCGGGCCTCTTTTTTATTTATATAAGACATAACATTTACGTGTTATAATGTGTACGTGTTATGCTTTGGTAAATCCCAAACTTGAGAATTTAAAATGCGATCACATTTTTCTTTTTTTTAGTTTTTATCCACTTTTTGGCCCCCCAACTTCGTGTTCTTACCCCCAAGAAACGGGCTTGTTTACCAAATACTTCAATGCCATGTGATCGGTATAGAATACAAATTATATTACTAGTAGGTACTCTTTGAATTTATGTAGCGCATAGATCATTGACAAAGCTTCGCGCTCTGTAGTTGTATAATTCTACTCTGCATGAGTCAAATTTCTACTAGTAAAATAGATAGGATGATCTATAATACCTTCTCTAGGTTGAGCAAACACCACACCAATGGTCATGCCAGAAGCGTCCACATGTACATGAAATGGTTCCTCCCATGAGGGAAAGTATATAATAAGTGTTATAGTAAGTTTCTCCTGTAATGTCTCGAATGCATGTTATTGTGGTTCCCCCAATAGAATGTCCCTTTTCCTTTTATTAACTCCTCCAAGGGTGCGGAAACCTTAGCATATCCTTTATTAAATTTTCTATAATACACAAAGTGAACTAAGAATCTATGCACATCACTTTGACTCCAGTAGGTTTTTCCAGCCGATAATGACTATGACCTTTAGTTGGATCAACCAAAACCTTCCTTGTAGATGATGTGCCCTAGCAATGTGCCAAATGGTGTGGGAAATATGCATTTCTTGATGTTTAAAGAGATGCTTAAGTGTCGACATATTTCAAACATTAATCGTAAATTATCACAACAAATCCTTATTAAGTCCATATACTATCCAAGAATCTAAATAAACATGTAAGAATTTGTGAATAAAATATTTTAACGCTTGAACAACTATGCGCAAAAATACATTAGGTGCGTTTTTCAAACCAAAAGGCATCACAAGATAGGAAAAACTTCCCCATTCAAAGTGGTAAAAGTCATTTTGTCTCAAGATATCCCTATGCAATTCCAACCTAATGATACCCAGAGAATCCATCTATAAATGAATATATTTTGCACCATCAAACACCTTCTAATATCTCCTCTATGAAGGGCATAGGAAAGGGATAAGTCACACATGTAGCATTCATTTCCTGCTGTCCACATAGATCCTAATCGCACTACCATATTTATTTATACCGATCACCATTGGGCTAACCTATTCGACTCGTCCAGGGGCTTGATGATTCCATATTTTAACTTTTTGTCAATTTCTTCCTTGACCTTTTCACACAAGTTGGGGTTCATTATATAGGGTCTCTTCCTAACCAGAGTGCACCTTCCATAATCTTTATGTTCCATTCTCCTAATGATTCATGCATGCCTTTTAGTTAATGGTGTCCCTTGAGAATTAAGTCCTTATAATATCGTAGTAATTCAATGATTTTTTCCACTTCAAAGACAAACCAATAATCCCCAATTATATCCTTTTTAGGCTTAACATCCAATCTAGTATTCACTTTATTTATTTTCATAGGTTCATGATCATTGTGTATGGTCTTATCTACACTTGTCCAAAACCTCACGTCTACCTATTGAATGATCTACATCCATATTTTATACTTCTTCATCATATATTAAGTAGACCATCTTCAATTTTGTTTTCTGAAGGCAAGCACTCTTAATTAGTGTGGCATCGGTCCCTTATTTTTCACCAAAGAGAGCTTCAGAGTCTACCCCTCCAAATAGCTCCTGTATGAGTTCTTCCACCTTAGCACTATCTCCCATAGTTAAGTGCTTTATAACCTTTAATGCCTCTTCTTCTAGAGGTTTAGTAGAGAAGTAGTCAAAATTATGGATCATTCTTGCAATCAAATCCTGCCAATTTCCAGTATCTCTATGGAGTTTTACATATACATAGCAAGCACACATGTAGCCTTGTAAAGTGGAATAAAATTTTTGCAACCAGAGTGAAGGTGGTAAAGCTACTCCGACCCTTTGTCCAAAGTCTCTCACACTATTGAACATGGTTCTAAATAGGTTGATTTCCATGATAAGTGCATATTTGATTAGGTGCATGGCTCCTGGAAAACTGAGTATAAAGAGCAATCCTAATTTCATTCCATACTAGAAGATTATCCCCGTGAACCACCCACCAAAGATGTTGTTGTCTCGCGCAGGGTATATACTAGCATATTCTATCTCTTCAAATGGTCTATCCATTTTTCCTCCATGGTGCATAGAAATATTGTAAGATCTCCTTCTCCACTGTATTTAGGTACCGAGTTGTTACCTATTCTCCTGATATAACAAGGTTTATTGTTCCACACAAATGTGCTTCTTACTTCGCACCCTACCAACTCATAAGTACCATGAGCCCAATTATCACAATCAATACTTGTAGTATCACTAATAGACTATGCATCTTCCCACTGAAGGATTCCTTCTTTATATGGCTCGAGCACTTCTGAGTCCCGGATGAAGCATACATAAATCCTATTTAGATCTTCCTCACCTAAAGGCTCATCATAGGCGTATATTTCCCATCGATTAAAGGGATGATAACTCTTTCCTCCTTGTTTTCAAAAATGATATGTCCCTTGTTGAATCAAGATAAGAATTATTTGCATAACACTAAGGGCATCCAAGAATAGATGGGAAATTGTCTACTTCTGAAAGTGATAAAACCTATAAATCTCCTATGAACTTGGCCCCTTGTATAGTAATGGATGCATCTTTTAAAACTCCAATAGAGGTGGCCTTTTTTGATTATCCATAAACAACACAATAGAATATGGTTGTAATGGGTGTCTCCCCATCTGTACCCATGCATCTAATGTAAGTACATTAATTTCCACACCTGTGTCAATCAATTTATTACTCAAAAGCCATCCATCCAAAATAACATTTAGATTTATTTCCTTGTCATCGTCTAAGCTATGCAGTTGAGTGAGATTTACATGCAGGATCTATCATCTAGTCTCAATATTTGCGTGTGGAGTGTTTCCTTTATCCAATTCCCTGAACAATGGAATAATATTCTCCCGGCACAACATTTTACACACCTCCTTCAATTCATCAATATCATATTATACTGTCTTTACCACTTTCTTATGTTATGTCATCCATGATTGCTCCTTTAAACATTATATTTCACCCTGAAGATTTTTGAGTAACTCCATGGTTTCTTGATAAACCTCCTTTTGATGGACATGATCTGGGTACCGTGCATGTAGAACCTCCTCCTTAGTCATGGTAGGCTTCTATTGTAATGCTTCTTTGGTGTGTGCCACTTTAGCGTAGGTAGTGATCTTTACAAGAAATACCTTAGATTCTAGTTCCAACTTGGGCATCCACTGATTTTCCATAGCGTGATGTATCCTAACCATCCCTGTGCCTTTTTTTTCTTTTTTATGCTACTTACTAAGATGCTCATATAAGTCCGGGCATTCCTCATAGCTATGATTCTTTCCATAGAAAGAACATGTAATATTTTGAGGACATTCATGCTTGTAGTGGTTAGGTGATCTACATGTAAATCATGTTCCACAAGGGAATTCACCTCATCCACCACCATGACCTCATCCTCCAAACCCACAATAGTATCCTCGACCTCTACCATGTCCTTCATCATAGCTCCCTTGTTCCGATCATAGTGCAATTGATTTTTATCTTGATCCTGGTGCTCATTCTTTCCTTTAGAGTTATCTAATACTCATGTCTACCTCACATCGATATCTATAACATCATAGATCTAACTAATAAATCTACAATCCTTTGTATCATTAGTCATGGACCAAAAAATCTTACAATAGCATGATAGATTCTTCCTTATCGCGCGTTGTAATAATGGGAAGTGGCTAGCATAAAGTTTTAAATGACATATCTCACAGTCTAGCAAAGAATGAACACACTTTGATTTACGTGGACAACTATCCTTTATGTGACCTTCCACTTCACAATATTTATACCAAATCCCCATATGCGTATCATGTGATGAATTTTTTAATAGTTTCTCCATCTCGCTTTTTTATAGCTGTAATTTGTGCTTGTAAGAATGGAATTACTCCGGTTCTATACTCCCGACTACCTTAGCATGTAAAGCTACTTTAAGTGCTTCGTGTGGATCGGTGTATGTATTATGCAACAAATCCCTTCTAAAATACATGATCATACCTCCCACCAACCATTGTGCATGTTGGCTTGCATGAATACAATAAGAAAGCTTAGATAAAAGCATTTTGAAATGAGCATCATACTCTCTGACACTCTTAATAGTGCCTTTCTTAGTATCCTTGAGCACGCTTATACTCCTTTTCTCGAACTCGGGGATGTGAAACTCTTTTAGGAAATCATCTTTCAATGCTGCATATTTTACACAAGTCTCGATCGGGATCAAAAATTTTGTACCAACTATGTGCGTGTCCCCTAACGTATTGTAAAATTGACTTACCCCGCACTCGAAGTCATGATACTTTATGCACACCATAGTATCTCACACATGGGCACATGTTCAACAACATATTCTATGCCTCGATACTCTGGAAGATGAAGAGACATCAAAATATAAATATTTTGGGGTTGGTACGGACCTTGCCTACTTGATCCGAGAACCTCATGTGTTACCTCTTCCTCTAGAACCACCGGATGCACCCAAAATAGAACCACCTATACCTCTTTATCCTTCACTTGTAGCCAGAAGTGGACCGAGAGATGTACATCCATGCATCCCAATAGTAATAATGTCTTGAACTCCCACTTTGTCTATGAAGTGATACTAGTCCCATAAGTGAGCCCCAAATTTTGTGTGCTCACATTCTACATAGATGATGCACCTGAAAAGGTACCTCCAAACAAAAATGAAGACATTTTTCTTGTCGTCGATGTACTTTCTATGTGACTTACTCATGCTTCCCTACTACCCAACTTAGCTTGCTAACTACTTGTCATACTAGATAATGGAAAACCAAGCGTAAGGGCTAGGTTTCTAGGTAGATTCAGATGTGCACCCGTGGCCCAGGTCATCTCTGCTGGAACACTTCCATGTGAGGCTAAGGAGGGTTCCATGTCATGCTTATCCAAATGGGGAAGTTCTCGATGCTCCAGCCCCACACTTTCTACGTGAGCTCTAAATCCTTCACGAGTAATCTCTCTCCTCAATGTCATTTGCTCTATAACATCCCACTGCTTCTCTATCTCACTCGCATGTGCCTCATTATACTTAATCCACCTTTCTTCTCTCTACCTTTATACTGCTATTTCTACCATCTTTCACCAAACCTACTCCTTCCCCCACGTGTGGTGGGGTTTAGTTAGCCATCGGTTTGTTTTCTAAGTTCAGGGTCACCATCAATATTTTGATCACCAGTGGAATGCCTTGCAAGTAAGTTCCCCGATACCATAAAAATGGGATTCCACTAACTCGGGCAAGAATAAGTTGAAATTGAGTACTCTAGAATATATCTATTTAGAACACTATGAAACCAAGTATCCAAAGCACGTGTCCAAATTAGATCAAGCATCATAAAGGGCCTGAAATTCTTCCCCGTGTCCATACAAGTGTGCAATACCTCTAATCCCTTTTAGATGCATAAGTAACTAGCCACTCATATAGTTCTACCAGAAAAATAGTAAAGAAGCTCTCATATAAATTGTCATACATATTTTATTCCACCCATGCACGTGCATTAAACTCAGATCCAATGTTGAACCTCCATGTGTACTCTTCTTCTAGATATTTTATCCACTCCTCAACACTTGCTAGGGTCAACCAATATGTCTTCATTGTGAACCATCCTAAAAACAACTGAAAAAGAGGTCCCGGAATGGAACCAATTATGTAGCCTAGAATTTACTAGAAATAACCTAGGTGCGCTAGCACATCACTCAGCCTAGACTAAGCACTCACCCAAAGTGCACATAGGTACTAGGCCCATCTTTAGGGTTTCTTGTGCAAGATGTTAGTAAGATGAAGAGTTGATGCATTCAGATCCATAATTAGTATAAACATTCTACAGAGCATATTCCAGATCTAGATCTAAAGAGTAATGGATTTAAATAATAGCCATAATGAATTCAACCATGCAAGAACTAGTTACAATCATGTTTAACACCTTGATTTAGCCAATACACTTCATTATATTAAACACAATAAATACACATAAGCTTCTTACAATAAGTAGTACCATAAGTTCATGGGCACATCATATATGGTAGCATAACTTCACAATAGCTCATTACTCACTCTCTCAACCTATGTAGACTAATACATATTTATAAATGTGGGGAATTTACCTTCACCACTTATATAATTCCCAAATAGGTTACATGTTGGAAACAACCATGCGCCTTTACATTAATAGACACACATACAAGTGCTTTAATAATAGGTCTCTTATGGTTAACTAGTAGTAGCAATTCTATTATTAACTCAAACCCATGCAAATAGCTTAGTCAACGCTCTTCCAAAAATAGCCTATGCGTGTCATGCAAGTCTTTATCCAATTTGTGTGATCTGCACACTCTCTCTAAAAATAGCCCGTAATCCCGAAAATGGCTAAGTCTTGAATGCATCGTTGTCTTTCACCCACGTTTCCTTCCCTATTCTTCCCTATCTTTAAATGTGCCCTACTCCCACATGTGAACTTTCTATGTTCCTTCTATTAAGTGTCATACTGTTTCTACTCAACACTTGTATATTTAGTGTAGTTATACAGGGAATTGTGGGCCTACTAGAGAATATGACGTTATGGCATTTGTTATACATTCCTACTACACTATTGGGTGTATGAGCATATTATGATAGTTCAAAGGCAAAAGGACTACCGATACCATATTGGCACCATGGGGGACAAAGGGCATGTTACACGAGGTGGGTGGCTGTAGGTGGTCATCTTTGAGTAGAGGAGTCATCGCATGACATAGTATACTACAAGTGGGAGCTGGAGGGCCTGTATGTGATGGACATAGTCTGGCGGCCCTATGTTAGTTTTCCAACTTTTAGAGGGATAGATAAGGAGCCACAAGAGTTACAGTTAGTGCGGTGGTTACATGGTAGACTTTCTTGCGAGCACGAAATGATCTCGATAGACAGATTTTGACACTAGTTTGGATTATAGCAGGATGTGCTGCCACCCTTCTCACAAGATACCACGGGGATGATGTCGAGAGACATTTGTTTCCACCCCAACCCACAGACCCCACAGGAAAAGAAGGGGTACCAGGTGGAAATGAGGCGGAACGATGCAAGGACTATTGTGGCATACAGACAGTGGTGGGTAGTGGAGTTACAAGTAGCACCACCATGGCCAGGTCAGTCAGACTTAGCCACATTGATGGTTCAGAGGGATGCCCTACAGGGATAGGTGATTTGCTCAGATTTCAATTGATAATGGCACATGCATAGGTATTTACTTTGATAGGGGAGGTAACTACATTACGGGGTTAACTAACTACACCCTAGGCTCAAGTAGAGTTATAAGTACAAGCTCTCGTAGGGGATGGTTCATAGGTAGCAATGCTACAGATGTAAATTACTAGTTTACATGAGCTATTGGTAGCCACATAGGCACAGGTTGTGGCCTTATAAGACCAGTAGCTACACAGTACTGTATAGGCACCAGGATATGGTCCCATAGATACGATGCACCAACATCAGGATAGGGTCCTCTATTGGTAGGGAAGAGTTCACAGGTGGTAGTTAGGTCGATGGCACCACCCCAGACCATATCTATGGAAAGGTTCAAGGATTCCCTGAATGAGGCCCACTATTACCAGGACCATCTAGCCACTGGAAGTATTGATGTTCCCTCATATGCCAAGTATAGGGCCCAATAGGTAGCTAGTGAGAGGACCAAGTCCAGGACTCACAACTTAGGTAGCACATGGGGTCGTTAGCCCCAAAGATAGGGTCAAGGTGAGGCTACCAGTTCTCATAAACCTGGGCCCCACTGAGGGCTAGGAGGAGGAGATGGGTGAGAGTGGAGAGGAGGGCCTCATGTGGGGTTGATTGATCATGACATGTGATACTTGTATGATGATTTTTATTTATATATATCGGCCTACGTTCCAAGATGTTGCGAGATTGTATATGATAGTTTTTAGACACTTTGATAATGTATCCCTATGTATATATGTATTGATACACATACATTCCTCTTTATATAGTTAATGATTATTATTGGATGGATGATGTACTATTTTTAATTTCCATTGTTATTGTGTACCATGGGAACTAAGTGAGTTAGGCATGATTGAGTCAGGTATAGGCCTAGTTTGGTCAGGTATAGGCATGGTGGAGTCAAGTATAGGCATGGTTTGGTTAGGTATAGGCATGACAGAATCTACGTAATTTCCAAGTTACTGATCTTATGGAAATAATGTATTGTATGTATGTTGTGATTAAATATTCAAGTAATTAATATCATTAAAATATGAAATGATTTAAGTAGAATATTGTCATGGTGATAAAATGGTAGGTATGCATGTTTTTATGATATATTAATTTACAAGTTTTGTGTAAAATGGAAAATAATGAGGGTATAATGTGAATGTAAAGGGGGAAAATTGGTGAGGGGTAAAAGTGGACGAGCTAACCTGCAAGGGCCCCATGCCCTTGAAGTGCTACCTACATAGCCCTGGAAAAAAGGGGCCTCGAGCTGATGTAGTTCTCCCATAATCTAGTGAAGAAAATGATAAGGGATATGAAGGGGTCGGTAGGTTTTACACATGAGTGAGTCTAGGTCATTTAGGCATGCTTGAGTATAGGATGAATATACATGGTTGAGTATAGTTTGAATAGGCATGGTTTTCTTCTATGTTGAATAGGTGTGGGTGATTTTAGTGGAAGAGGAATTCCCAGAATGTAGGTGTCGAAGGTCTGGTCCTATGAAGGAGGATCAATAAGTAAGAAAAGATGTGAATAGTAAGAGGAGACAAAAATCTACCTAATTGGTAAGAACCATTATGAGTCTATCATATCAAATATTGGTTTACGAACGTAAGACCCTAAACACATTGCATGTATGACTGTTCTAAGGGTGAAGAAAGTAACACGACCACAAAATGTCACATTTACATCATAACCCTTGAGAAGGTGGAAGATGAGAAAGAAAATACGGTGAGGTGAAATGGGTTGTTTTAGTGTAACCTTGGTGTGAGACAACATGTCTCTTCTGTAAGATACCGAAGACCAAAATAAGCAAGACCATGACAAAAAATGATCTTTTTATTTTTTCTTTTGTTTTATATACTGATTCAGGTGGGAATTCTATGTGCGATGAATAGAATATCTCCTTGAGGTCTTTGTGAAGTTGATCGATGCGGGAAGATTCATAATTTTTTTATAGAAATAGTATTCTTTTGGTGATATACTATGCACAATAGGGCTAGCATTTTATATCTTTTCAAGAGGAGAAGTCTATTTATAGTATCAAGATAGAAAGATAGATGTCCTTTTCGAGGGATTCATCTATTTACAATAAGTTTCACTCAAGGAGTTTGAATTTTAAAATCCCATAAATTACTTTTGAATTGTTTTTGTTTTGGACTTTCAGGTCATGGATAAGACTATAGAGAAGTATAGGATTCTTATATGAAGAAAAAACCATAACACACATAAGTTATCTATGAAAGAGAGGTTTGAATTGATGAATAGCCATGGGATTCCATCATGAAAAGGATGAAAAGTATCCATGAGAATCATATCATGAGTAGAGTCATTTTACTCATTTTGAAGATAAGGCTTAAAGGTGACGGGTAATCACATGATTCTTGTTTAGTCGTTGATCCTTAAAATAGGTAAGTGGAAGGTGGATGTTTCTCAAGAGACAAGTTTTTATAGATAGAAGGTGATATAGGAATTGATTCAACAATAGAATGGTCGAAGATGTAAGGAATTGAAGGGCTCAGGTTTGGGTTTACCTTCAAGTCAAGATAAACGGTAAGCACCTAATCCATAGGCATGAGTAACGATATAGGTTCCAAGCCAATTAGGAGTGAACTTTCCCCAATTAATTTTCTCTGCTTTTGTTACACGTTTATTTTCCTTCGGAAGAGGTTACCTACCTTAAGGTTTGTTCCTAGACATGTTTATCATAGGCATGTTTGATACATTTTTGGTAGATTTGGAGGTGATCAAGAGCATTTAGATGGTGTTCGTATAATAACTAAAGTTGTGCCAAACGATCTTGGAAAAAATCATCATCATTGAGCATATATTTGAGTGAGATACGAAGAGATGGAATTTAGAATTCTAGAGGCAAGAAAACCTCTGTATCATAGACCAAAGAGAAAGGTGTGGCAGTAGTTGGGGTGTGAATACTAGTGCGATAAGCCCATAAGGAAAAATGAATTTTCATGTGCCAATCCTTACCGTATCATCAAACACTTTCATCGAATTTTATTTAGATTTTTGTTAGTAGATTCAGCTTGGTCATTTGTTTGAGGATAATAAGGTGAAGAAAAAATGAGTTGGATGCCGAAGGCATCACAAAGTTTCCATAGAGTTTTTGTTTTTGAATTTTTTTTTGTTATTAGTGATGAGGTGGTGAGGAACACCAAAGTGATAAATGATGTGATGGTTGATTATTTCACATATTTTCTCATATTTTGTAGAAATAAGAGGTATGGATTCCACCCATTTAGTGTAATATTCGGTAGCGGTAATAATCCATTGATGACGTTGGGAAGAATGAGGGTTGATCTCTCCGACAAGATCCAAACCCATTGAGAGAAAGGCCAATGGTCTCATACAACCTGTAAGGCATGACTAGAGGTGTGATGAAGATTAGCATGTTGTTCACACTTCACATAATGCTTGACATAGTCACAAAAATCACAGTTTAGGGTTGGGTAGTAATAGCATAGGAGAAGGATGCTTGGTGAAGTTACCCCCAAAAATCTCATCGTGAACTTCCTTGATGGTGTATGGAATTTCAGAATTTTAAGGCATCGTAAGATGATACCATCAAAGCCGTGTTTATAGAGTAGACCAACCATGATGACATAATGAGAGACACTTTTGAGAAAGGTTTTTGTCCATTACAAGTAAGATCTAGATAAAAATTGAAATGGAATGGTAGTTAGCAAACTACTTATACCAAAGGTCACATGAGTCGGTTTCAATGTTTCCTACAAGGTTGATATCTCATATTAGATAAGAAGGCAACCGAACCTTTGTCTTGTGTGAAATATTTTTGATTCGGATGGAAAAGAGGGGATTTGAGAAGCAAGACAGCCGATGGTGTCCACAAATTTATTAGTGGAATGCGGGGTGGTTTGAAGTTCATAATGGTCAAAGGTAGCTAAAATCATGTCAACATGACGCTTATACTTTTTAAGTATCTCATTATGACACTGGTATATACCATTAACTTGGTTCACAACCAGTTGAGAGTTTCCAAAGATATTAATTGATTTAATGTCTAAGGCTATGGTGGTTTGAAGACCTAACACGAATGCTTCATATTCAGCAATATTGTTAGTACAATAAAAATCTAGTTTGAAAGATAATGGCAAAGGCTCAATGTTAAGAGGAATGAGGATAACTCCAAAACCACCCCCATGCTGAAATTTGGAACCATTAAAGAATATGGTCATCTGGTAAACTATATCTTCCAGGGAGAGGGTAACAATAGGTTCATCATGGAAATCAAAGTTAGATGATTGGTTTCTAGAGATAGGTGCATCTACAAGTTAGTTAAGAATGGTTTGTCCATTGACATATTTTTGATAGATGGATTCAAGATATAAGTCTGCAAGAATCATGAGCCAATGTGCAGCATGTTGATGTTGGTAGGGCTTAGCGTACATGAAATGTAAGGGGTCAGTATTGGTGACAACAAAGGTTTTGTGGTTGAGTAGGTAATGGCGAATTTTAGTGGCAATAAAAACTAAGAATAAGAAGAGTTTTTAGCATGAGTATATCTAGTTTCTTATTCTAAAATTGTATGGATTATATAATAAACCACTTGCTCCATGTGTTTCTTGTCATGATGAGCGAGCCTAGCCCATAGGAATGATCAGTAGTAAAAATGTAAAGGTAAAATGGTTGGTCATCCTTAGGGGGAATGAGCACAAGTGGTTAGAGGAGGTATTGTTTTAAGCCGTCAAAGGTTTTATGGTATTCATCATCCCATTTGAAGGAGACATCATTTTTTATAAGATGATGAAATGGATGGTAGAAATCGAAAGCTAAGAAATAAAGCGATGAATAGATTGAACTTGCCTTGAAATCTATGAAGTTGATGAAGGTTAGTACATGGAGGCATCTCGAGAATAGCCTTGATTTTAGCATTATTAACTTCAATGCCATGCAAAAGAAGGGATAAAAATAAGGACCTTTCGAGAGAGAACAATGAAGACACACTTCTTAGGTTAAAGGAGAACTCGGTAATTGATAAGATGGTCGAAGAAAACCTTAAGGATGAAAAGGTGTTTGGCCCAATGTTTATATTTGGCAAGAAGATTTTCAATGCAATATTCCAATATTATATGCATGATGTCATGAAAGATATAATTAAAATCCTGTTGATATGTAGCACTAGCATTTTTAAGGAAAAAGGGCATGACTTTATAGCAAAAGGTCCCCCAAGGAGTGATGAAGGTGGTTTTTTATCTTTTGAGGCGAGTAATATTTGGTTATAACTCAAGAAATTTTCCATGAGTGATAGCATCTCACGGTCGGCGGTGAGATCAAATAGTTAGTCAATACTAGGTAGAGAAAGTCATCATTAGGAAAGCTAAGTTAAGGTTATGGAAATCAGAAAATGCGAGTCCCCTATCAATTTTGTGGCTGGAACAATGTTTTCTATCCATTGGGGATAATCAATGGGTAGGATGAAGGAAACCGAAAGAAGGCAACCGGAGTTCTTCTTTGACAAGAAGGGAAATGTGAGGATGTATTTTCACAATTTTTGTTTCAAGGGTTTTGCATCGGGAATGGTTATGATATTGTGGACCGCGATATTTGGGTCAATCTTGGGCATATCAACATAGGACCAATAAAAATCATTGATATGATCCTAGAGTAAAGAAGTGAAAACTTCTTGTTCAAAGAACACCTAAAGATTTGCCAAATTTTAGAAAAGTCAAGCTAAGGACAAGAGGAAAGTCAAGAATAAGACATCGAGCAATTATAAGAGATGAGAGTAAAGAAATTGAAGAGAATGCAAAAACTTCATGCGGGGCAAGGTACATCTCGCTATATCAAATGTAGCTAATGTATTAGAATATGGGGATGAAATACATAATAAAAATGTAGAGAATAATGATTTTGCAATGAATAATAATATTGAATTGAATGACAATGTGGGTATGGATGAAGAAATTGATATGAATCCAATTGTTGAACCCTTACCTAAGAATCTAAATGTTAACCCCGAAATTCACATGAAAACACTCAATGAAGAAAGTAACCTTGTAAACGAATATTCACTTCTAAGAACATGTCCTTCCATTTTGCCAAAAACCCAATTCCTTAATTGAAATTGATGAAAACATTATAAAACCAATTCCTAACAAAATGTTTGAAGGAAATGTGAGAAGAAAAGCTAGTGGAATTTGGGATAATTACTTTGAGAAATTAAATGACACACAAAGATGTCAATTATTTGTTACATTTGATGAAATTAATTAAGATGAGACTGTATTAAATACCACAGGGTTAAGAACATTTAATGTTGTTGATCATAATGCGTCAATTGTTGAAAACATACATAAATCATACCAAACCATAGGTGGAAAAAGATGCACCAAAGATAGTAATGTTACATGGCATGCACTTACTAATTGTATAATAAGTGATAAAATAGTTAATAAATGCTTGATTAGAAAAACAAGCAAAGATTTGAAGCTAAACAAAAAAACACTAATGAAACAAATAGAGAGATGTAAACATCTTGATTCATCAATAACACCGACTATTGGACTTTCTCTAGAATACTTCCATGAATACAAAATAATACATTTGATATTCTAAAATAATTAATTATAAAATTTTGGAATGAGAACACAAGGGTGTCACCGAATAGAAGAGATAAAGTAAAAGAAGAATAGGTTCTCGTAATCATGAATCACGTGCAAAAAAATTCTTAGATATGACTCAAACACAATTGTTCTATAAGTTTAAGAATGAAAATCCACAAATTAACATTTGCCAAATATTATTTGAAATGAGAAAACCCTTTTTATGTTAAAATCAATCACTCATGTACCACTTGTTGTTACAGGCATCATGTTGAATTTTCAATGCATTATGATGTTTTTTGTTAAATACGTCATGTTTTGCATACGGACATCATGTTGTAGGAGTGTGGATTAAATGTCCCACCAAAATCTTCAAGGTAATTTATTCCAACAATATTTTGTGAAAAATCAACTAGACAATTTTTTTTATAATAAAGCATGTTTGGATGGAACGTGTAATGTATGTGGTGGCTTGCCAAATTTAAAAATTTGTATCCATGAGGAGAGTATAGATTCAATACGAAAATAATTGGTTGGTTTCACCAAATATAAATTTGTGCCATATCAATTACAAGATGGAAAAGAATCTAACAGTGTGAGCTTGTTACAAAATAACTACCTGAATCGAATATATGGTGAAATTTAGAGAGAAAATTTTTTATGAGTATGCAAAGCACACACATAGAGCTCGATGGTTGGATGAACAATTCAAGTTAACCAAGGACACATTCCCACTTGGTACTATTGTTTCAGAAGTTGAATTCACAAAGAATTACACATTGCAGCCACACAATGGAGGTTCAATCTCAATATTATAACTTAGTGCAAGTTACTATTTTAGTACATATAGCATTCATGCACTTTGTCCAAAAAGTACTTAGCAAAATTGAAAAATATTAAGAGAGTATCATTTCTACATCAGTGATGATTGGAAACATTCTAGATAATATGCATAAGGGTGTTTCTAGGTGTTTTATGCGAACTTGAATGAGAGGAACATTATTTTCGATCAACATTACATTTGGTCGGACAACTGCACATCACAATTCAAGAATGCACGAGATGTTTTATTGGTTAAGCGGATGCACAAAGAAACAAATGTACAACATATCTAGATTTTTATTGAGGCATGGCATGGAAAATGAGATCATGATGGTGCGGGAGCATGTGTGAAAAGAGCACTTGCGAGGGAAGAGTTAAAGTTCAAGGATGATGTTAAATTTACTGGATGCAAAAATATTATTGATTGGTGTGTTAAGAATATGGGCCATGAATTTCAAGAGAGATCAATGGTTCGTAGATATTTTTGGTTGATAGAGGAACAACATCTGGAAAAATTTGAAGATTGTATGATAGTTTTAGGATCAACCGATATGCACTCATTCAATAGTTTAGATGCAAATTCTTGAAATATTTATACTAGGTGCATGACATGTTTTTGTATACCATGTATTAATTTTGCGTGGAATGCATGTGAGTCACAATAGTGGGTGGATGAATGGACTTGTAGACCTCTAATTCCACTTGACACACATCAAGTTCCATGAGCATTACAACTTGCAAGGTCTTCAGATCAAATGAAAACATCACCCGACTTTCACTAAGTCTCGATTTAGTGCAACAAAATACATGCATATATTTACATGCCATGTTTTAGATTTATAAATTATTAAATGGTCAACTCTTAATGTATTATAAATTTGATCGAACAGTTTTACTTTGTGATGTAGGGCACATTTTTGCAGTTATTGTGACATAATTTAATGAATAGGGAACAAACTACTTCTTGTCTCATTGTGTAGAGTGGAAAAAATTGACTTCCATAGTCATTGATGGTTAAGACCTTGAGTATCCCACTGGTCGGTGGTAGTCACTTGTAACTTGGCTTTGATTATATCCTATCAAAAAATAAAACATTTGGTGTTTTAAAGATAATGAATTACATCAAAATATATTTCACTACTCACATTTGGTCCTTGCAACAAATATTAAATTGATCAAAGATCGTGGTCTCGCCATTAAACAAGAATCTGTGGAAGGTTCATGAATCAGATCATGAAGATATTATTGCTCTTCGTCAAGAGTAGATTTGATCCTTGTGGTTCATTAGATTGAATTTTCAAAGGTATGTTCTTCATGAATTTAATTTGAATATTTACTTAAATGATTTTATTTAAATTCTGTATGATTTAAAATTCTATTTAATTGCTTACTAACATGTTTATGTAGGTTAGTGGTGCCAAAAAGCTTCCACCTTCACATGGTTGGCAATGTCAGTAGAGAATTTATTATTCTCGAAGCCAAGTGAAGCTAAGAGTAATTTTTTTAGGAAGGAACAACAAACATAAATTCTCATTTCACCACCTATATTGTATGAACCACCTATATTATTCAGGTGATTGGCAATGGACAACCTTACACTGACTCAAACTGTAGTATTTCGTGTATTTGCAAACAATAGGACAGCGATAGAACCGAATGGAGATGGATAAAACCGTGATAGGATTTCGTAGAGGGCCCCAACATGGAGGTTTTGGATCTAATGAGATGTCTCTAGGTGCCACAGAGTCTAAGAAATCACGTCAGTGTAGTCCCTTAAGAGCCCTAAGACCAAAACATGCTATATCTTTGACAACTGATTTCTCACACTCCGTGGCACCTAGAAATGTATCATTAGATCTAAAACCTCCATGTCGGGTCCCTCTACAAAATCCTTTCATGGTTTCATCCATCTCCTTTCCGTTCTCTCGTTGTCCTATTGTTTGCAAATGCGTGAAATAGTGTAGTCTGAGTTAGTGCAAGGATGTCAGACGCTATATTTTACAAATGGTAGCTCATGGGACTGAACCATCTACAACAAAACATTTGGATGGCTAGATGAATGCTATAGGAGGATTTTTTTTTGTTCACTATGCTCCCCATGCTTTCGGGCTACCTCATCCGGCGTAGTCTCTTAAGAGCCACCGAGACCAAAACACGCTATATCTTCGACGAGTGATCTCTCGGATTCTATGGAACCTAGAGATGTCTTTTTAAATCCTAAACCTCCCCATCGGGGCCCTCTACAAAATCATATCATGGTTTTATACATTTCTATTTGATTCTCTCACTGTCCTGTTGTTTGTAAACACACATGATACTATTGTCTGAATACGTGTAAGGCTGCCAGACACAATACTTTACAAACGTAAGCTCTTGGTGCCAAACCAAATATGCTAACACATTGGAGTAGCCAAGTAAATGCTAGGGGAGGCTTTTTTTGGTTCCCTAGGCTATTTTTTCTTTCGAGACTACCTCGCACGAGCATATGCCCTTAAGATCCCTGAGACCAAAACACATTATATCTTCGACAGGTGATTTATCAGACTCCATCACACCTAGAGACATCTCGTCAAATCCTAAACCTCCACATCGTGGCCCTCTACAAAATTATATCATGGTTTTATCCATCTCCATTTGGTTCTCTCACTGTCCTATTGTTTGCAAACGCACAAAATAGTGCGATGCAGCGAGTCGAGATAAAAATCATCAAACGCAATACTTTGCAAACAGAAGCTCTTGGCACCGAACCAACTATGCCAACATGTCGGGGTGGCTAGGTGAATGCTAAGGGAGGATTTTTTTGTTCCCTATGCTCCACATGCTTTTAGACTACCTCATCTGGGCATAGGCCTGTAGAGTCCTTAGACCAAAACACATTATATCTTCAACATGTGATTTCTCGAACTCCGTGGCACCTAGAGATGTCTCGTCAGATCCTAAACCTCCACATCGGGGCCCTCTATAAAATATTATCTTTATTTTATCCATCTCCATTCGGTTCTCTTGTTGTCCTATTGTTTTCAAACACATGAAATAATGCAATCGAGTAAGTGTAAGGTCGGACGCCTTGATACTTCCAAACAAGAAGCTCTTGACGCCAAACCAACTATGCCAACACATCTTGGTGGCTAGGTAAACACTAGGGGAGACTTTTTTTGTTCCCTATGCTCCCATGCTTTCTAAATACCTCGTCCAGTGTAGGCCCTTAAGAGCCATGAGACCAAAACATGTTATATCTTCAACGGGTGATTTCTTGGACTCTGTGGCACCTAGAGACATCTCATTAGATATTAAACCTCCATGTCAAGGCCCTATACAAAAGTACATCATGGTTTTATCCATCTCCATTTGGTTCTCTCATTGTCCTATTATTTACAAATGTGTGAAATGGTGTAGTATGATTCAATGTAAGACTGCATCGAGATGCTATATTTTGCAAACGGTAGCTCGTTGGGCCGAACCATCTACGCCAAAACATCCAGATGGCCAAGTGAACGCTAGTGAAGTTTTTTTGGTTCTCTATTCTCCCCATGCTTTTGGGATACCTCATCCGAGCATAGTCTCTTAAGAGCCACGAGATCAAAACATGTTATATCTTCTACGGGTGATTTCTTGGAATCAATGGCACCTAGAGACATCTCGTTATATCCTAAACCTCCACATTGAGGCCCTCTACAAACTCATATTATAGTTTTATCCATCTCCATTTGGCTCTCTCATTTTCCTATTATTTACAAACACATGAAATAGTGCAGTCTGAGTCAGTATAAGGCTATCAGATGCAATACTTTGCAAACGGAAGATCTTAGCTCCAAACCAACTATGCGAACATGTCGGGGTGGGCAGGTGAATGCTAGGGGAGGATTTTTTTTGGTTCCCTACACTATGCGGTGATCATAGTGGGGATGTTGGTGAAGGTTACCATACTTTGTAGGAGTAAGGAATGTGTTAATGTTATAAAGGTTGTACTCCCCCAGAGTGAGATGTTGAAAAACACCTTATAAGGGATCGATGAGTTGATATGTGGGTAGCGGGAATGGATGAATCACCGGTAGCTAGAAAGAATAAGCATTGGATGTTTAAGAAGAAGATGAGTTGGCTAATGGGTCAATTGTAGAAGATGCAGCGGTAGTGGGGAGTAGAGGAGTTAGTTGTGGAAGATGTAGCGGGAACAATGGTGGATGAGGCAGTGGATGAAGAAGAAGTGGTAGTGGTGATAGATGCCTTAACTGGTATAATGACATCATTGGGTTGATACACCATGTTACAAGTCTTGAATGGTGAAGGGTTAGCTAGAATGGTATATTTATGCCCTTCATGTTTGAGTTTTAAATAGTGGTTTATGCCAAGTAGCATGTTGTACTAGAATTCCCCCTCTAAGACATAGAATAATTTAGGAATAGCACGGGGGCCTACACAAATGTGGAGAATGATGGTGCCGAGGGTGGAAGTCATGGCATCATTAAATGAATGCAACATTTATGGTTATTATCCATGTAATTTGTAGGGATGCGCATTTGGTATAATGCATGGGAGGAAATGATGTTAATACTTGCACCACCATCGATCATAATGTGTTAAACACGTATATTATCAACGTAGATGGAAATAAATAGAGTGAAGTTAGGATCATCTGATTGGAGAGGTATGATCTCATCGTCAAATAAACTTAGAGTGACTACTTGATGAGTGGTAGCGGGAGAAGAGGAAGGGGGTGAAGATGTGAGAGAGGCCACATGGTGAGGAATGATGATGAATGGAACATGCGCGGGGTCATTAGTTACGGGAACTCAATGAAGGCCTAATGATGAAACTCAAAGGTTTGGATGAGGTCATACAAAGACATTTTAAGAGGAGACTGGTGTAATTGTTTAAGCATTATATGATGGGAAACCTCGTTAGAAATAGGGTATGTGGGTCCATGGATGGTGATTTTGGGTACAGTGCAGATGGAATATTGGGTAAAAGAGTAGCAGATGAGATGGTTGTTTTCTCCTTTCCTTTTTCTTGTTGGGCTCAGTGGAAATTTGAACCGTATTGATCTATGGTAAAGGAGAAAGTGATTCGTGATAGGTTTAGTGATAGGAAGGGAAAAAATATGGTGAGGGCATATACTGGTTTTGTAAAAACAATGCAACACATTGGCATCTTGGTGGAGGTTTGGTTAGCTCTCTTATGTGGACCATATTGATCTTAAATGTTGGAGGGGGGTAAAAGGGTTATGGAGGTGGAGATGAAGGTCACTGAATAGGTATGGGATGGGGATGTGTGTGATAGGTGAATGTGGAATAGGCTCCTAAAAGATCATCATTGTGAAAGTTTTCTTCGAGAGGACATAGTTAGAGAAGAATAGTCTTAAGGGCCTTACATTTTCCACATCATGCCCGACACATGATAGTGAGAACAAATTTTTGTATCATCAAACCCTTATGTTTTAGGTTTAAGTGGGTTGTAAGGTCTAAGTGGTGCTTATATGATGACATAGGTGTCCAAAAGGTTAGCTAATATGTTGGTGTAAAACCTTGGCAATGGATCACAATGTGAATTAAGTGTGGGTGACTTTAGTGGGAGAGGCATCACTCGAGGTGGAATCGGAGGTTGAGTAAGTTTGACCACTTGTTTGGTAGATAGTATGGTGTTATGTTTGGATTATACCTTCTTGGGTAAAGATGTAGCAGATGAACTAGTTTTTGAAGGTGGTATAAGTTTAACTACCTATTTGGAAGGAATTGGGTTATTGGGCTTTGATTGCACCTTCTTTGGTAAAGGTGAAGAATAAGTTTTTGATTTAGAAGGGAAGGAAGATAATGGAAGGGGATGGGTTAGCCAAGACAATAATGGAGGTGCGTTGAAGGTTGTGGTAAGAGGTAATTTGGATGGTACTTGGTTGAGGGGAAGCGAATGGAATGGGTAATGATGAGGATACTAGAAGTGGTGGAGGTATAATAGGTAGAAAGGATGTAGGTGACGTTGAAGATGTAAGCTATGTTGGTAATTTGGGTGTAATAGAGGATTTTTACGAGGTGGGTTGTTGTGTTTTTGGTTTACTTTGGGTAGGAGGTTGCTTGGCCAAGGTTGATGGGTGGTGACCTAGGATAGATGGAAGTGGTGAAAGTGACAGAGGGGTAGTAGATGAAGGCGGTGTATATGGCCTAAGAGGTTGGGCCTTCCACTTAGGTGGGGGAACAATATTTGTGATGTCTTGTGAGGATGTGGCTAAATCTAGTTTAACAGGAGGATGGACTAGACTCGATGTCAGCATGACTTCGATGTAGTAATGGGTATAGACACAAAGGATGGTATAGGTACAGTACAGCTTTTAGGCATAAGAAAAAATTCATTTTTGGTAAAGGTTTAGGTTTGGGTGAGGGTGATGAAGAAGGGGCCACTACAAGTGGCATGGGCACATCGGGTTTGGTTGTTTGAAACACCTCTGGATACATCATGGAAGTATCGGTGAGAAAAAATCTACATTTTAGTTTAGACGGAATTCAAAGACATCCCCAAAGCATGGAATTGTCAACATAATCCAAGCGGTCAGCCAAACATGAGAATGACACTGATGTAGGAGGGGATAATGTTGATTTTGTAGTAATCCCTATAAATAATGTCTATGAGATAGGGAAATGGTTGGCTTTAGACTCTATGGGTAAAAGAGACGAGAGAAAATCAATAAGATCCTTGAAATCCAATGGAGAATTGTCACCAATATGAAGGGACTCTACTAATATATCCCATGTGAGTAGGGGAGATGGCAAGTTGGATGAATTAAGCTCGTCTTTTTGCAAAGAATAATTTAAGCATGAATTTCCCATGCGTTGAAGAGTAAGTACTATGGGTTGTTAAATCGGGTTGAGAGGCAAGTGGGGAAACTACATCGGCATATATGGTAGAATCCTCCATGGGTGAAGGAGGAGATAAGGGAGACTCCTCTGTGGGTAAAAAATAAGGTGAAACAATTCCCTATGTGGATGAAGGATCTCGTGCATGAATCTCCTTGATAGATAGAGTAGGAGGAAATTGAGCAAGAAGAACTGGTATGATGTCAAAAACAACATGAACCTCATGGATGTTATTGTCATTGGTCAAGGTTTCGCCGGTTTAGTTAGATGACGAGGTGTGATTTGGGAAAGAATTCTTGAAATATGTGAAGGTTCTGATTAGTTGGTGCATTAGGATTATCCAAGATGAGATCTCCATTATCTAATATTTCTTGGATGATGTTTTTGAAATTTATATAATTACCATCGATATGACCTCTAATGTAATGATAGTTTTAGTAATCATTTTCTTTGTACCATGTATGCACAGGATGAGAGGGTTCAAAACGTATGTGGTTTGATGGGTGGAAGAGTGACTGCTCCAGCTTTTAGAAGTTTTTATAAAACTGAAGAGTAGGGTTCTCCTATGGGAGTATATTTTTCTCCCGCTTGAACTGAAAATCTTGAATAGGAGAAAGATTAGAAGAAGGCTTTGATTATTTGGATGGATGAGATGGGTTGGCTTTCAAAACTACTACGTTGGTAGATCCTTTTGCTCTAGAATAATTATTTTAAAGTTTGTAAGAAGAAGAGGTATCATTTGATTTGAACACATCATCCTTTTTACCCAATTGTATCTTCTTCTCTTCAATGACACAAATTTCAAGTTTCCGGGCCATGGTGAACGCCTCATCAAATGTGCGGAAGGTTTGAACTTGGAGAGTTGGTGAGATGTGTCTAGCACAAGCTCTAGTGAACAACTCTATTAAATCAGTTTGAGGAAGTTGGAATGTGATTTGGTTGATTAGGATCCGCCAATGAGTGACAAAATCTATGAGAGATTCGTCTTCATATTGGTGTGTCATGTACAAGTCGGTCATGGTGACCTTCTTGAAAATGTTGATAGAAAAGTGGTCTAGAAAATCCTGAGCTACCTGATTAAATGAAAAGATGGAATTATTGGGTAGATTACTATACCAATCTAAGTCATCCCTATCAAGGACATTGGGAATTTCTACAAGAGAAAAGTGTCATTATGGTTGATTAGATAACATACATAATTAAAATACCGCAAGTGTTGTTACAGGTCTTCTTTGTTGTTAAATCAGTTAAATTTAGGAATTTCCCAATGGGGAGGGTATGGATGAATTAGAATGGATGGGTGAATGGGCTCATTGCAAATATCATCATATGTCAGAGAGTTACATGAGCCGGAGAGATTCTTCCAATGTTTACATCTTGTTCATCATCTTGTTCTTCCTGGAGAGAGATTTTTCTAAGATCGTTGGTAGGTTGTGATGACTAGGCACCCCCTGTAGTATAAGGGGGTAGATGAGGTGGGTATGATGTGGGTGGCATCCCATTATGTGGTGGTGCTGAGTATGAAAATTATGAGGAATGAATGTAGGCTGGAATATATGTAGATGGAAAGTATCCTAAAAAAGTGGTAGATGAAATAGGAGGCTATTAGTGATAAGTGTAAGTAGGTGGAGTGGACATAAAGACTCTCATAACAATCAAAGGAAGAGATTGTAGGATGGAGAGGATAATGTTTTGGAAGGGAGTATGGGCTTTTGTCATCATTAGTGGTTGAGATGCATTAGGTATATGAGAGGTGGCGGGTGTAGATAAACCTACACTCAAGGTGGTTGATAAAGGCATGGTTGACATCGTAGGAGTGATGACGTCAAAGGCATAAAATTTTTCATAGGTATAGTAGATATCAATGATGTAGGGTCAAGCTGGGAAACCACAGGTGGTAAGGTGGAAGAGGGTAAGGCCAAGCTAGTAGTAGTTGATGCAGAAGTGGGTGCAAGGGTAGGAGGAATGGACATAGGAATATTGTATACAATTTGCCCTGATGAATCATGGGTAGATGAATGAGTGAGATAGTACTACGTAGAGTAGTAGGGTTGTGATCAAGGAGTCTCATGAACTCCTCATCACTAGTGGGTATGGTAAGAGCCTGATTGGGGTCCATAGGTGATGAGATTGAAGGGGGTGATGGGATAGGTGGGAGCGGTTGGTGGCTAACATGAAACATGAGAGTGTTAGCTTGTTTATGAGTCAAAACCATGTGACTGACAATAAAATAGGTATTCTGAGCTTTCTTTGATGATGTAGAAAAACATAAGTAATGGGGAAAAATTAGTCTAAAATGAGTGATTAGATTGTTGTTTTGATTAGAAAATCAAAATACAGAGACCAATGTTAGTTAGTGTAACTGATGCTGGTATGAGGGTAACCGCCACCGGTTGGCTCAAAGTGATGTTGGTTACTTTGAAAAATGGGTCAACTTGGACTCTAAAGATGATATCAGAGACCCAAAAGTGTGATAAAATGGTAGAACAAGACATGTAAAGAACAGAAAGGTGGAGAATACTATTTTTAGTCAAAATAAGAAAAAAGCATAAAATTGACTTTAGTCAATTAACGATGGTGGTGAGATGATGTAACCGATGGTGGTCACTGGACTGATATTGGTTACTGTGAAATCTAGGAAGAGAAGGAAAAATGAAGTTTTGGTGATTTAGATCAAATAAAAGGGCCAACCCAGAGACTAAGTATGGCTATGAGGAGTCCTAATAAACCCAAAATAAAACTAGAATACACCAGTCATGATGTGGGGTGTAAAAGGATAAGAAAGAATGAAGAAATGTAACTCACACCTCAAAACACAAGCAGACAAAAAGATAACAAAAATGAAATCCTAAGTTGTAGATTTTATGTTATGGCTTATGCCATTTAGGACTGATTGTAAGCAGGATGGAATTTTTTTTTAACAAAGGTGCCCTATAAAAAGATGAGAAGTATGGCTGGTTTCGGGTAAGTTTTGGCATGGGAGATCCTTCTCTGAGATGATGAATGGAAAGAGAAACCAGCTGGAGCCCACTGTCAATCCTTTGATATGTGATTACTGACAAATTCTTCTGGGAAAGATGTTATTCAAGAACTATGTAGTTTGTTTTCAATGATTTGGTATAGAGAGTGTGCAAAATGTGAGTTGCAGTTCAATTTGTCAACCATCAGTTTGGCATGACTTCCAGATATAGGTTTCCCATAATTTAGATTAGCTATTATGTAATAAAATAAAAATACAAGTGCACAAGTTTTAAAACCCAAATCCACAAATTATATTCGATGAGAAAAAATTATGAAGAGGTTAAGGGCATGAATTTCACTAAGTGAAATGCAAGAAAAGAAAGAAGAGTTCTTTTTAATCCCAAAAAATAAGTGTCACTGAGACAATCAAAAGAAAATAATATTTCCAGAGAAGAAGCTTAATGTGAACTTATTTTGAATGAAAATAGACACACAATATTTTCCCTAGGAATGAACAATGCAACGAACCCTAGATGGGTCCCACTGAGTGTGCCAAAATGTTTCACCAATAAGTTTTACGCTTTCTAGGATGAAACAAATAGAAGGTAAATGGTTAAGGAGGAATACCTATGAGGTGAAGGTGGAAGGTAGAATGTGCACATTGTAGACTTTTGATCCAAGTTGATTGTGTGAGCTTCCCTTTGGCTAGGAGGAATGACCTATATAAGAAACACAACAAGACCACAAAAGAGTATTAAATAGCATATGACAATGGAATGCCTAGTGTATGCTAGATCCAGAAGCATGGTGCTTCCTAAAGAGGTTGTCAATCCACTATTCTATAACAATTCAATGTGAATAAGCAACTAGAATAAATAAGTCCTATTGTAATGTAATGATTTAGGTTTGTCATACACATAATACACTAGAATTTATGCTAGATATCAAAATAACACCGAATGTAATTAGAACCTAGGTTTGTTCAGTCAAACAGGTCTGCAGTAATGGTATGGATCTGATTGGTTAAGGTCCAGGGTTGGTTTTGGGTTAGTGGGAAGATTACGATCGGAGAATATGAAATGACACAGAGACAAATATTAGTCCGGTGAAAAATTCTGGTATAGGGACTAAACTGATGATGGTCATGGAACTGATGTTGGTAGGGGAAATATGTAATGAACTATTAAAAATGGGTTTTTAGGATCCTGTGATTACACACAGAGTGAGAGTAGTGTGATTTGGGTCATAGGAATACTAAGAAGGAGGTTTAGAATGGTGAAACGGATTGGAATGGTTGAAATAGTGGGTTGATGGGAAGAAGATGATGTATGTTTAACAAAATAAATAAAATATTGAAAGAAGCAAGAGATCTATAATGGGATAAGCATGAATAATTAAAATCTCAATACTTGCTTGGTATCTTGTAGATCTTGTGAGTTGAGATGGTTGATGGTTTATCAGAGAAGAGGTGCTTGAGTCTAGTGCCACATAAGTACAACCTATGTGATCTTGTGAGTATTCCAATGCTCTAGAAGGATAACCGATTACTTTTCTTGCACTATGGCCATGTGTGTTTGTCGTCTAGATGCAGGAGGGCTTGAAAATTTGCTCTTGAATGCAATAAGGCTCTAACAACTAAATGAACAACCTGGGTAAAGGGTTGTAAAATCCTATATAAAGGAACCAATGGGGTTCGGTGACTAACTTCGGATGAGGATAAACTTTGTATGTATCGAGTTAGGGTGAAATAGTCCTATTTACCAAAAATAGGTAGATCTTCCCAGCATTTGGCGTGCTTTACTTGTTGGCGAGAAAATTTTTTGGGTGGAAAAACTTGTGGATTTCTTGCCAATGCTCTAGGAATCTAAGTCCCTCTACTTAACTGGTGTAGCTTCCGTATGTGCATGCACAAGAAAATGTGGATTTATGTGGTGGCCTTTCAACCGAGGATCCAATAGGGGCACTCCACTAACCTTGTGGAAAATCTAGCAATCTCTTGCTAGGGAAGACTTTGTCTGAAAAGTGGGAAAGGGAGTGAGAATTGACATCTTCTCCATGAGAAACATTTGATTCATCCTTTATCTCTACTTCACTGTGAGGCATTTGAGTACTGACGGGAGGATCGGAGGCAAACTCATATTTGTCTTGTATGTCCATGGCACTAGTGAAGAGATCAAGAATCATCTCAAGATCTTCCACAACTTCTACTGCATCCAATATTTTTTACATGGAGTTATGCTTCATTGTTTCCTACAGCTCCTCTTTGTATGCCTTTGAAGGATATTTATTTTGCAGCTCAAGGAAACTATCTAGAGGGATTACCTCATCATCTTGGGAACTGCTGCATTTTATCACTCCTTTGTCTAGAGGAGCTTCAAATTCAAAGGCCTCAAAACTTCTTGCTTTAGTTTGTTCATCATGGAAACATTCTTCCTCTTCAAATGGGAAAGAAAATACCTCCATTTCATTATTACATCCATCAATCATTAGCTCAAAAGTGGCATCATACTTTTCAATATGGCCAACCTTCACATTGGTTAAGGCTTCCAAATCAGCTTCACACTTGTCTTGCAGATTTTTGGCTTGCATCAGGAGATCAAGACTGATCTCAGGGTCTTCTATTTCTTCTACGGCTCTTAGCAGTCCTTGTATGGAGATTTCTTTCAAGCCTTTCAAAGGCTCATCGCAAGCTGATTTTTTCTCTCCATAGATGGCCTGACTGAGATCATCTTCATCCCCAAATGGGAATGAGAATAACTCCTCATCTTGGAAAAGCATATAGGCTGATTTTTCTTCTTGAAAATCATTGATAACCATCTCCTCTTCCTCGTGGTCTACATCATCTGGCAATTCCAGGGCTGCCCTCTTGTAACTCGAATCTCCTCAATGCTTCTTCAAAATCCAAATCTCTACGAGAAGGAATATCTGGCCCTATCAAGATGGGAATATCTTCTTCCTCCTCGGTTGTCACCAAGTGATTCATCCTCCTAGTATTTTGGTACAAAATGTTAGCTTCTGGGCTTCCATGATTTTACACAGTGTACCTCATCTTCTTTTAGGAAGCAATTTCTCTATATCTCCCTTCACTTGGTATGGTTGTAGATGACCAATTCATCTGAATTTTAACTCCCAAGTCTCGGTGAGAAACTTCTACTTAGCAACATTACGAATGAGGCCAAGACGTCTACTACCGAATCATCACTAAAACTTTCTTGTCTAGAAATTTGGAAAGAGACACTGTGTATCTTTGAACTTCCCTATAAGTGGTACCTTTCTTGACTCCAAAGAGTAACAAGATCCGCTAGGTGAAGTCATGGTAAGTTTGAGATCCTTGGCAACCTTCAAAGGAATCACGTTGTCTCGAGGCACCGAATCTATTATGTAATTGTTCAAGTACATATTCTCCAACAAGAAGAGAGACGTATAAAGGTTCAACTTTATCAGTCTTTGATGCACTCAAAGAAAGCATGTTCTGCGAGGGAGGTGTAGATGAGTTTGGTAGCATGCCTTTGGAACTATATGTTATAGCATTGGGTGTTAGACTACCACTCCTGATATATCAAACGAACCTCTCAAATTGTTCAAGATGAGTCCACAGATATTCGGGCCATGAATCTGCACTTTGGATTTGTTTGCATAATCTATGAAGTCAAAGGGTGAAGATGTGGACAAGGGGGGTGAAGGGACTTATTTTGGAGTCTGGATAGGCTTGGGAGCATGATTTTATGTTTGAGGGATGGACGGTATTTTGAATGACACACTAGGAGCTTTTAACGTATTAGATTTTGTAGGAGCAGATTTGGATTTAGAATTGCGAGAGGTATCAGAAGACTTACTTGAAATAGCAAGAGCATTCTCACTTGCTACAAGATCAAGCTCAACCAATGCAAACTTCATGGAAGATGGAAGTGAGGATCCTCAATTGATTATTTTATTTTGTGGAGTCACCACAGGAGGATCTTCAGTCTTCTTTTTCTTTACAACAATGGAAGGAGATTTTCCTTTCTTAGACTGAGAACAAGTGAATACCACACATGAGAAACTGGGTGCATCTTCTTTGTCTTCTTCATCACATCCAAAATACTCACAGAATCTTATTTGTGTATCATTTTCAAACTCATCACTTTCTAGGAAATTACCACCTTCACTTTCTTGTTCAAGCTCTTCTTCACTTTCTTGAAATCTACAATTTACATTCATAGGTGGGGCCTCCAAGGTGAGCCTTTGGGGTGCTCCTACAATCTGATTTATGTTGCTTCTTTGAGAAGATACCCATTCAAATAATTCCCACTTCAAAGATGCCATCTCATTAGCCAACTTTTGCAGCGATGGATTGGTTCTCTCATCTCTAGAATGTTGGATTTTTCCCTTTAATGGATTCTTGATCTTTCCAAAGAGGATGAGATTGTCATCAAGTTCAATGGCCATCCTTTGTGCTTCTAAAATGTTCCTTGGTTGGTTTCTTCGCAGAAAAAACCCTACTTCGATGATTGAGCATTGATGAAGAATATCTTGACATTGTTTTGAGATGGTGAATCCTCTTCAAGTATCCTGTGAAGCAACCATTCAAAATGAGCCACGAAATCTCTCATAGTTTCATTTTATCCTTTCCTCATTTGAGCCAACTACACCAAGAGGTCTTGAAAGTCTTTAGTTGATTTAAATATTTCCTCGAAGGAAGTCTTGATGTCATCCCAACCAGTGATGGATTGGGTAGGCAGGAGGTAGAACCATTTTGTTTCTTTTTCTTGGAGGGACTCCACGAACAATATTATAGCAACATCGTCATGTTAGACACCAAGATTTCCACATGATGTCATGAAAGCAGCGATGTGTTCTTGGGATGTTGTCTATTTTCACCTTTGAACTTTGGAAAGTTCTTTTTGGGAACCCATTGGTAGATCGTGAAGAGGAGGTTCAAGAGAAAGCGGGCCCGTATTCTTTCCCCATGGAATAATGGGTCGGGTCTTTCTTCTTTGTCTTCCATTGTTGTTTCTACTTCTGCTCTTGCTTCTACAAATTCTTCTTCTTCTGGGAGCTCAATGCTCAATGGTGGTTGAAAAATGGGAGAATTTGAAGGGGAGTATCCACAGAAGTTTTGATAGGATTGCCTGGTGAACTTTGTGAAGAGCCAGATGGAGAGGAGGCTTGAGAGAAGAAGTATGGATTATCTCTAATTCATTCTTGCTGATTTTGTGAAGCCTCAAAATTGAAATCATCAACACCTCTTGACCTACTCAACCTGGTGTGTCTTCCTTCAGCCAACTTTTTGAAATTCTTGAAGTGGGAATATGAAAAGACACATGCAGAAATCAGTGTGTCTTTTAGCAATGGACTTTCATGAACTCTTTTTTTTATTTTTTCAATATTTTATTTTTTTAATTTTCAAACCTTGCAATGATATCGTATATTGGGTCTTCTTACTGCTGCTTACGGTGGGCACCAAAAATTGTTGGCGAGAAAATTTTTCCGTGGAAAAACTTGTGATTTCTTTCCAATGCTTTGGGAATCTAATTCCCTCTACTTAATTAGTGCATCTTCCATATGTGCATGCGTGAGAAAATATGGATTTATGTGGTGGCATTTCGACCAGGGATCCAACAGGGGCACTCCACCGACCATACGGAAAATCTAGCAATCTCTTACTACGGAAAACTTAGTCCGAAAGTGGGAAAGGGAGTGAGAATTGAGGTAGGAGAACTAATTTACATTATATTTCTAAAGTCACTTAAGTCATTAAAAAGTGCAACCCTCAACACAAAAATATAACATTGAAGAGAGAGAGTGTCATATGAGGAGCAGAGAGAGAGTGTCGTATGAGGAGAGAGAGAGAAAGAAGAAGAAGAAGAAGAATTATTCCAAAGGATGAGTTGCTATAATGGACTTGGCTCCATTCTCTAATTTTTCTCCACTTCGTGATCCTGAGAAGGCTTCTAACCCATCCACTTTGGCTTCATATCTCCCTTAGGTAAAATCAACTTACTATTTTTAGTAAGTGTGAGAAATCAAGTCCTCGATCTTCAACTGGATGTTGTGGCTCAGTTTTCCTCTTTCTCCCTGCATTCCTTGTTCTTTCTGGATCAACTTTATATTTTAAGAAGGTTCTCGATGGCCCACTTAATATTTTTATTAAGTGCAAAAATTGTCCGTTACGTGAATTCTCAGCTATAGTGCACCTCCAATGTCTTTGTCTCCTTCACGTGGTTCTTCTATTGATGACTTTCCCAAAATAGCAATTCCTATGTAGTAGACCTGCTATTTTTAGAAAGTTGGATTCTGGGAGTCAGATTGACATGGAATGAAGTTTTTTGATATGGGTTTTTCCCAATATCACCCCTCTATAATTTTGGGTCCACAATGTTTAATAGTCCAGAGATTTTAAAGTCTTAAATTTCAGACCTGGTAGTGCTTTTGGATGCGGTAGCCATTAATGGACATCAAAGTTGTAGGTATTTTTTCTCCTTCATTTGTAAAGAAAATTATATATTTGATATGGGTTTTTATTTATGCTTCACGTGCAATTCTACTTTGTTTCACCCAACGGTTTGACGGGAAATTGGATTTTTTCTTCGTTGAGCTAGAAGTGGGATTTTTTCATAGTGGATGTTCTATTACATGAGAGGAGGGTTTAAAGGTGTCTTCTTGATAGCCTTGGGTAGAGGAATGAAAATAAAAATATATCTTATTGTTTCACGCATCTGTTTGGGAGATTTGTTCAACTTCTCATTTCATGGTTATGGAGTTTTCTCCTTTTATGTTCTTTGTTTCTCCTTCTTAGCTTAATGAGAATTCATTATGAGACATAAAAATTATTGTGGGAAAGGTGATTCAGTTTTGGGGAGTTTATGTGGCCATGGTGGATCTGGTTCGAAGCAATAATGGTGGACCGAGTGTCTGGACAATCATGCACAGAGCCATGGCAATGTATGAAGTTGTGAAGGAGAAATGAGGGGGAAGAAATGGCTAAGTGCCAGATTTAAAATTTTCAAAACATGCACTGGAGGGGCTAGGTGAATTTTGTGTTCCTTATTTCCCTGACCTTAGGGATGTGAGGGACATCAATTTCCATGGTGGTCAAGGTGATGCCATGTGTCCTCGATCTGACGGCAGGGGATAGATGCTCCAAAATACACCCGGGGCTGAACGTCAATCATGTGGGTGTCCAAAAAGACTCCTCATAGGGTTTGGGTGTAGTTTTCAGGTCTAATGTCCCTCACCTTAGGGACATAAGGGACATAAATTTAAACAAATGGTTACGGAGCTAACACGTGCCACCCGATCCGATGGTAGGGAATGAATGCTTCAAAAATGCACCTAGGGGCTGAAAGCTAGTCATGTGGGTGTCTAGAAGACTCCCCATAGGGCCTAGGTGAAATTTTCCTTATCTAATTTCCCCCACCTTAGGTACATAAGGGAAATTAGTTTCCACGGTGGTCTTGGAGCTGACACGTGGCGCCCGATCCAATAGCAAGGAATGGATGCTCCAAAAATGCACTTGGGGGCTAAACTGTCAAGTCTGGAGGTCCAAGAGGTCACATGGGGCTGGGCACATTTTTCAATGGCTGGTTTACCTAGCCTCAGGTACATTGGGACATGAAATCCCACAAGCTCCTAGTGCCGACACGTGTCCTCCTGAAAAAATGACTAAGTCCCGAAGAGGGCAACTTGAAACGATGATAACGTGAGCTCTGGTGGAATTTCTTAGTGAAATTTTATATTATCCTAGCTAGAAATATCATTTTGAATCCAATTTTGGGGGTATAATTTCTTGATTCGACCATATGATCCCTTAAAAATAGGATTTATTATTTGAGGCTCCACTTATGCCTAATAAAACCTGCCTACAAGTCCTATCCGCCAAGGTGTTATGAAAAATATTACTTAACCATCAAGTAGGTATTGGAATACTCTTTCTGGATATGTTTTCTTTTACTTATAAATCCATCCAAAGCTCCCAAAATCTTCTTCTAAAGCCCAGTAGTTGTTTTAGGCCTATGAACTGCCTAGGCTTGTGAACCCTATTTTCACTCAAACTACTCCAAGTCTTTCAAAACTTATCAAAGCCTTCCAAAATAATTTCCATGATGTTCTAAGGTCTTAAATTCACCTCCATGTTGAATTTTACCCTTCCGTTCCACTCCAAGGTGGTTGGTCCAGTCCTGGGAAGGCTAGTGATAGCCCTTCCCAATACTGCCAAAAGATAATATCTTTTCAGCACTCCTAAAATCACCTAGGGGGAATGAATAGAATTTCCTAAATCACCTAGGGGACCAATTTGACATCAAATAGTAGGTTACCAGCCTGATGGATTTGTCTTGGGGTGCCTGGAAATGATAAAACATGAAAAATTTGACACATGGGTATAGTTGTCGTGCTTGGAAACTTCCAATTTCCTGTTACACATTTGCATGACAACAAACACGCAACGACATAGAATATAATCACGGCCTAATTTGTATAAATCTCCACCAATTAATATGTACAGTGTGATGCATATAGCCAACTATTTTATTTCCAAAGTCTTCATTTCCTCTAGCACCATACCTATTTTGAGAAACACAACAATATCCTATAGTTCGGAGGGCACATGTCACGGTCTAAAAATTATGCATCCGGTATTGTATCCTCAATGCTTTCTACATCCTCCCCTAAGTCAATTCTTGATAAATGGTCAGGTCCTAAGTTACTCTTACCTGGTTTCACAACAACCATAAACTCAAATTCTTGAAATAATAGGACCCATCTACATATGCACCCTTGTAAAATAGGATTTTTACCAAGTACTTCAATGCCATGTGGTCTATGTAGAATATAAAGGGTGTTGCCAATAGATACTTCCTAAATTTTTGTAATGCATAGATCATTGATAATGCTTTGTGCTCAATAGTAGTATAGTTCTACTCTATTGGTGTCAACTTCCTACTTGCAAAACAAAGAGGGTGATCAATAGTCCCTTCACTAGGTTGTGCTAACACTACTCGATGGCCATCCCTGAGGAATCAACATGCACATAGAAAGGATTATCCTCGGAAGGAAAGCGTAATATGGGCACAGTGATAATCCTATTCTTCAATGTGTCAAATGGCATCTGTTGCTCCTCTCCCCAATGGAATGCACATTTGTACTTCAATAATCCCTCTATTGGGTGACAATTTTTGCATACCTCCTTATAAACTTTTGGTAGTACCCCGTATGCCCAAGGAATCTACACATTGCACTCTAGCTGATGGGTTCTTCCAATCCTATAATAATGAAAACTTTGGTAGGATCCACCAGCAAGCCTTCCTTACATATGATATACCCCAACAAGGTTCCAAATGGAGTAGCGAAGAGACATTTCTTGATATTGAGGGATATGCGCAACTGTCGGCATCTCTCAAACATTAATTGTAGATTATCGCAATGGTCCTTCACTAGTCTATACATTGTCCAGTCATCAAGGTATACTTGAAGAAAATTATGGATGAAGTCTTGAAATTCCTACACCACAATGCATGAAAACATAGTAGGCACATTCTTTATTCCAAAAGGTATGACCGTGTAGGAAAAAAATCCCCATTCATTGGAGAAAGTTATCTTTTCTTGGTCCTCCTTTGCAATCCTAACTTGATGATATCTTGAGAATCCATCTTTAAATGAATTGATCTCTCGCCCACCTACTCCTTCTAGGATCTCCTCAATTAAAGGGGTTGGAAAGGGATCGATGACACATACCACATTCAAATCCCTATAATCAACATAGATCCTTATCCTCACATATTTTTAATACTAATGACCATTGGGCTTATACATTCTGATTCCTCAACATCTTTAATGATAATGAAGTGATCATCTTTTCTATCTCTTCCTTGACCCAAATGCGTAGATTTGGATTCATTCAGTAAGGTCTCCTCCGAATCGGGTGCACTCCCTCCTTTAGTTTTATCTACATGTCCCCTAAATAGTGGTGAACTCCATTAAGATCATGGTACCTACACAGAAATAAATCTTGAAACTTGTGCAATAGATCAATGATCTTTGAAACATCATTTTTGACCAACAATCCCGATAGTAGCCTCCTTAGGTTCCGTATCTAAGCC
Organism: Taxus wallichiana var. yunnanensis; assembly: GCA_018340775.1. Lineage (NCBI taxonomy): Eukaryota > Viridiplantae > Streptophyta > Pinopsida > Cupressales > Taxaceae > Taxus > Taxus wallichiana. The sequence goes on from CM031234.1 coordinate 878,624,534, forward strand.
AATGTTAACCTTATTTATTTTGAGAGGTTCATGGTAGGTGTGCACTTGCTCATCAACACTATTTGTTACCTCATGCATACCCATAGTATGGTTAACATCCAAGTTCTCCACTTCCTCACCATCTATCACATAGACAAACTTTCCCTTATCTTTCTCCATGCATCCATGCTCAAGTTGTAGTTCCTCTGGTTCCTCCACATCAAAACATGCCTCCAAATCAGGTTCTCCTAATAATTCCAAAATTTTATCCTTAGCCATGACACTGTCTCCCATATTTAGGTGTTTAACAACCTACAACACCTCATTCACTAATGGCTTAGTAATTTTATATTCAAAGGTTTAAATCAAGTCATCTGTTAACTCCTATCGCCTCCTATCCCGACGACGTAATTCCGAATGAACGTACCATGCGTGTGCACAACCCTATAGTGTGGAATAAAACTTGTGCACCTAGAGGGAAGGGGGTAAATCTTCTGCACCTCCCATCCACATTTTCTCACATTCTTGAACATGTTCTGAGGTGGGTGTCCCTCCATCATAGCCACATATTTTAGTAGGTGTGTTGCTCTAGAAGAATCTAATAGAGAGTGTGTTCCTCACCCCATGCCATTCTAGAAGATTTTCCTGGTGTGTTTCCCACCATTGTGTTGTGGTCCCACACAATGTGTAGATAAACATGCTTCACCTTTCGATCTTGCATCTCTGCTTTGGGCTTCCATGGCTCGTAAGAAAACATCAGGGTTTCCTTCCCTAGTGTAGCTTGGTAACTACTTTCCTTTCAAATTCCTAAGCGGGCATGCCTTCATCACCCTTATAATAGAGCCTTGAAATTTTCACCCAATTAACTCATATGTCACGTGTGCCAAATTGTCACATGCTATACTAGTGGTATCACTCATAATTTGAGTGTATTCGACAAAATAACTCCTCTGTAGGGTGTATCACCTCGGGGTCCCCGATAGCACACACATAGATTCTATCAAGGCCTTCTTCTCCAAAGGCTCGGTATAGGATGTTGACTTCCCATCGGTCAAGGGGATGATAACGTGTTCTTCCTTATTCTCAAACTTATGTATCATTTATTAAACCTTAGGTCTGAATTATTCTTATAGCACCAGGGGCACCTCGGTAATCTGGAAAGTTATCCGCCTTAGCAAGCATCAAGAATTCGAAGTCTCAAGTGAATTTCTCCCCTTAGATAGTGATAACAATGTCCTTCAAGACACCATTTGGCATGACCTTTGTATTGTTATATATATAACACATTTAAGGATGGTTAGAATAAGGGAATTCCCATTTGATGCCTTCTGTCTAGAGTGAGAACATTAACCTCCACACCCATGTCTATCATACTATTTATTAGGAGTTCATCCATTGACTCACGTATTCAAGGTAATCTCCTTATCATAATGAATGGTGTGAGGGGGAGGTTAGTGTGCAAGACCTATCACTCGTGCTCTCTTTTGGCACATGGTACTTTCTCTCGTAACCATTCCTTTAGAAAAGGGATGATATTCTCTTACCTCAGAAATTTTCATTACTTCCTTGAATTCATCCAGATCCTTCTATGGAGCCTCATATCATTTCCTTTACTCTGAATACCATGAATAATCCTTTAGGAACTGGATCTCTCCTTGTAGGCTTTGAATCACATCCATGGTCTCTTGATAAACCTCTTTTTGATGAGAAGGATCCGGATACTTCCCATGTACCACCTCTTCTCTTGTGACCAATGGTCTCTACTTTGGTATTTCATTAGCACGTGTAACCTCATCTCATTTTATCACTAGTACAGGGCTCTAACTCGACTCGCGTGTAATGCTTAGCATCTATTACAATTACAATGTCTTTATCCTTCCATTGTTGTTGTTGGCTCATATGCTCAAATAACTCTGGGCACTTCTCATACTTTTGCTTCTTTCCACACCAAGACCACCGTAGTAAGTTAGGGCATTCACACTTGTAATGTTATATGGACCGAAAATTATAACAGTCCCGTGAGGAAATTCACTTCTTTTACCTCCATGGTGTTCACGGCCTCTAAATCCTCCATGAAAGCCTTTCCCATGAACTCCTCCATCTGTGCACTCTTCATGGTGATGGCCATCATCATTGGAATTATTTGCAATGCTGGTCCGACATACACCAATATCAATGGCATCATTTATCCGGTCAATAAATTTATAATCCTTGGTATCATGAGTAGTAGAGCTTCAAATCTTGTAATAGTAAAACACATTCTTATGGATCACGCATTATAGCAATGGAGACCTACTTGCATCATGATTCCCATGGAAAATATCACGGTCTATCGTTATCATGAGTACCGATCTCTAAGGAAAATTTTCCTTTGTATGCTCCTCTACCCGTGTCTAACTGTGCACCATAGGCCACTACAAGTATCATGTGCCAATTTCGCAGACAGTTTCTCTAGCTACTTTGTCATGGCAGCAATCTTAACTTAAAAAAAAGGACTAACAGTGGTATCCATGCTTCCCATATCCTCAACACATAGGGAATCTTCCAAGGCCTTATGTGGGTCTATGAAAGTCTTATGTGCAAGTGTTCTCCTGAAGGGATTTATTAGTCCTCCAACAAACCATTGAATATGTTAAGAAGGATGAATATCTTAAGACAATATTGATAAGATAGTTTTAAAATGTGCATCACACTCATGTACACTCTCTGTCATACCTTGTAAAATCTCCTTCAATGTGCTAATGCTCTTTTGTTCAAACTCAAGAATATGGAATTCAACTAAGAAGGCATTACGCAGTGGGTATAATCTACTATTGCCTAGTGGGGGTCATATTTCCAATACCAACTATGCATGCGCCCTTCTAATGTTGTTGCAAACTAACTTGCATTATGTTCTAGGGTAGTGATCCCCTTCACACGCTATAGAAGCTCACATTTATATACATGTTTTGTAGCATCCTCAGCACCTTTGTAGTGTGGTAGATGTAAAGACATTTCAAAAAATACTTGTTGAGGTGGTTGAGATCTTTTCCCACCTGATCCAGAACCTTGATTCGCTCTAGTGTTGCCTCCACCACCAGATCCACCAGTTCATATTCCTCCTAACCCATGAGATCCACCTACCGTAGTTGGAAAAGGTCTTGAAGTGGTTGTCCTTGTGTCTACACCATCGTGTTATACTTGTGTGTCGATTGTGATATTACACCACTACAATATGTGTGCCCCGTGCCACTTCCAAACATGGTACCCAAGATTTTTGTAACCATACTTTTCCCAAACATTGTACCATAAAATATACATCCAAACATAGGAAATTATTGTGCAGCCATATATGTGCCAAATGATAAGTTATACCTCTTATGTGTTGATTAGTTACTTCCACTAATACCAACTATGTTAGTAATAATTATCTCTAGATTTGGAAAACTAAGCACCGTGGGTTGGTCAACAAGTGGATTTATATTTGTGCCAATGAATCTTATCCTTTCATCATATGATGAGATCTCTCTAGAAGATGAGAGGGTTTCTCTTCCACACTTACTAATATGGGATAGCAGAGACAACTCGGGTTCCATGTCCTCTATGTGAACCTCAAATATTTCCCTGCAATGTATGCCTCCATAAATCCATCACTCCCGACTTCACATTGTCTTGTCAACTCCCTCTCCCGAGCTTCATTATACTTAAGTTGTCTTTCTTACCTCTCTTTTTTAGTCATGAGGTCTACCATCTTCCTCCACTCTAGCTTCCTTTCCCAACACTTAGAATAAGCTTAGCTAGCCATAGGAAATGCTTCCAAACTCAGTGTAATGATCAGGATATTTATAGATAAATGGATAACGTGCAAAAAATCCTCTTAGATCCCTCAAAAACTCAAACTCAGCAATCTTTGGATAGGAATATGTAGAAATTACGTACTCCAAGGTGTAACTCATCAACACTCTACTCCACCAGTGATCAAAAGAACACGTCCAAGTCATATCAAAATCATGTAGCCTCTAATACTCATCTTGGGTCCATACACAAGGTCTATAATACCAGCTTGATCTAGATGCATACGCTGAAATCCATTCATATAACTCCATTGGAAAACAACAAAATAAGGTCTCATACACTCATGATACATATGTTATTTTACCCATTTACGTGCATCAAACTCAGTTCCATTATTAAATCTCTCCGAGAAAACTCATCCTTCGTACTTTTAAGCCATGCTTTAACATTTTCCAAGGTGAATCGCTCTATCATCACGCACAATTATCACAACAAATTCTAAAAGAGGTCCTAACAAAGGAAAAAAATGTAGTCTCTAATCACTTCTTGCCTCAACATCCATTCCCAAATGCACGGCATATCATCCAGTTTATCCTGGAAGCTCACTCAAGGCATGCATAGGCGCTGAGATCCTCCTTTATGTGAGCTTCATGAGAATGTTCTTTCTTAATATGAGGATGTAATACAACTAGAAAATAAGTGCATCCATTCATAGAATTTAAGATGTAAGCATTAACTCCTAGCCTAATGCACCTAAGCATAGAACAACATGATCAACTCAATGAAAGTAGAATCAACCATGAGATAACATCAAGAAAACTTGTAACACACATATGAACATAAGGAAAATGCACAGATCAAGACCCATCACATGAGTGTTTCATAATTACTTCATTATATTTATTAGCCAAAGTATGGTAGCCAAGATTACATCAAAAGAGTCCCATTCATGGAAATGTTCACACTAGCAGAGATTTCCTTACATCACAGAGCTCTCCATTACACATTACACAATATTTCTATATCTCTCACTCCCTATCCCTTCTTACTTCTACATCCATCCTTACTTATCTCTCCTTCTCCTTTGTGAAAACCATCCATCCTTCTAGAATAATCATTCTCCTTTCCTCTTAACTCGCTCATCATTATCACCTACAAAATCCAAAAGTAATTGATTTATGATTTATCTACTAATACCTAGGAATATGCTAGGTGTCGATGTACACACCCAAAATTACATGTGCTACATTGTGAAAAAAATGGCTACAAAAGTCTCCAATGATGATTCATGTCCTTTCATAAGATGTTTGAGCTCCAAAACCCATATGTAGTGTATATTTGTAGCCTAGACATCCTTACATAGATTTTCCATGCTTTTTCAAGCTTCTCGCTCATCATGTGCACGTTTTCCCTTTAGTGCAGGACCACCACCCTACGTAGGGTGGCGGTCCTGAGCAATTTTTCTAGATTCCATCATGTGTGTTTTTAACATGAAATGATTCACTTAACTTCAATTTTAGGATACATTTATGAACTAATTTGTCTAAAAATAGTTTTGATTCCTTGGTTATCCTTCCCTCTTCTATTTTTGCATGTTCTTTAGTTATTTGGAACTACCTCTTCTTGCCTTGTACATGACAGACACCTCCCGGCCCCAATTCTTATCTATTACATGTTTGTGTTCAAACAAAAGGTCTCGAGAATTTTTGTGTATCTTACATAGTTTTTCTTCAACAATCCTGCTAGGAATTGAATAGCCAAGCTCATATCTCTTGTGTTATCTCTCTTCTACTTGCATTGCAACCATAATTCCTTCAATTTTCCATTTCTCAAGTGCCTTCTTCTATTGTTGTTCTTGCATTCCTAATTACTTTGACTCATATGAACACACAAAGAAAGAAAGGAACAAATTTAGGGGATAGACAAAGATACAACTTGATTTTCCAAAGATCTTATTTATCTAGGTTGTAATTAATTATTTGTTTACTTCATTTACCAAATTGTCAATTTTGATTCATTAGTTTCAATTGCATATCAAATAGAGTAGTAAAATTGTTCATTTCAAATGATTAGGAAATTATAACTAGATCAAATCATTAGAAAGTTCTCTTTGACATTACCGGGGAAGTTGTGGGGAGCAATAGCTATTTCAAGTTTATTATTTTTTTCACCTTTGAGGTAGGGTTTGAAGGGTTTTGATTAGATCAGATTATTTGTTTCATATTTAGATTCACATATTCATACAAGTAACCAGATACATCCGTCTGATTACCATTCTTTAGTTTTATTATTATATTAGAAAATATTTTCTTAAAAACTAGAAAAGATAAAAAAAACATTTACTTTTATTAGATTAGTTTTCTTTCATTGTTTTTCTCTTATATATTGTGAAAACGACAAAAACATAGATTAGATTTCCTTTTATAGTTTTTTATGTTTTATCAAGATCATTTCAATTTCATTTTGTATGACCATCAATGATCCACAATAAGAAAAGATGTACGATTGTGATCTTTTGGTCCCATAACCCAACGGGCCGAGTTGATAACAGATATTGATACAAGTTTACATTTGACAGTCTTATGCACACCTACTACGTTCTCTGATAAAATACAAAAACTAAACACGCTAAACATCACTACGAATCAAGGCCATGATTATTGGGCTTGCTCCTGAAAATGAGTTTTGATTACGCACATGAACATAATAGGACCATAACCTCCACAAGTTTTCGGTTGTAATCCTCAGTCCTGCAACCCAACAAGCCTTACAAAAATTAAATATCAACACTAGTTTGTGTGCATCGTATTCAAATCATCACCACTACCACCTGATATTTTTGCACAACTTTCATTATTGAACATAGCATCCGATCGGGATAAGACCTTCTAGACCGCACTAGAGAATTGTCCATAGTCCTTGTGGCTTCGTTACGCCTCTCGTTCTTAATTCCATGACCTTGTTTGGAAATATATATGAGGTGCCCACAGTCAATTTCCATGTGTTCAACAACTAGTGAATAGAATATCGGCAGAGATTGATATTGAATAGAGTCTCCGAGTAGATATTAAATGAGATTGATCCATCATGCCACTTTAGGTTAGGAGAGCATTCTTTTCCATAGATTCACATATCCCGTTATTGGGTGTCGATTTATATAAGGTTACCTCATTAGCTTTTCCACCATCACCACACATACACATTCATTTCTATTCTACACTGGTTGTCTCGGCATGACCTCAAGAAGTCAGGTGCAAAGAAGGTCATGTGTTGATTTTATTTCGTATAGTCACCATGTGTTTCCCTCAATAGATTTCCTTTTAACATGCATCTTTCAGCTAATCCTTAACAAAATAGACTCCTTATCATTTTATGATAACCGTATTGATGCCTTGGAATATCCTTTCCTTGAGTCGCAAGTCTTCATGACTTATCCACATCTGCATTTGGTCACTTTTCCATTTTGTCCCTACATATCTTTTATTATTTTCCAAAACTCATTAAGTCCCAAATCCATTACAGTGGGCGTGAGCCTTCACGCCTCTCAAAGAATTACTTTTGTACATGCCTTGGAACTCTTCTTCTGCGCATGCCACAAGGCTTCGTTCCTTAGGTACTTAGTTACGTTAGGGGCCCAACACTCTTGTTCATGATGTTTTGATCCTTTTGGAGAACTACTAACCTTTCACGAGAAATACCTAATTATCAAGTCAAAGAATCAGGATCTAAACCCAATACTAATACAGTGTTTTGCAGTTTGCCAATGGTGTACAAAACCACACTAAGTTCAAAGATAAAAAAGCACCACATTTAAAACACAATTTATGTAGGTTTGGGTTAAGAGATACAGCCCATATGATTTGAACTGGGAGAAGTACCCTTGGCATAAGCCTTAAAATCACAAAAGGGATGCTCCCAGGAACCCCAAAGTAGTCCACGCAAGAGGGAACCTTATGGACAAAATGAGAAGTGCTCCACTTACCTACTTGTCTAGTATACACTTGTGAGATTTAAATTCAAAATTATCTTCACGTGACCCTAGTGAAAATACAACTGAACGCATTTATTTATCATTGTATTGAAGGGGGTAAAGTAAATCTGAGATACTCCAAGGTTTATTCAATGTGACTTCCTTGGAAAACCACGTTCATAGAGGTAATTTTTGACATTTAGTTGAGGGAACTATTTAGGAAGCCATTTCTTCTTAGAGCCAACTTCACCGACTCAAAGCCAATCATGTTTTAAAGAGATTTCATGAAGCAATAAATTTTTTGAGTCAAAACCTTGTTAGTCGAACAAGGGGAGATTCCATTAAATTTTGAGCCAAGTCTCATTCGTCATGAAATTTGTAAAGAATTACTTTGTGTTAGTTTTTCACTCACCATAAGATGAGGAAAAACTTTTCCAAAGTGAAGCCAAGTATTTTTCAAGCCCACTCAATCTATTCCTTTGCTTTCTTTCGATATTTTGGATAAAAAGAAGAGAAACATATGTGTGTTATTGATTAATTGTGTCCACCACTTTTAAACTCGTTTAAATTCATCCTTTCTTGAGACTGGATGGTAAACGTTGAAAGATGTCGGTGCATCTTCTTATCTTGATAGCCATTTGATCTTGATACCCACATCAAGATTTTCATCATAGTTAGGCTTGATTCATCATCAATCTTCCTTTGAAGTGTTACGTTGCTCACATCACCTTGATACAATTTCGATACTTACATCTTGTTTCTCGTAAACTTGATCTAAGTGTCTAGATTGTACCATTACGCTACTCACATCTTAACAATTCCTTGGTATACTTTGGCCTTGTTTATTTTCAAACATTACCTCAAACCTTGAAAGGTGTTTCAGTTACTTTGTTAATGTCGTATCTATACTATTTCAATACTAATATCTTTATTTTCCAAAAATATTGGTTAATGTATCCAAGTGGTATTGTTGAATTTCTCACACTTGTAAATTCAACCTTCTAGGATTTAGGCCTTGTTTGTATCTAAACAAGTTATAGTATACTTTGATTGGAATTCACTTCAACCCCTTGTTAATACTTACGCCTTGTTTATTTTAAACTTGAATTAAGTGTTGACATTGTGTTGATCATCTTACATCAACCTACCATTGAAAAACATTTACATAGGGAGTAGTTCCTTGTTTATTGGATTGGTTTACCAAACTTGTGTGATTTTTCCTTGCGATTATTCATTGTATCGACTTATCTTTCTAGAAAAATATTATTTGATCCCTTGATTCTTTATCATTCCTTATTCTTTGACCATTTTTGACACTCTTTTGCGACCCTCACAATCATCACGTTCTATGTTTTTCACTTAATTTTATTGTATCCTTGATCACATTTAACAAAAATCTTTGTGAAAAAATCCTTGTTATGCCCCCTTTAACAAGGAAGGCATCTAAAAAATTAGAATGGGAAACATATAATAAGAAAAGATAAAATTCTTTCATTGGTAACGATTTAGGACCCCTCTTCTCCGCGGAAAGGGAAACATAAGACACGGTTGATCATAGTGGTGATGAAGTAGAATCACCACGGGCAGAGTTCAAGTTTGACCCCACTCAATTGGATGAATTCCTTTTTCTCAAAAAGATAAAGTACTTACACGAGTTATAGAATTAGGTGCCAAAATGCCAAATGAACATGAATTCGTTCCACCTACCAACAATTCCCATGAGGAAGAAGAGGCACAATGTCCCCTTATTAACATGGATGAAATTTTAGGGCATGGAAAAGCTTCTACTTCAAACCCTCAAAATGACAACATGGGTAGTTATAAATTTCCACTTATCAAAATACCCAAGGTTAGAGTGGAGCATGAACACATAGAGAAACCTCCTCCACATGAGAACCAAGAGGGACCTAAAAATGATGAAGTCACTATGCAACAAAAATACAAATCCTTAGTAGAAAATTAGCTTATTTAGCTTCCCATGTACAAAAGGAAACAAACAAAAATGCACATTGAGAGAAACCTAAGGCCAAGAATAGTGAACTTCACACTAAAAATCAAGGGGATGAAACACCAAAACATAGTCGGGTATACATGCCATCTTCCCTACCAAAGATCAACTCCTCACACAAGAGTTACAATCTATGAAAAGTATACTCATGACCCTTCAGAAAACAATGTTGGACATAGTAAAAGTACCAATACGAAGAACTATGTCCTTAGACATTTGATAGAGCTATGCTACGTACACCATTCCCTAAAAATTTTTGATTTCCCAAAATTTGACAAGTATAAAGGGAAAGGTGACCCATGAGATCACGTCAAGGAATTTTACATGGTGTGTTAGGAAGTGGATTATAGTGACAATTACCTTATATGCTTATTCCCACGTAGCACAGGGGTCAAAATTTGGAATGGTTCCTTCACATACCTAAAGGGTCTATCTTTACTTGTCTTGAATTAGCGGAAAGATTTGTACGACATTTCTCATTCAACGTAGAAAGTGATGTTACCATGGTAGACAAAAAAAAAAAGACCTAATGAGACCTTTGCTAGTTTCTTGCAATGATGGCAGGGGTTAGCTAGTTGTTTCCCTTGTTCAATCCCAGAAAAGAAATTGGTTAGTATTTTCATACCCAATCTAAATCCGGACATTTCTTTCCATTTACAAATGCATTATGTCAATAACTTTGAGGAATTTATAGAAAAAGGAATCCAAATCAAAAAGGCTTTAATAGCAAAAGGGACACTGAAACCCTTTTCAAAAGACCAACAAACATCCAAACCTATGGACAAACCAAATTTCTTTAACAAAAATAAATTTCATAGGAGACAATATCACAAAATCTAAGCATATAAGGAGGTTAAAATTGGTCCTCCTTTCAAACTTACAAAAGGGCCTATTCAACCCTAATTCAAATGTCGAATGTTCACTCCTCAAACAGAATACTTGCCCACAATTTTGAAATAGTTGGACACAGTGAACAAATTTCAGTACCTTACTACGGTACCCTTTAGTGATGATGCACCTAAACCATCATGGTATAAAGAACATGAATATTGTGAGTACCATTGTGTCAAAGGCCAAAAATAGACAAGTTCCTAAAATTGAGACACTTTGTCTAAGAAATCATTGATAGTGGAGAAATTGAGGTTGATTTACATGAGCCTAATCAAACACCTAATCAGAAAATGGGAATATTCAAGGAACATTTCCTAAGAATGATGAATAGGAAAAAAAAGAATATGGATCAGGGTTAGTCTTCTAAGAGCTATAAAACTACTAATTATGTTTACACCCAAGCCGACAATCCATTTGACTCACTTATTGGTTGTGTTCATTCTTCTAATGAGCATGTGAATAATATTAAAATCAAGAATAGATATTTTTTTGGGGGTAACACAAAGTGCACTCATCTCACAATTCCATAACCTCCTCTATCTACCCCTCAAGATAGTCAGTACAACCTCTTAGAATAACTTGAAAATACCTCTGCTAAGATTTTAATTTTAGATCTTCTCAAGATATCAAATGTACATAAATACATCCTTTACAAAACACTTTAGGGGTCAGGAGTGTCATGGATATAGATCCTTCCCACCTTCAAGTTGTGGTGGAAAATCTTGCATCGAGCAAACACATCGCCTTTAACCATAATGAGATCCCAAATGAAGATCACACACATAACTTACCTCTTTACCCGCAGAAAGATAAAGAGGGTACTTATGGACAACAGGTATGGGTTGAATATATGTACATTGAAGTTAATCAAATAGTTGGGACAAATAGAATCAAATCTATAATCCCACATCATCACAATCACAACATATGACAATGCAGAGCGTGAATCGGCTTATACCATAACATTACCTATGGAAGTAGGACCTACCTATCATAACACCAAGTTCCATGTCCTAGACTTGGATCTTCTATATAACATGCTTCTTGGCCACCCATGGATTCATGCCATGTAAGCCATACCATCAACCTTCCATTAGTGCATTAAACTAAATCATGAGGGACACACCATCACCATTCAAGGAGATCCATAGCCCTTTTCTCACTCCAGAGATCTGAATAGCTTTACAAACAAGGGTTCTTATGAATGTCCCTCTGCTGACATTTCTATCCCTCTTCAATCTAAAAATCTCACCTCACATGTGGATTTAGATACATTAATTTTTTGTGACAACATTGCTTCTACATTTGGTTCTCCATTTGATTCATGGGAGATGAAGTTTCTTGAATATGGCTACAGAGAGTATGTTATTCAACAAGACTTCTTGGTTTCAGATCTATCCTTATCACCCAAGACAAGAGGAAATTCCAATTACTGATACAAATGACCTTGAGATGAGCAAACCATTAGGAAGTTCCTACCTGGTGGAATATTAGAAGAATAAAAATTTGGACCCTCTCACAATTTAGGTCCCCAAAGAAACTATTCCTTCCTACTACCAAACTCCATAGTACACCAACTCCAATAAAATGATGTACTCCATGGGATATAAAGGACATGGGTGTGGTAAAATTAAACAAGGTATAAGGGAGCATTTCCCAACCACACACTTTAAAATGGAAAGATGTGGCATCAGAATTAGACCTTATGGATCTCACCCCGGAGTGAGATGTTACCTCTTCTGAACATGAGGATAGCTCTTCTTATTCAGATAGTGACACAAATTCCTATCATAGCCAATACGAGAATATTTCCTTAACAAAAATATTCATGGACATCGATGTCTTTACCATAACCCCTGTTAAACCCCAAGTTGACCTTGTTTACCCTACTCTTATTGATTGGGACCAACAACTTCACACACCTATGGACCTCTTTGAAAATGATGAGGCAATTTCATATGGGAATTCATGACAAAGATTCCTATCGGGGACCATAAAAAGGATTCTACATTAACATTGATACTTTTGGTGTGTGGGATCATATATTTCCTCCACTCACATATGGAGGGTCATCTCACATGGGTTATGTTTAGGGTTAGGTTTAGGGTTTTCTTGGGTGTCATGCACTAGGGTTACTCAGCACCCTATATGTATCCCTTCATTTGGAATTTATGAGTATGCCAAGACACTCTGATGTCTTTCTCTATGTGCAAGCTTTGTTCTATTATGCAAGTTCTACCATTGATTGATCGATTCCTCCTTGTGATTATGTTGGAGCTATTATGTTTCCTTTAGAGTGAAAATTCATCATGGTGCACAGTTTTCAATATGATTCTCACCAACTCTTTCATGGTATCAAAGCTTGTTGTCCTCTCAATTTTCCCCACCCTTTCAAATCTAATTTCATGAAAATTGGAGCCTTGCCATAGAAGAAATTCGTGTTTTAAACTCCTCAGATGCTCATTTTCATTTCCCACAACATCTTTAATCAAAATTTCCTCAATATACTACCATTAAAACATTTTACCTATTTTTTTAATGGATGGGAAATGATTTTGTTTTTCCTTTTATGCGTTTGGAATGCATGAGACCTTGCATCTTTCATTTTTAACCTTTTGTAAAGAAAGAAATTCTTCATCGGGAGAAAAATGGCGTTTTCCCATTTCCTGCAACTTCCTACTTTCTTTTCCCTATCAAATTATTTTTCAAAAGGTGAAGCTATGTGTTTTATTCTCATTGGCTGCAGTTGGATGGGTTTCTTTTTGAACTTATCACTTTTGGTGATTTTGGAAAAAATGTCATATTTGCCCCACATCCCCGCTGGTCCTTGATTAGCTGGAATAGTTTTTGTGGAAGTTTGGGGTGATGGATCCTTTTTGTTCTTTGAGGTATTATGGCGGAAGGGTGAAAAGTTCTAAAATGGCCCATGGCCCCACTCATGCGAAGGGATAAATTATGAGTTGAAGCCCACAATGAATTAGAAAGGGACACATGGCCTACGTTTAAAAGTCAATGGTGGAGGCATGGACTTTCGAGAGAAAATTTAGAATTTTTCCCCTTTCAAAACAGATAAAAGCGAACCACATCCCTACACCCAATCGGGTGATGACATGTGTTGAAGAATGAAAAAGGGAAACATGGATATTTTTCGGTTCATATGCATTTTGGACTCGCAGAGGACTTTAGGAATTTTTAGCCTTGTTTCCACAAAGGGTGAAAAGTTCTAAAATGGCCCGTGGCCCCACTCATGCGAAGGAATAATTTCTAAGTTGAGGCCCATAGAAAATTAGAAAGGGACACTTGGCCTATGGTAAAAATTCAAAGGCGGAGGCATGGAATTTTGGGGGAAAAGTTAGAATTTTCCCCTTTTCAAAAGTGGATAGTGTATAAAACTGAAGTGCATTCCCATAACCAGTTAGGTGATGCCACGTGTTAAAGAATGAAATCAGACCAGCGGGCCTATGGAGGAAATTGAGAATTTGAGCCTTTTTCACCAAAGGGTTAAAATGTTAAAAATTGAGCCATGACCCCTTTTCTAATTGTGGTGCGCCACGCATTCACGTTGAAAATTCAAAGCGGGTCAGTGGAGGTTTTTGAGAATTTGAGATTTTTGTTAAAAGAGTTTAAATGGTAGATTTCAACCGCATTCCCTCGGAGTAATTAGATGGTGCCATGTGTCCACCTTTGGCAAAGCTATGGAGGGGCAGAGTAAAATGAGAAATCATGATTTTTCTGCCAAACATCAGGAAATACAGATTTCTTCCCCAGGGTCGTCGTTGCTTAGATCTTCCCACATGTAGGGTCCAATTTTGAAGGTAAAAGTGGGAAAAGATATCCAAATGCACTCATCTAGTTTTTAACACCATTAATGAACCAGAGCTTTGTAAAATGCAAAAATGGATCATTCTTCATTCTTTTCTCTCGTATCCTTGTCATTTCTCCATGAGATGAATTTTTGGTTTATTGTGGAGCCAAATCGATAATTTTAAAGGGATGTAAATTTTGATCATTAGAAAATGGAGTTTATCGAGCATACGTAATAAAAAGGGAGAAAAATTACCAGTAAGCACTTGAGTGCTATGAAAGTGGTTAAAAGGTAGAAATGGCAGGACCACATGAAGAAGAAAATCATGAGATGCCCCTTGCTAAAGTAATCATGCTTGAACTGACGAAATATTCACCTTTTTGAACCTCTGGTTTTCATAATTGCATTTGTTTCATGTCACTTTCCAAAAGCGGATCTGTAACAAACATTATTCCTTTCATATATTCTTTTCTTGGGGACAAAGTATGGATGTAAACGGATTGTTATAAGAACATGGTTTTAGCCATGGTAAAAAGGGGATTCGTGTTTTGGGGAACATTGTAAATTTCAAAGTAATTCAATACGAAGTTCTTTATTTCTTTTTCCTCCATTTTCTCTATCTCTACTTGATTTAATGGATCATTTTTTTGCATTAAATAGAAACTTTGTGTTTTGGTCCATGTAATCTTTAGAACTTTGTGTCTCAGTAGATTTACATCGGTGGTGAAGTAATTGATCTTTTCTCGTATTTTCTTGGTTCAATGTGTGTACGGAGATACTCTAGTATCTATTTTTTCCAAAATCATTGTTGTTTTCTTCCTTCTTCCATCTCTTTATTCTTCCATTCCTTCTTATTGATGATCTTTTGAGTATGAAAACATACCAGGATCCAAACATTGATAGTTGTAGATTTGTACATTTTTTTCCATCTTTCAATAAGGGAACCTCTCCCATTAAAGAGGAGGGACTTGTTGTCCCCTGACTATGGTTTCAACCCATGTTCCATTCTGAAACCCAACAATTTTTGGTGACTCTTTTAGGGAATTCATTACAAATGGATTCCATTTTTTTGAATAAGTTCTTGATCATCTTTGATCTAGCGACTCTAAGATACACTCATGGTAGAAGAACCCTTTGGGGAAGAAGACCCTCATTTCAAACTTCGGATCATCAAGGTTTCTCTCTCCCTTCAACAAGAAAAAGAAGAGGAATAAGATCTACAAGCACTCTTGCTAGAGACAAAACTTCTAGCAATTACATCCCTCAAGATCAAATCGGTCTTAATTTACATGCTTTGATTCTCACCGGTGTTTCAGCCTTCCTCTCCAAACAATCTTTCCAAGGATGTCATATCCCCTTCCTTGGGGCCAAAGGGTTGGGCCTCTTGCTCTTCCCCAGCCATTGCATGAATTTCCTAGAGAAAATTGAAAGAATTTCCCTAAATTTAGAGGTGATCGGAAGGTTCATCCGGATGAGCATATTGCGGCCTTCTTTTTACTTGTGGTATTCTCAAAGTTGAACATGAGGATATCTCTGTTAGACTTTTGTATAGACGTTGCAAGATAATACTACCGATTGGTTTTATCATCTCCTGTTAGATCTATCACCAATTGGAACACCATGACGACCAGTTTGAGCAGCATTTCAAACCTAATGAGGATTTACATACCCTCTTGTCCCAAATTTCTCGAATCAAGAAAGAGTCACATGAGCTCATGAGGGAATTTATGGCCAAATTCAATAGGTTAGTTAACAAGATCCCACAAAACACACACCCTATGGATCAGATTCAGAAATTTTTCTTCCTTAATGCCCAACTACCTGAAGTGAGCTATGCACTTAGAAGAGATAATATTTCCACTTTAGATGCTAATCATAGATTTATTGTCCATGTTGAAGATGATCTGATCATGTCTAGAAAGATAAGGAGAGAATCATCCAAATCTAAAGAATCTCCTTCTTCCACATCTTCTCTTGGAGCTAATGTATATCAGTTGGTACAAAAACTTGCTAATGATCTTATTACTCTCAAGAAGTAGTTAGCCCAGCATGCTCCTTATTAGGATGTTCTTGGGAATAAATTTTAGCCCACGAATCAGTTTCCCTCTCCTCAGACAAGGTTGACAATTGAAGGCCCACCTGTTAAATTTCTAGTCAATGTAGCATGTGAAGTGTTGGATCCTGATGATGAGGAGGAGAATGAAATCTATGAAGAAAATTAACAGAAGCTGATCAATTTCCAACACCTTGAAACTATCCTCCAAAAGTGTAGAGAGCATGACATCTCCTTGAATCCCAATAAATATGTATTTTTTGTCACCGAGGGAAAATTATTGGGACACATTGTCTCAAAGGAGGGAATCAAGATTGACCCAGAAAGAGTCCAAATGATTTAGTAGATCCCTCTCCCCACAAGCAAGAAGGGTGTGCACTCTTTCTTTGGTAAGATCAACTTATTAAGAAGATTCATACTTGATTTTGCTAAACTTACTTTGAACATAGCCTACATGATGAAAGGGAAGCAGAATTTTGGTTGGTCCTCTAAAGGAAAGGTTTCATTTGAAGACATCAAGAGAGCTATAGCAAAGACTCTAATCTTGGCATGCCCTTATTATAACAAAGACTTCATTATCTATTGATATGTTACTTAAAGTACTCTAGCCGTTGTGTTAACCCAAGAGAATATCAAGGTCATGAACTCCCCATATTGTTCATGAGTTATATTTTGAAATCCCATGAGTTGAAGTACAACATGATGGAGAAACATGTTTTTGCAAGGTGGTCAAAGTTGTGAAGCGGTTTCATTTTTACATCCTCAACTCTCATTCTATTGTGCTTGTGTCAGATACAACTATTGAATCCATTCTTACACAATAAGAATTTGGAACCAAGAGAGAAAATTTGGTAGCCAAAGTTTAGAGTATGCTCTTGACATCAAACCCACCAAGTTAGCTCAAGGAAAGGGCTTATGTGAACTCCTTGTTGAAGGAGCTGATGTCAAATTATCCAAGAAGGAAGTTGATATCCCCGTTGTTCTTTTCCTCAGCTCAACTAACAAATGGTATACTGGCATTAAAAAATTTCTTACTTATGGAGAATTTCCATCCCATTTAAGTGTTAAGGATAGGAGAGCCATAAAATTAACGTTTACGTAATATGTGTTGTGGGAAAATGTATTGTTCAAAGGAGGCATAAATGGAAGGTTTTTGAAATGTGTTGACAAAGAGCAACAAAAGAAATTATTCTCATCCTTTCATGACTAGGCTTGTGGAGGTCATTTCTCTTCTGCTGTCATGGCCCACAAAATCCTCTGTGTTGGATATTATTGGCCTACCTTGTTCAAAGATGCATCAAAGTGGGTAGGCAAGTGTGAAGCATGTCAAACCTTTGTTGGAAGACTGAAATTGGCTTATTTACCTCTCAAACTAGTGGTGATTGAGGAACCATTTCAAAAATGGGGTCTGGAATTCATTGGGACACTCAATCCCCTTCAAGTGCATGGCATACTCATGTTTTGACTGCCACTAATTATTTCACCAAGTGGGTGGAAGTCATTCCAGTTAAAAGTACTACTTCTAAAGTAGTATGCAACTTCATCAAGGAGCACATCTTAAAAAGGTTTGGGATACCAAACAACATTGTCACTGACAATGCTTCCAATTTTTCTTTTGCTGAGATGATGGATTTCTATTATGGCTATGGTATTTCCCTTTCCCACTCTTCATATTACAATCCCCAAGGGAATGGGCAAGCAGAATCAACTAACAAGAACTTGGTCACCATTGTTTTGAAGCTTGTGAATGACTCTCGAGAGGAATTGACATAACAAACTATATGATGCTTTATGGGCACATAGGATTACACCTAAGAGAACATTGGAATTTCTCCTTTTCAAGTGGTATATGGAGTTAAATCTCAACTACCAAAGGACATTGGAATTTCCAGCCTTACATTTGATAAAGGCCACTAAGGATGCCACTTTACCAATTCATTAGACAAAATAATTATGTACTTATACGTACCTTAATTATAAAGGTCTTGTACCACTAAATGATGTTACATGTGCCCCAATGATGATACAAGTCTCCTCACAAGGTGTTCGGGATTCAAAAATCTCTCCATGTGTATGTTAACATCCCGCATGCCCTACTTAGCCTCTGCGTATGCTCTGCTTTTACTCTTTCCCCCTCTTTTTCTTTGCATTTTGGTCTTCGGTGAAAAAACTACCGCCTTGCACGGTGGTGGTCTCATGACCGCCACCCAGGTAGGGCGGTGGTCCTATAACCATCCCCCTGCTCAAGGCGGTGGTCCTAAATGCGTTTTCCAAGCACATTCCGCCAATCGCGACTTGCGTGATATTTCAACTTTTACTAGCTTTTTCCACCGCCTTGGCTTGTATTTATGATTTTGGTTCCCTGTAATAGTGTTTCTCCATTGTTTATGGTAAAAGAGTCCTAGTTGGAGTTACCTTGGGGTGAATGGGAATTCTATAAATAGCTGGTTTGATTACAAGCAAATGGCCCCTCAAAATTTTCCCTCATTTTCTCATTTCAATAGCTTAGTCTTCCAGTTCTTACTTAGGAATTCAGTATTTTTCATTTGTTGCATGCATAGTTAGTCCTATATTGCTATTTAGAAGGCACATGATCTTCTTTTTCTAGTTATTATTGTTTCATACAATCAAGTTAAGGTAGAATAATTTCATTTTTAGTCCGAAGCCATGAGAGTTGCGGGTTTGTTCATAAAAATGATAGTTTCGGAGTTCTGCATGCTTTGTGTTACATGACTCGCAATAAATCCCACTAGGAATTACATAAGCCAATCTCTACTCTCTTTCCCTATCCCTCTCCTACTCGCATTGTATTCATTCTACATATAAAGCTTCCATTGTTCCAATACCTACTTCTATTGACGCTAACATTACATGATTTTCTAGATTCACGTGAGCATGAAGGAATGAGGAGACCACACTGAGGGGACAAAACCACACCCAATCAGATTCACCACTGTTCTACAAAATCCATGTTCAAGCTATCAAAGTTCTAGTTAAAATATATCAAAAGAGTAGTGAATCATTTCATTTCAGTTAATCTCACTTTCGATATTTCCGGGGAAGTTGTGGGGATTGATAGTTTTGAGAAACTATGATTCCTTCCTCACTTCTGAGGTAAGATTAGGGGTCTTTCAAATATATTAGATTAGTTATTTGGTTATTTAGAATAGATTGATAACTGCACAAGCAGATAGCTATACTCTGCTACTTTGCTTGTTTCAAATTCAATTATTAGCTTAGTTGTCACTTTCTAGATATTAAATAATTGCTCTTTCAATTCTATTAAATAGTTTTATCTTAATTCTGTTAAAAATCCTATCAAAAACACAAAAATAGAGAGTTTATATATGTTGTGGATATACTTTGCATAATTAGTTTACATTGCTTTAATTAGATTTATATTGTTCCTTTTGTATGACAATCATGGGACCTAGGGAGCCCAGAGAATACGTATTCGAGCCAATCATGCCTCAACCCAATCTTGTGGCAGCAATAACTGACGTAGATCAAAATATTAGAATCCAAGTCTTCCGAACAACAACAGACCTACAAGAAATTAGCTCACAATTAAGAGGATTAAACATAGAAGATGACAAAGCGCATACATTTTGGTCAAACCAGCCAAACCACATATTGCCCTAAATAAAATATTCGTATGACTATAGAAGAGCTTAAAAAAGAGAAAAAATTTGGTTGTGATCCTTTGGTCCCATAGCCAGACGCAGGAGACATTCTCATTGACATAGACACTAGCTTAAGAATTCAAGTTGCCAAAACGCCAGTAAGGTACTCTAAGAAGATTGTGCAACTTTTAGCTCTAAACATAGAGGTTGAAAAGGCATACGACTACTGGATATTAGGGATTCGGGATTGTGACTGCACATGACCATAAGATTCCCACAACCACGGACTTATGGTTGTGATCCACAAGTCCCACAACCCAAGAGGCCCACAGGTCAATCAGACATTGACTCTAGTTTACGCACATTGGTATTTAGGTCCTCACCACTTCCACCAAGCATTATCGCACAACTATCCTCACTAGATGTAGTAGCTAATCAAGCTAAGGATTTTTGGACTAGACCAGAGAATCACCCATAGAATCCACCATACATCCATCCTCCCTTTTTCATGACCCTATCGGAGATATCTACGAAGCACCCACAAGTTATCTTCCACGTATTCCACAACCTATAGATAGATCACGCCAGATCTTGATATTGATTGGAGCCTTCGAGCAGTCATCCTTGCCGAATGATCTATCACACTAGTTCGGATAGGAGGGCATTCTTTGCTTTAGATTCAAAAAAATCCATTAATGCACGTTGAAGACATAAGATTGCCTAACTAGTTTGTTTGCGCCCCACGTATATTCCATCCCCACTGGCTGTCTCGACATGACCTTAGGAGGTCAGGTGTGAGGAAGAGTCACTTGTAGATTCCCATGCTTACTTGTCACTTTTCCATCATACAAGTACCTCTAGAAGTTGAATGAAGACAAATTACAAGTTGTTGACATAATATCAGCTCATCAACTCAAGGTAAAAGCTCTGTTTGACAAAAAGGCTAAACCCAGAACTTTTTAAGTGGGAGACAATGTTCTTCTTTGGGAAAAAAGGCATGAACCTTAAGGCAGCCATGGTAAATTTGATTCCCTTTGGCTTGGTCCTTTTAAAATTAGACATTTTGCTGGTGAGAACTCTTTTTACCTAGATTACATGGATGGTTCTCCTCTCCCACTTCCTTATAGTGGGAAAATTTTTAAGTTGTTCAAAACCTAGGAGTTTTGGCAATCCCTTTGTACATTTTGTATAGCATTTTACTTTCCTTATTTTTGTTTTGGTTGGTTTCCTTTCTGTGTTCTCTTCTATGTTGGTATTGCTTCTTTTTACTCTGTTGTCCATTAGTTAAGACATTGATTTGATCTGATTACCGAGAATTCTCTAAGGTTCTTAATTTTTCCTCTTTCCTCTTCCAAATCATCCCTAGAAGGAGCCATTTGTTGTCCTCTCAATTTTCCCCACCATTTTGAATCTAATTTCATGAAAATTGGAGCCTTGCCATAGAAAAAAATTGTGTTTTAAACTCCTCAGATGCTCGTTTTCATTTCCCACAACAATTTTTAATCAAAATTTCCTCGATGTTGTCATTAAAATGTTTTACCTATTTTTAATGGATGGGAAATAATTTAGTTTTCCTTTTATGCATTTGGAATGTGTGGGACCTTACATCTTTTGTTTTTAACCTTTTTGCAAAGAAATAAATTATTCATCAAGAGCAAAAATGGTGTTTTCCCGTTTCCTGCAACTTCCTACGTTATTTTCCCCATTAAATTATTTCTCATAAGGTGAAGATATCTGTTTTCTTTTCATTGGGTGTGGTCAAACGGGTTTCTTTTTGAACTTATCACTTTTGGTAATTTTGGAAAAAAAGGTCAAGTTTGCCCCGCATCCCCATCGATCCCTAATTGGCTAGAGCAGTTTTGGCATAAGTTTGGGGTGATGGATCCATTTTTTTCTTTGAGGTATTATGCCGAAGGGTGAAAAATTCTAAAATGGCCCATGGCCCCACTCATGAAAAGGGATAAATTCGAGTTGAAGCCCACAAAGAAATTAGAAAGGGACACATGGCCTACGTTGAAAATTCAAAAGTGGAGGTAATGGTACCCAAATTTGTTCTCCTTTTTAGTCTGAGTAGCATCAAATATATGACATGAAGCTTGAAGATAGATGGATCATGGTGTGTGTCATTTTGTAGCCGGGGATATGATCTAACTGGCACTCATATTTGTGGAGAGATGGATAGCACTCAAATAGGACTTGATCTTGTCCTAACTATTTTAGGTTGTGCCTTTCAACCAAGGTAAGAGAACCTATTTTGTAACCCTCAAATGGTGAAGGAGATGAAGATATCCCTCAATTTGTGTAAATAGTATGAAAAGGGCCTTAGGAAAATATGATCAACACTCCAAATCTGACTTTCACAAGTTTTCACTTCCAAATTATGGAGATAATTTCAATGCAAGACAAGGGTTACTGAAGACATTTTGAAATCTTGATCTATACTACATACTTTAGCAAATGGATTTTGATCTTTTGTGGGTATACAAGGAAAACAGGGGTAAATAGGGTAGGATTAGTTGGTTTGAATGATTTTTGGGTGGGATTTTAGACAAGAAAACCAAGATCCACCAAACTCTTTAAGGATTTCAAAAAAATATGGAGAAACTTAATAGCAGAAAGTATCAAAAAGGTTAATCATCCCTTCAACCAAGATATGTGCATCAAATAGAGGCCCAGATCTGCACTTTTCCATACAATCCTTGATCATCTATCACAAAATCTTGAGTTAGAATGAACCAATGAAGCATTTAACAATCATTATTTAATCATGACCTAAGGTGAACCCAAAGGTTTACAAACAATCTCTAAAGTCAAGGAAGGTAAAGTGATTTTAAATTTGTTTATCTCTTTATCAGATGAAGGATCTTCTAAATGTGAGATTTCAAATGCCACTAAACTATCACAAGAAATGAGACCATGTATGATCAACAAAGATTTTAAACACAAGACTACAACAGGAAACAAGAAACAAAAATTTGAAATGCATTCTGAAATGTAAGAATTCACAGATTTTTCCCAAAGACAACACAGAATAACCCAAAAATGATCAGATTTATCAGTAGGGGAATGTTTTGAAAAATAATCTCAGACCTTGTTAATGGTTATACATGTGTAACCAACTTAACATGATTTGAAATCTGATACTGAGAGAGTTACATGATTTTCTCAAGTGGTCACTCAGAGAATGGGCTTCTTCCTAGATTTTCCCGTGAAATTTTTAGTTTTCCAGGCTTTTAAAAATCTTCCAACTCTTTGCATCACAAATTCATGCAATATATAGCTTTCAATCTTTTTTGAGCCTTCTTTTCCAAGAAAAGAATATGCCAAAGGATCAAATTTGTTACAAAATCCCATCATGATTCATGTGCAGAGATGTTTAACATATTTACAACAAAAGTTGTCAGGTGTTTCAAAAAGGTGAATCATTGAGGATTTTTGCATCATAATTTCAACTGGGAGCATGTTTTTCCTCCTTTCATGCAACATGCTCCTCTTTCATCATTTCACCTTTACACTTTCCAAATTTGCCTCTGCAACTTTTGGATCTGGTATTTCACATTTCTACTCAAGCCCGAACAAAATTTCATTTCAAAAGTACCTCAGATCTGCAAATTGAATTTTCAAATTGATTCCATTGATCCTTGAAGGAAAAAATGACATGAATTTTCCAAAAATTTGGTGAAAATTGATGCAAAAATCGCATCTCCAAGCTTCTTGGAGCTCAAATGGTGGCCAAACTAAAAATGCACAGTTACCATTGATCTTCCTTTATCCTTTAATCTGAGCCCTCCGCGTGTCACAATGTGATTGGAAATTGGCTTGGGATCATTTTTTGACATTTTAACCCTTTTGGAAAAATGTAAAAATTTGACATTTTTCTCCGCCCCTCTGCCTTTGAAAATGAGCTTGACATGTGTCCCAATGTGGGTCCCAATGGAATCACGACTCGATTCTACTATTTTACCCCTTTTTGGAAAAATAATTTTTTCCAAAATATCCCCACATCTCTGCCCTTCTGCCCTTTGCTTCTGATATGGGTCCTAGCGGACCTGTGCTCCAAAATTTTATTTTATACCTATTTTGCCAAAAAGGAAAATTTTCCATATTTTCCCCGTGGGCCCACAGTTGCGCCTCTGACCTTGTCATGTGTTCATCTAGGATTTGTTGTGGAGTAGCACTTCAATTTTTTACCTTAACCCATTTTGCCAAAGAGTCAAAAAATTCCTTTTTCCTCCGGTGGCCCACTGATCTCGCACAAGCTTCAAATTTCCTCTTTTTTGGGGCCACACTTCCTTTTAGAATTTTACTCCATTTTGCCAAAAGGAAAAATTTACAAATTTCCCCCAAAATCCCGAACCTCCGTTGTTTTAACTTTTCTAACTGCCACGTGTCACCCTCTGATTGGCTAAGGGCTTACGGACTTGCGGCGACAATTTAGAGCTTTTTCCAAAAACATAAAAAATGCTAAGTTGCTTGAGCAAACCCGTCAAACCTTGTCCACCGACAAATGGTCACGTAGGAGAATATTTTTGAGCTAAAATATGACGGCCAAAGGAAGCACGTATGACCGTCAAAAACGTAGAAATTTCCAATGATGCCAAAAATTGATTTTTCCTTCGTGGGTGAAGAAATTTCCGATCTAAGGACAAATGTGATTCAAAGAAATTTACAACCATGGCAAGGGATTTTTGAGGGAAAATAAGTATAAATTGAATAATTTTGAGCTCCAAAGGCCGGGAAAAATGGAAAAAATGGAAAAGGTGTTTGAACGGGAAAAATTAGGGCAAAACGCAAGGCAAACTTAGAGATTCCTCAAAATGGTGCAAGAATGGAGAAAAAATAAACAACTCAAAGCATTTAAACACAGATACGAGTTTTTTTCATCAAATTCGAAGGATGGGAAGATCCAAAGCCATTTTTTCTCATAAATAGGGCAAAAATGCATTTCTCCTTAGCAAAGCATGGCATGTGCAACATTGGGCACCAACATTGGCTCCAGCTCAGGGATGGGCACTCCCAGTGAGTGCCACAAGAACAAAAGTAGACCAAGTGCCAAAATAATCCATTGGGAAAATGGAGTCATGAGCCAAAGCCACCAAAAACTAGCTGAGAAACCGATAAAAATGGCTACCACACACCAAGGAAAACCATGAACTGACAAAACACCAAAAATAGAGCAAAAGCCAAACACTATACATTGTACAAGTTGGTAAGAAAACCTTGATTCAAAGAAAAAAAATCAAGGGGAAACCCCAAATGTCCTCCATGCTAGATATGACCATGCCAAGAGGTTCTAATATGTTTTTAGCAACTGGAAATATACCTCTTTTTCTTCTTTGTTTAATTTGTAAACCATCCAGTTTCTTTGAAGCTCCTCCATTGTGTTCAGGTCAAACCTTTTAACATTTTTCAAGGCTGAATCAAGGACCGAATTTCTAGAAAAACAACATACTTAGGAGATATGTTTTCAACAACTTCATACTCCCTAAAATCCACAAAACTCACAAAGTGATCAATACTAGCATTTTCCTACAAAACTTCATAAGATGCATTATTTGGGCTTCAATAAGATACATCACCTTTTTCTCTCCATATAACTTGACTAATTTTCCTTCAATGGGGATAGTGGCATAATACATGTCCATTTAGACACTCCCACCAACACTTGCAGCCCATTTCCTTGATAATAACATACCCCATTTAGCATGGCAATCAACAATCACATCCAATTTTAAATTCCTCCCGTGATAAGATGCAAGTTACACCACCGATCTTTGACACACCCAACAACTAGCACTTCCCTGAATCCATAGCAGTACACACTGACATACGCTGCTATCACTTTGATTCCCAATTCATCCATGACCTCCAAAGGCATGACATTGCATGATGCCCCGAGTCAAATGTATAGTTATATAACAACTTGTCTTTGATAACCAAGGTACTGAAAAATGGATCCACGTTTAGCTGAGATTTAACCAAAGAATTTCCTAAGTAAACCTCAAGAGGTTCCCCCAACTCTTCCAACACTTGTGGTTGTTCCAATTCTGCAATGGCAATAGGAATCCCAACCTTGTTTCCAACTCTACCTTGGGTACTCTCTTCCTCTCTGAATCCTAAATATTCAAAATCCCTCTTCTTGTGCTTAGGAATCCTAAGCAACTTAGCAATTGGGACAAGAATCTTGATCTGACTCAAGACTTGGGCAATATCATATGGAGCATTCTTGGGTAAAGTAGCACTAGGGGAAAGATTGGAAAATTCATCAAATGGTATGGAAGTATTTTCAATTTGGGCATGGGGAGGATCACAAGTTTTGCTTGGGGGAATAGGGCCTTTACTAGATGTATTTTTCTTTGGAGTTTCTTTAGTAAACAATGGAAATTTTGACTTGGCTTGTTGCCCCTTGAGAACTTTACTTCTAGTATTGTGCTCCTTCTCTTGGGTAACTACAACATTCTTAAGCATCTACCTATCCTCCTCTGAAGGAACCCCTCCATCATACTTCGCAATCATCAATGCCCTCAAGTATTCAAAATCATTATTAGGAAGCTCAAAGGCTTGTACATTATCAATTTCTAAAACATGAGAAGGAGGAATAAGATGTACCCGTTAGATACAATCCCAAAAAATAGTAGCAATCCTAGCACTTATGACATCCATTGAATTTGTTCCCCTTGGTGAACTTGCAGGGATCTCCATCATGCAAGCATCATTTTCAATTTCATCATCAAATTCCTCTTCAATTTGCTGATCCATTTCACATGGAGGATGGGATAGAAAACACTTATCACACCAATCAATATCAACAACTTCCTCAACAGCAGCAACCCTAGTAGTTAGGGGATCAGGTAACACTCTTCCTTCACATGCTTGAGGATGTCTATTTATAGACCCCATGGGTCCTTTCCCTCTATCATCAGATCTCTAATCACCCCTAGGATGATTGGAAAATATATCATGGTTTTGTGCTTTTTGCTGACCTTGTGAAGTCTTCCCAATTCCCTTCTCTGCTTGGGCTAATTTGTATGAGATTTCTTTGATAGCCCCTACCAAAGTTTTCACAACCTCCTCCAAATCAGCACCCTTGCTAGCTTGAGGTTTTTCATGGTTTATCAACTTTACACCATCTCTCTTGAGAGGTTTCCCAATTGCCTTAATGTTATTTTCAATCTGCAGTGCCATGGTGAAGGCCTACCTTAAATTAGTAGGGTTTTTGTCTCTTAAGTAGTAGGTTGCCTTCTTATCAAATGCATCTACATATTTGATCAAGCATGACTCATCACATGGCCTCGAATTAACAGGTAGCCTTCTCAAATTTTTGTTAAACCTTTTGTTAAAGTTATGCACTGATTCATTGGGGTTCTTCTTGATATTTTCAAACTCAAACAAGAGAAACCTAGGATCAGTCTTATCACCATATTGCAACCTAAATGCATTGTTCATTTCAGTCCAAGAGTCAATAGAATTATCAGGCAGAACCTTGTACCAATCCCTTGCATCCTCTTCTAGTGTATGAATGAAAAATTTAACATACACATCTTCATGCTCAATCTCAAAGTCCTCCATCATGTTAAAAAAAAATTGTAGGTGTTGATCACAAGTTATTACATTATTACCTTATAATTTTGGCAATCTATTTCGATATATATTGAGGGATAGTATTTGGATAACCATTCATTCCTCTAAAGTTTATAGGACCAAAGGTGTTAACAACAAATGGAGGTCTAGGGGAGGCTGAGCCATATTATTTTGAGGTGGTGATCTTGGAGGAGAAACAGAATGATGAGGAGTGAGAGGTATTTGGGGAATAGAAATGTAATCTTCAAAATGGATATCCCCTATAGGATCAACTTCTTGATAAACTCTAGCAGATTTGGAAAAATAGGGGCATAATGAGGAGCAAGATTTTCAAATACAAATGAAGGTCCCTCTCCAAATGGAGAATGAAAATTTTCAGGAGGACTATCTGATTCAAATTTACTTGAAGAAGAACTACAGTCCTCAATGACAGGATGATTAATCTCAAGTTCAATAAAGGTAACCTCCTTCCTTGAGCTCTGCTCTCCAACCACCTTCCAAAATCTTCTCCCTTCTAACTCTGAGTTCCTTGAATATGAAAACAACTTCTTAGCAGAGTCTCTAATGAAGAGAGATCTTCCTTCCAATTTTGTAGAGATTAGCAACACCAAAAAAAACAAATGATAGAAAGCTAAGACACTAGTATTTATCAAGATCAAAACAACATGGAGTCGCCACTAAGGACTTTCACCCTAGTTGTGCAAATGCACTAAAATACTTTATCAAATACCTATCAACACTAAAAATCTTACCAAACATTATAGATCAAATCTTCCTTTTCTTGAATCTATCAACCACAAATGCAAATGAAGTGAAACTATTAATGGAAATCGATAAAATTGCAAACGAGTTTGAAACCTTTGCATACACCTTGCAAATCTAAGTATATAATGATGCTTTAACAATAAATTTGCAAACATAACTTGTAATAGACATTACTAGGGTTTTATATGCATTCAAATATTTCAAATATGTATGCACATGGATCGATCAATTGAACTAAGAATGTACCCGTAAATGATGCCACCGGTGTTAGTACCCAAATTTGTTCTCCTTTTCAGTCTGAACATCATAAAATATATGGCATAAATCTTGAAGATAGATGGATCATGGTGTGTGTCATTTTGTAGCCGGGGATATGATCTAACTAGCACTCAGATTTGTGGAGATATGGATAGCACTCAAATAGGACTTGATCTTGTCCTAATTGTTTTAGGTTATGCCTTTCAACCAAGGTAAGAGAACCCTTTTTGTAACCCTCAAATGGTGAAGGAGATGAAGATATCCCTCAATTTATGCAAATAGTATGAAAAGGGCCTTGGAAAAATATGATCAACACTCCAAATCTGACTTTCATAAGTTGTCACTTCCAGATTATAGAGATACTTTTAATGCAAGACAAGGGTTACTAAAGACATTTTGAAATCTTGATCTATTCTACATACTTTAACAAATGGATTTTGATCTTCTATGGGTATACAGGTCAAAACAAGGGTAAAATAGGGTAGGATTAGTTGTTTTGAATGATTTTTGGGTGGGAGTTTAGATAAGACAAACCAAGGTCCACCAGACTCTTTGAGGATTTCAGCAAAATATGGAGAAACTTAACAACAAAAAGTATCAAAATGGTTAATCATCCCTTCAACCAGGATATGTGCATCAAATAGAGGCCCAGATCTGCACTTTTCCACACAATCCTTGATCATCTATCACAAAAACTTGAGTTATACCGAACCAATGAAGCATTTAACAATCACTATTTAATCACGACCTAAGGTGCACCCAAAGGTTTACAAACAATCTCTGAAATTAAGGAAGGTAAAGTGATTTTAAATTTGTTTATCTCTTTATCAGATGAAAGCTCTTTTGAATGTGAGATTACAAATGCCACTAAACTATCACAAGAAATGAGACCATGTATGATTAAGAGATATTTTAAACACAAGACTCCAACAGAAACAAGAAACACAAATTTTAAATGCATTCTAAAATGTAAGCATTAACAAATTTTTCCCAAAGACAACATAGAACAAGTCAAAAATGATCAAATTTATCAACAGGGGATGTTTTGAAAAAAAATCTCAGAGCTTGTTAATGGCTATACATGTGCAACCAATTTAACATGATTTGAAATCTGATACAAAGAGAGTTACATGAGTTTCTCAAGTGGTCACTTAGAGAATGGGCTTCTTCCCAGATTTTCCTGTGAAATTTTTAGTTTTCTAGGCTTTTTTAAACTCTTCCAACCCTTTACATGACAAATTCATGCAATATATAGCTTTCAATCTCCTTTGAGCCTTCTTTCCCAAGAAAATAATATGCCAAAGGATCAAATTTGTTACAAAATTCCATCATGATTCATAGACATGGACATTTAACATATTTGCAACAAAAGTTGCCAGGTGTTTCAAAAAAGTGAATCATTGAGGATTTTTGCATCAAAGTTTCAACTGGGAGTATGTTTTTCCTCCTTCTTTCATGTAGCATGCTCCTCTTTCATCATTTCACCTTTACACTTTCCAAATTTTCCACTACAACTTTTGGATCTGGTATTTCATGTTTCTACTCTAGCCCAAATAGAATTTCATTTCAAAAGTACCTCAGAGCTGCAAATTGAATTTTTAAATTTATTCCAATGATCCTTGAAGGAAAAAATGACATGAATTTGCCAAAAATTTGGTGAAAATTGATGCAAAATTGCATCTCCAAGCTTCCTGGAGCTCAAATGGTGGCCAAACTGAAAAATGCATAGTTACCATTGATCTTCCTTTATCCTTTAATTTGAGCCCTCCACGTGTCACAATGTGATTGGAAATGGGCTTGGGATCACTTTTTGACATTTTAACACTTTTTGGAAAAATGTAAAAATTGACATTTTTCTCCGCCCCTCTGCCCTTTGAAAATGAGCTTGACACGTGTCCCAATGTGGGTCCCAATGGAATCGTGGATCGATTCTAGCTATTTTACCCCTTTTTGGAAAAAGGAAAATTTTCCAAAATATCCCCACATCTCCACCCTTCCACCCTTTTCTTCTAATATGGGTCCTAGCGGACCTGCGCTCCAAAATTTCATTTTATACCTATTTTGCCAAAAAGGAAAAATTTCCATATTTTCCCCGCAGCCCGCAGTTGCACCTTTGACCTTGCCACGTGTTCATCTGGGATTCATTGTGGAGTAACGCTTCAATTTTTTACCTTAACCCATTTTTCCAAAGAGTCAAAAAATTCCTTTTTCCTCCGATGGCCCATTGATCTGCGCAAGCTTCAAATTTCCTCTTTGTCGGGGCCGCGCTTCCTTTTAGAATTTTAGTCCATTTTGCCAAAAGGCAAAATTTCCAAATTGCCGCTGAAATATTGAACCTCCATTGTTTTGACTTTTCTAACTACCATGTGTCACCCTCTAATTGGCTGAGGGCTTGCGGACTTGCAGGGACAATTTAGACCTTTTGCCAAAAACACAAAAAATGCTAAGTTGCTCAAGCAGACCCATCGAACCTTGTCCAATCACAAACAACCACGTAGGAGAATATTTTTGAGCTAAAATTTGACGGGAAAAGGACACCCTGAATGACCGTCAAAAAATGCAAAAATTTCCAATGACGCCTAAAATCAATTTTTCCTTCGTGGGTGAAGAAATTTTTGATCAAAGGACAAATGGAAAGTGATTCAAAGCAATTTATGACCATGGCAAGGGATTTTTGAGGGAAAATAAGTATAAATCAAACAATTTCAAGCTCCAAAGGCTGGGAAAAATGGAAAAAACAAACACGTTTGAACATGAAAAATTAGGGCAAAACACAGGGAAAACTTAGAGATTCCTCAAAATGGTGCAAGAATGGAGAAAAAATGAACAACTCAAAGCATTTAAACACAGATACAAGTTGTTTTTCATCAAATTTGAAGGATGGGAAGATCCAAAGCCTTTTTTTTTTTTCTTAGAAACAGGGCAAAAATGCATTTCTCCTTCGCAAAGCATGGCATGTGCAACATTGGGCATGCACAAGAGGCATGGACTTTCAGGGGAAAAATTGGAATTTTTCCCCTTTCAAAATAGATAAAAATCGAAGCACATCCCTATAACCAATCGGTGATGACACATGTCTAAGAATGAAAAAGGGACACACGGCCATTTTTCGGTTCATATATGTGCTTTGGCGGATTGGCGGAGGACTTTAGGAATTTTAGCCTTGTTTCCACAAAGGTAGAAAATTTCTAAAATGGCTTGCGGCCCTGCTCATACGAAGGGATAATTTCTAAGTTAAGGCCCGCATCAAATTAGAAAGGGACACGTGGCCTATGTTGAAAATTTAATGATGGGGGCATGGAATTTCAGCGGAAAAGTTGGAATTTTTCCCTTTTCAAAAGTGGATAAAGTATAAAACTTAAGCACATTCCTATGACAACCGAGTAATGCCACGTGTTGAAGAATGAAATCGGGAAAAGTGGGATTGTGAAGGAAATTGAGAATTTGAGCCTTTTTCACCAAAGGGTTAAAATGTTGAAAATTGAGTTACAACCCCTTTTCCAATCGTGGTGTGCCATGTATTCACATTGAAAAGTCAAAGCAAAGCCAAGAAGTTTTTAAGAATTTGAGCTTTTTGTTAAAAGAGTTTAAATGGAATATTTGAACCGCATTCCCTCACCATTCGGATGGCACCACGTGTCTAGCCTTTGGCGGGGTTGCGAAAGGGGTAGAGCAAAATGAGAAATCATGCTTTTTCTCCCAAATATCAGGAAATGCAGATTTCTTCCCCATGGCTTTCGTTGCTTGGATCTTTCCACGTGTAGGGTCCAAATTTGAAGGTAAAAGGGGAAAAGATAGCCAAATGCACTCATCTAGTTTTTAACGCCATTAACGAACCAGAGCTCTACAAAATGCAAAAATGGATCATTCTTCATTATTTTTCTTTGTATCCTTTTTGTTTCTCCATGAGATGCATTTTTGGTTTATTGTGGAGCCAAATTGATAAGTTTAAAGGGATGTAAAGTTTGATCATCAAAAATGGAGTTTATCGGGCATACATGATAAAAAGGAGAAAACTTACCAGTAAGCACTTGAGTGCTATGAAAGTGGTTAAAAGGTAGAAATGGCAGGACCACATGAAGAAAGAAATCATGAGATGCCCCCTACTAAAGTAACATGCTTGAACTGAAGAAATATTCACCTTTTTGAACCTCTTGTTTTCATGAGTGCATTTGTTTCATGTCACTTTCCAAAAGTAGATCTACAACAAACATTATTCCTTTCAGATATTCTTTTCTTGGGGACAAAGTATGGATGTACACGGATTGTTATAAGAACATGGTTTTGGCCATGGAAAAAGGGGATTCTGGTTTTCGAAACATTGTAAATTTTGAAGTAATTCAATACGAAATTCTTTCTTTATTTTTCATCCATTCTCTCTTTGCCTCTACCGATTCTATAGATCACTTGTTTTGCATTCAATAGAAACTTTGTGTTCTAGTCTGTGTAATATTTAGAACTTTGTGTCTGTAGATTTGCATCGGTGGTGAAGTAATTGATCCTTTTCTATATTTTCTTAGTTCAATGTGAGTAGGGAGCTACTCAGTTATCTATTTTTCCCAAAGTCATTGTTGTTTTCTTCCTTCTCCCATCTCTTAATTTATCCATTCCTTCTAATTGATGATCTTTTGAGTATGAAAACATACCAGGATACCATGATCCAAACATTGATAGTTATATATTTGTACATTCGAGCCCACGGTTCCCCACCGCACATTCACAACCCATGTTCCAGATCACTGAAACCGAATAGAGCTAAGATCGGGTAAACGTGCATTCATCATCTAAGTTGTGATTACTCTTGGTTTCATTATTTTTTACTCCTCGTGCAAGTTTTTCGATCATCATATTCTAGAAATTTATTGCTAACGTTCTTAACAAGTTGCTCTTGGAAAGTTTTTGGTTTTGTTGTGTTCTTCGTGCATGTGCAGATCTCCTCAAGTTTTTAGGGGTTTTGTAGCTACATTTAGCTAGTTACAGCTAAATTTAGTAGATCAGCTAAAAATAGAGGTTCTTTATTCTAGTTTTTAATCATTTATTAAACTGGAAATTATTTTTTAGAACTCTGTTTTCTATTTTTTGTGTTTTTGCTATTTTTTTAGATTCAAGTCAAAAAAATCAGTGATTGGTGTTTTTTGGTGCACTGCTCTCCACCGAGCTCTCAGCCTATGAGCTCCTGCAACCTTACCAAGTTCCTCCTCAAGCTCTCCTGTCTACATTTTGCTCATGCCTCTACATTGACTAACCACCGATTGCCTTGCTTGGACTCGGGCTCATTCATAGTCTAAATGTGGTAGTTTTGTTCATGATTGCTTCTACTCGTGAGCTATTTTTGTTGTCATGGTTTACCTTCCTGCACTCTCGAGTTGGTTTCACACATATGCGGGCTCGGGTTTACATTGTTTCCTTTTGCATTGTCTGTGCTTTTGCAAGGAATTTTTTGCATTATCTCATCTTCATTTGCATTGGTTGGACTCGACTCTACCGTTGTGCATCCGCCTTCAGCTTGAGCTCGTGGCACTAGTTTTGTTCCATTCGGCTCAGATTAAAAGTTGAGTTTGTAGGAGCTTCCCTCGATGTGTCTCAAACCTGTGTGCTTGTGCTCAGACACCTTTCCTCTGGTTGCATTGGATTGGATTCCCGTTGCATTGGATTCATGTTGTTGTGAATGTGCAGTGGAACTGTGGGCTCAAATTTATGCTCAACTGTTATTCACTTGGATTCCACCTGCAACTCGTGTTGTTTAGGATCTTTGTTTGTTGTGTGCCCATCTGCCAGCATTTACACCACAAACCTTCCTGTCAACCGTCTTGGGATCCTTCCCCAACATCTCACCGAGACCCACGCCAAGCTCTGTCCACCTGCTTTCCCACCTCCAACCGCCTCCAACTCGTATTTTTGGTAAGTTTATTTCATTCCATTTCGTGGGTGCTTTTTTAAATAAAGGTAAGCTTTTTTAAATCTATTTCTATTAATAGATATTAATAGAAATTAGTTTCTTTTAAATTTAATAGATTTTAATAGATCTTAGTAAGTTTCCTTTAATAGATCTTAACTGAAAAATTCTAAATTGTAAGTGGAAACAATTTAAAATTTGATTTCTTTTAAAAAGGAAAGTATTTAAATATTTAATTAGGATTTAATTTTTAATTAGATCTTAATTAGTTGAAATTAATTAGATTTAATTATATTAAATCTAGTTTTATTAATTTCAAATTGACCTCATTTACGATTAGATAAAATATTTAAAATCGTCCTTTTCTTTAACATTAATTATCATTTTTTAACTCCCATAGCTTTAAAATTAGCTAAATTAGGCGTTTCCAAATGATAATTTTTAAGCGTTATTGTCGATTTTTTTACTAATCATGTGCTCAAGTGTGCAGTAACACTTTGAGCTCCTATTTGTCTTCCGCGTGCTTTTCTAGCATTCTGAAGATCTCTTGGAATCATCTTGAGTTTGTTTAAAACATTATATTTTACCCTTATTATTGCTTGTGACTAGTGAGTGCATCTACCACACTTGTAGCAGGGGGTATCCTTTGTGACATGAGACACTTTTTCTCACAACCAGGATTTGATTTCACCTCCTTCCTATTTTTTTAAATTGTGCTTGTGTACGGTGTCACTTTGTTGCACTCCACAAAACATGATTGTGGTCTCCTCTCTTGCACGTTATTATGTTGATTGCAAGGCGAGTTACCAAGTGTTTCAAGATACACGCTTGGACCCGATTGTATTCAACGCACTAAACTATAAAGTGCCAAAAGCAAGGGGTTTATTATATTGTCCTAGGTGGTTGTGATTCTTGTGTTTCTTTTATGCATTCTTTCTCTCTCTTCACTATGGATGCACTTTCAATTCCTTTTCTTACGCCGTTCAACTTCTTCGAATGGAGATCAAAAATAATTATGAAACTAAGGGGTAAAGGGTTATTTCACATCACCATGGGAACTAAGACTGAACTAGATGATGACCCTAAAAATATAAGTGGTTAAACCATAGTGATGAAGCTTTAGGTCTTCTTTACATGTCTGTTTCTCCTAAATTTCTCTTCCACATTGAGTCATCTGAAACACCTAATTCTACGTGGAAAACGTTAGATGGAATGTTTGGACAACAAGATGACATGAGAGCGCATGAGTTGGAAAACAAACTACTAGGGTTAAATCCTAGTGATTTTGAAAACCTACAAGCATTCTTCTCTAAGTTTGTCCACACTAGATTGTTGTTAAAATAATGTCAAGTAGAGAAGAAATATTCTCAACTGATCTTGTCAATTATCTCTAATTTAGGTCCTAAATATTCTATCTTTGTGTCAACTTTTACGCTACAAAATTTACCTTGGGAAAGGATTGGAATATGCCCTCCTTTGACTATTTTTCATCCCAACTCATTCAAGAACAGGACAAACTCATTCAAATGGGGTCTCTCAAGTCCAAGTCACATGCCCTTATAGCAAGTACCAGTAAGGAAAAGAAGATTGAAAAGAAGAAAGAAAAAAAGGATCAACCTAAGAAGGATCTAAGACTAAAACTAAATTTAACATGAACACTTCGAATTTAAGCCTAGAGCACAGAAATACAAGTATTTGTGTTCTTATTGCAAGAATCCAGTCATAAAGAGCAAATGTGTATGACAAAACAAATTGATCACCTTACTCATTTACTTGAGAAAGATCAAATAGGTGTTCCTAAGTCTATCAAAAAAATGCTCCAAAGACCGAGCCTTCTAGTACAAAAGGTTCTAAATCGATAAGAAGAAAGGAAAGGCCCTTGTATCCAAAGTTTCTCCTTCATTGACGTGGATTATAGATTCCATGCCTCGTACCACATGGCTTCTTTGCAAGTTGAATTCTCCAACATTAAGCCTTGTGGTATGTCCCAAATCACGATGGGTAATGACACGACAAGGTGTCGGTTTTTCAGTAGTGGATCGGTAGAGATGGATGGGGAACATTTGACCAACTATTAAGTGTTCCCGATCTCTCTACCAATCTCCTATCGGTTTACTAAATTACTCACCTTGGTGAAGGAATGTGAGTGGAATTCATTCCTAACTCGGTGATTATTTATGAGCTTAACGATGACACTACGGTGGATGAGGGAAAGGAGGATCACCGTTCACGGTTGTGTACCTTTTCCCACTTTACTTCTGATTCTATGCCCACTTCCTTGCTCACTCATACAAATGAGGTTAGTAAGCTATGGCATGAGTGTTTCAAACATCTAAATTATCGCTACCTTGAACAATTGAACCAAAAAAAAATGGTCAATGGGTTACCTTGCATCAATTTTTCTAAAGGTCTTTGTGAGGGTTGTACCCTTGGAAAGCATCCTGAAAAGAACTTTGACAAAGGAAAATCTTGGAGAGCTACTCATCCTTTGGATCTTGTTCACAACGAATATTTCTAGTCCATTTCCATCTCCTTCGTTTACTAGAGCTCTTTATGTGCTGACCTTCATTGATGACTATTCACAATATACTTGGGTGTATTTTCTTAAGCTTAAGTCTAAAGTCTTTGAACATTTTCAGGACTTTAAGGCTCTTGCTGAGAAACAGGCGGAATGGTCTATTAAGGTTCTTCAAACCAAAAATGGAGGTGAATATGTAAATAATATGTTCATGGATTTTTGTAATTCTGAAGGGATCTCCTTGTAGCATATAGTTTCTAATAGCCCTTTGCAGAATGGAGTAGCAGAAAGAAAGAACCGTACTCTTAAGGAGATGGCCACTTGTATGATTCATTCGAAGTCTCTTCCTCCATAGTATTGGGTTGAAGCAGTGAATTGTGATAATTACATTCAAAACCATGTTCCACATAAGTCAATAAGAGGGATGACACCCTTTGAAGCCTGGTTTTGATGCAAGCCTGATGTTGAGAAGTTTCGAGTCTTCATATCCAAGGCTATGGCTTAGATTACCAAGAAGAAACACAAGGCATTGGAACCACAATCCAAACCTTATATCTTTGTAGGGTATCATGATGGCATGAAGGGATATTGATTATTGAATAATACTTCTCATGAGCTTTATATTGAGAGAAGTGTTAAGTTTGATGAGTCTTCTTCAACTTCTACTTCTCTACCTCTTGAGGTTCTTCACTTCCCGATTCGATTCGACTCATCAAATGATGATGTTCTTGAACGTGCTCCTCTTCCCCGATCCTCCGGACCATCGAGCCTTGATTATTCCAATTTTGACAGTAGTAATGATGAGTACTATGTCCCTTCTCATTCAAGTGATGAATCTTCCAACTCGAGCTTCGATCCTCCTAGTCCTCTTTGGGCTAGGAAAATTTTTTAAAGTGCTAGAGATTTAGTTGGAGATACTTTAGATATGAGATGTAATCACTCATATTTCATTGGACCCCACTCTTTATAGGCTTTTCCTCCGATCCACAATCTTTCCAGGAGGCTTCTGGTATTCTGAGTGGGATTCTTCCATGGATGAGGAGTATTCCTCTCTCATGAAGAATGATACTTGGGATTTCACCCCTCTTCCGAAAGGAAGAAAAATCATTCGGTGTAAGTGGGTGTTCTGAAAAAAGTATGGAGTAGATGGAGATGTCAAAAATGTTAAAGTGTGATTACTAGCTAAGGGATTCTCCCGAGATAGTTGGGGTTGATTATACTGAAACCTTTTCTTTGGTTACAAAGATGACTTCTATTCGACTAACCCTAGCCATTACTACAGCAAACAGATGGAAAGTTCATCAAATGGACGTTAAGAGTTCCTTCCTTCATGGTGACATAGAGGAGGATATCTTCATGGAACAACCTCTGTGTTATGTCCATGATCCCTCCCTCATTTGTAAGTTAAAGAAGTCTCTTTATGGCCATAAACAAGCCCCTCGAGCTTGGTATGCCAAGATGGCCTCATTTTTACTTACATCAAGGTTTACTAGGTGTCACTCTGATCCAAATGTTTATATTCTATAGCAAGATGACTCCATACTCATTCTTGTTCTCTATGTTGATGACTTGTTGATCATATGTAGCTCTTCCTCTATCATTGATTATGTAAAGATCACCTTGGCCAACAGGTTTTCCATGACTGACTTAGGTCTTCTTCATTGCTTTCTTGGGATTCAGATTTCACAATCTGACTCAGGAATTTTGATTTTGCAACCTAAGTATGCTCTTGACTTGCTTGCTTGGTTTTAGATGTACGATTACAAGTCTTCTCATACTCCTTTTCTTTTCAGGGTTAAGTTGGTTTCTGATTGCTCTACTCCCTTGGTTGATGGTACCCTTTATTGATAGTTGGTTGGGAGCTTGATTTACTTGACTCACACTCAACCAGATTTATCTTATATTATTGGGATCATGTCTAGATTCATGCAAGAACCACATGACTTGTATTGGAAAGTAACTAAGCGGATCCTTCATTATGTTTGTGGCACATATATGCGATGGCATTAACTATTTTGGAGGGGTGGATATTGACTTGATTGGGTTCACATATTCTGACTGGGCCGGTGACTTAGATCATCAAAAATCTACCTCTAGCTATAATTTCTCTCTTGGTTCGGGTCCTATAAGTTTGTCTAGCAAGAAGTAGAATGTAATTGCGATATCTTCTATGAGGTAGAATACATAGGAGTAGTTAACGCTGCCACAAGAGGTTGTTTGGCTATAGGGTATTCTGATAGATTTTGGCATCCACTTTTGGTGGCCTACCATTATCTATTGTGACAACATGAGCACTATCTCAATTTTCATAAATCTAGTTTAGCATCAACGGATGAAGCACATTGAGATTCATATGCACTCCATACAATAGCTTATTCATGGTGGTATCATCAACATTCAATACATTCGATATCTAGTCGATTGTAGATATATTCACCAATCCCTTCACTAAGGTGAAGTTTCTTCATTGCGTATCTTCTTGGGGTGAGGTCTTATGCACCTGCTCATCTTCTTCAAAGCTATATAGTCCTTCTCTTCTTCCTCTTCTTCTTCTAGGAAGATTTTTTTGTATATGGGCACCTTATCGTGCCCTTTAGTTTCGAGCCCCATTGACACATCTTTCTTATTTGTTTAGGAGTGTCTTCTTGTTCTGTCGACTCATCATAGCCTCTACCCCACTTCAATGAAGGGGGCATTTGTTTAGGGTCATCTCACATGGGTTAGGTTTAGGGTTTTCTTGTGTGTCATGTACTAGGGTTACTCAACACCCTATATGTATCCCTTCATTTGACATTTATGAGTATGTCAAGACACTTTGTTGTGTTTCTCTATGTGCAAGCTTTGTTTTGTTATGCAAGTTCTTCTATTGATTGATCGATTCCTCCATGTGTGATTATCTTTGGAGCTATTACATTTCCTTTGGAGTACAACTTCATCATGGTGCATAGTTTTCAATATGATTCTTGCCAACTCTTTTAGATACTGTGCGTACTTCAGGAGGAGGAAGATGAGTTACCCGGTCAATAAAATTTAATAAAAAACAAGGGATAAAATTTCCTCCAAAAAGCCTTGGAAAAATAAAATTCCAAGTCACACAGTGAAAACCTCTTTGAGGCATTGGCTAACAAACAAATCAAAAAATCTATGGACATAAAAAGTGACCACGCCAAGGGTGAAAATATCATTGAGACACCCTTGGAAGAATATCTTAACCTCCCTTCGATCCTATGTGCATGGAGGATACATCCAAGATGTTAGTAGAAGAAACCATTGATGTCAACATTGGCACAGAAGAGAAACCTAAAATAGTTAAGCTAGGAGCTTCACTTTCAACACAGAACAAAAGACTTTTGTAATGCTTCTCAGAGAATTCTCAGACATATTTTCTTAGTCTTATGTAGATATGTCGAGACACTGGATCCATATTTAGTGGTGAATAACCTTATTGTGCATGCAGATGCAAAGCCCATAAAATAGAAGCTTAGAAAAATGCATCCACAGGTGGCCCTTCTAGTCAAGGAAGAGCTTGAAAAAATTTATAGCTAGATTCTTCATAACAATTGATTATTTAAAATGGATATCCAATATAGTCCTAGTACAGAAAAATCCCATTTGAATCAAACTATGTATTGGATTTAGAGAAATCAATAAGACATGTCCAAAATATGGCTTCCTTCTTCCAAACATCAACATGATTGTCAATTCAACCGCTGGCTATGAGATGTTATCTCTCATGGATGGATTTTCTAGGCTATAATTAGATTAAGATCACAGAGAGGAGGACCAATATAATACTACCTTCACAATTGTTGATCAGTTAGATCCTAGCACTTAACAAAGAAAATATAGAAGGTTCACGCGGGAAATTAGATCGCATTCAAAGGCGAGAGATTATTAGAGAGGATCACTTGTAGAAAAGAAATAGGATCGGGACTTAGTAATTTTCTCGGTGAGGATATATTTTTGGAGATAGTGTGTGGAGCACACAAACCGATCAAAGAATTTGCATGACACACATTGGCTATTTTTGGAGGATCAGCTACAAATATCTTTACATGGACATAGGCCAGGAATAGATATACTATTGTCAGTTAACTAAAAGTAGTCTATTGTTAGCGCACTTGCATGTGTGGCTATTTTTGTAACGGCGCATGGATAGTAATAGCATGTGACCTATTTTTGGATTAGATAAGTGGTGAAGGGAAAGTCCCTACCCATATAAATATGTATTGAACTGTGTAAGAGAGAGAGAGAGAGCATATACGTCGAGAACTAGGTTATAGTGATATTTTTCTTCTATATTTGTTACGCACATGAGCGTATACTACGTTTGATGTTGCATATATTGTAAGGAAGCTTCTATGCATTTATTGCAATTAATATAATGCAGATTATGGACTGAAAAAGGTGTTATCATGGTTATATTCAGATTGCATGCTTGATCCCATTACGGTTATCTTATAAGTCTCTTATGTTCTAGGTCTAGATTTGAATATGCACTTTGTAGAAAGATATATTAGTCATAGATCTAAATGATTTAAGTATTCATCACACTAACATCTTGTATGAACCTTAAAGAGGGGCATGGTACCTTTGTGCACTTCGAGTGAGTTCTCGGTCTAGGTTGAGTGATGTGTCGGCGCTCATGGGCTTGTATTGGTGGATTCTAGGTTGCATCATTGGTTCTATTGTCGGGACCTCTTTTTGATTATTTTCAGGATGGTTCGCTTTATGAAGGCATATCGATTGACCTTGGCAAGTGTTGAGGAGTGGATACACGATATGGAAGAATAATATGCATGGTGATTTAGCACTAGATCTGAGTTTAACGCACACGTGTGGGTAGAACAGAATCTATATGACAGTTTATATGAGATCTTCTTCACTATCTTTTAAGTAGAATTGTATGAGTGTTTGATTACTTATGCATCTAAGTGGAATTGGAGGTATCACGCACTTGTCTAGACATAAGAATAATTTTAGGCCCTTTATGATGTTGATCTTATTTGGAATCAAGTTATGGATACGTGGTTCCATGGTGTTTTGGATAGTTATATCTTGGAGTATTTAATTTCCACGTATTTGTGCCTAGAGGTAGCTAAATTACGCTTTTATGATATCCAAGGGAAACTTACCTGCAAGGCATTCCACTAGCAATCAAGATCCTAATGGTAACTTTGAATTTGGAGAGTAAACCAATGGCTAACTAAACCTCACCATGCACGGGGCAAGAGCAAGTTTGGTGAAGGATGACATACCTAGCGGTAGAAAGGCAGAGAGAGGAAATGTGGCTTAATTATAATGAGGTGTGTGAGAGGGAGGTAGAGAAGCAATGGGAGGTTACAGAGTAAATGACATTGTGGAGAAATATAGTTTGGGAAGGAGTGGAAGTTCATGCCAAAGACATAGAGTCTGAGCCTCGGGAACTCCCCATTTAGGAAAACATGATAGGGAACCCTCCTTGGCCTCACGTAGAAGCGCACCAACAAAGATGACCTAGGCCGCAGGTGCACATCTGAATCCACTTGGAAACCTTGCCCTTGCACTTGGTTTTCCAGCATCTAGTATAACACACAGTCAACAAGCTAATTCAAGTAGTGGGAGAGTAGGAGTGAGTCTTATAAGAGGAACAACGATTGCAACACAAATGGCTTCAATGTTATATGGGAGTACCTTTTCAGCTATGTTGATCAAAGAATACTTTTCAAAGATCACACAAGGATTCTGCGTGAGATAGAAGGCTTGAACCAAGGGCGTGGAAGGATAGGAAAAACCCACGCGCGGAAGGCAAGTTCAGATTTTAGGACTTAGCCAATTTTGAGCATGAAGACCTATTTTTAGAAGACGGCGTGCGGAACATGCCAATGATGCAAAGATGTGTGCATCATGCATTTTCTATCTTTAGAGAAGTGGATCAAGCATTTTTACATGGAGACAAAGCTAAGAATAGAATTGATACTTCGATTAATCGCAAAAGGACTATAGATAGCACACTAACATGTGTGGCTATGCTATGCTTGTAAGCAAGCAGTGTGGCTATTAAGAGCATACGGCCTATTTTCTATATTAGATAAGCGGTGAAGGGAAATTCCCGCCCTATATATATGATGTTAGGTACATAGTAGATGCATGGTATGAGTGGGTGAGTGTGAACTGTGTGTATATGGATATGAGTGAACTCTGTATCGGTTCCATACACACATCGGTATAGATTGACAATACTTGTAAGGAGATTTTGTATTTATTAATACATGGAAGATATTGGTTGAATCTAAGTGTCATTCTATGTGAAGTTGAGTAGTGCATGTTATTAATTCAATCATGATTCTTGTTTTAAGCTTGTTCTTTCATATGAGGGTAGCATGCATTATAGAATAATGGATTAGTTTCAAATCTATATGTTTCTTCCTTCATCATGTTAACATCATGCTACAACAACCCTAAAGAAGGGCACGTACTTTTGCATGCTTTAAGTG
The DNA here is from genome assembly GCA_018340775.1 of Taxus wallichiana var. yunnanensis. Lineage (NCBI taxonomy): Eukaryota > Viridiplantae > Streptophyta > Pinopsida > Cupressales > Taxaceae > Taxus > Taxus wallichiana. Next base: position 878,668,131 of record CM031234.1, read on the forward strand.
AGCACTCAATCTAGGCTGAGTGATGTGCCAGCGTGACTAGGGTGTTCTGGTAAATTATAGGATGCATCATTAGTTCCATTTTCAGGTGCTCTTTTTCAGTTTTTTTCAAGATGGTTCGTGATGAAGACGTCTTTAAACTCTAGCAAATATTAAGGAATGGATACATGATCTAGAGGAAGAATATGCACGACTGTTCAATAGTGGATCTGAGTTTAACGCACGCACTTGGGTAGAACAAAACCTATATGATAACCTATATGAGAGATTTTTGTTATATTTCCAGTAGAACTATACGAGTGTCTTACTTCTTATGCATCTCAATGGAATTGGAGGTATCGTGCACTTGTCTAGACATAGGAAGAATTTCAAGCCCTCTATGATGCTAATCTGATCTGGATTTTCATGGTGGATACGTGGTTTCGTGGTGTTCTAAACAATTATATTCTGGAATATTCAATTTTGACGTACTCTTGCCTGAGGTAGCTGAATTCCAATTTTTGTGGTATCTAAGAGGAACATATTTACAAGGTATTCCACTGGCGATCAAGATCTTAATGGTAACTTTGAACCTGGAGAGTAAACCAATGGCTAACTAAAATTTTCCACGCGTGAGGGTAGGAATAGGTTTGGTTTAAGATGGAAGACCTAGCGGCAGAGAAATAAAGAGAGGAAAGGCAGCTTAAGTATAATGAGGCATGCGAGAGGGAGATAGAGAAACAACATTCTATTGCAAAAAGTATGGCATGGAGGAGAGAGATGGCTCGTGAAGGATTTATAGCTCACATAGAAGACGTGGAGCTAGATCATTAGGAATTCCCCCATCTTAGAAAGCATGATAGAGATCCCCCCTTGGCCTCACATGGAAGTGCGCCAGGAGAGACTACCTGGGCCACGGGTGTGCATCTTAATACACCTAGTGACCTAGCCCTTGCACTTAGTTTTTTAGTATCTAGTATGACAAGTAACCAACAAACTAACTTGGGAAGTAAGAGAGTAGGAGTAAGTCGGGAATCAAGTACATCAATGGAAAAATAGATAAATTCAATTTCATTTGTAGGAGTATTCTTAGGCATATCATCAAAGCATAAAATATGAGTGCACAGAATGTTGGATTCACCTCTGGAAGTGGAACTACCTCACAGACTGTAGGGGTTCAGTATAGTACTATTGTCGAGCATAAGGGAGTACATCTACAAGAACTATTCCAACTACGGGGGAGTGGATCAAGAGGTATAGGTGGTTCTAGTTCTAGTGGATCTGGTGGTTCTTGAGGTAGAGGGAACACAGGAGGTTCCGGATCAAGTGGTCAAGGTCCGCAACAACCATAGAATATCTATATGGAGATGTCTCTTCATCTCTCGAGTATAGAGGTAAAGAGGATGATACCGAACATGTGCATATGTGTGAAATCTTGTGGCACACTAAAGGGATCATGGATGTTAAATGAAAGGAAAGTCAATTCACCATTACATTACAGGGGTGCACACACAGCTGGTATAGGAAGTTTGACCTTGATCAAACTTGCATGGATTATGCAGCATTGAGATATGCTTTCTTAAAAGAGTTCTATATCCCTGAGTTTGAGTAAAAGAGTATAACTGCACTCAAGGATATCAAGAAAGGCACTACCGAGAGTGTACGTGAGTATGATGCTGATTTTAAGACACTTCTTTATAAGTTATCTTTTTATATCCGTGCTAGCCAACATGCACAATGGTTTGTTGGAGGATTGATTACACCTTTTAGAAGGGCAATGTCACATAATACATACACTGATCCACGTGAAGCACTGGAAGTAGCTTTACATGCTAAGGTAGTTGGGAGAATTTACACTGGCATTAATCCATTCTTATAGGCATAGATTGTAGCTATGGCAAAGAAGTTAAAAAAGCTATCAGCAAATTCAGCCCATAAAACACGCTAAGGAATTTGGTGTAGAGATTATGAAGTGGAAGGTCACACCAAGGATAGTTGCCCTTGTAGATCTATATGCTCATTACTATTGGATTGTGAAATTTTTCATTTGAATCATGATGCTAGTCATTGTCCTTTATTACAGCCCGTGATAAAGAAGAATGTATCTTGCTTTTGTAAAAATTACAGGTCCACAACCCATGATACTAAGGATTGTTGGCTGATTCGTCAGATCAAAGATGCCATAGACCTTGGGGTACGATAGACAAGTATAATAGATAATTCTAAGGGTAATAATGAGCACCATGATTGGGATCATAATCAAATGCACTATGACATGAATGAGGGGCATTTGAATGAGGTCATGGAAGGGGACGTGGATATCGTGGTGGATATGGAGGATGAGGCCGTGGTGGAGTAAGAGGTCAGTTCCCTCATGTAACATGTTATATGTGTGGATCTCTTACCACTATAGGCATGAATGTCCTCATAATAGTGCATGTTCTTTCTACAGAAAGAACCATATTTATGAAGAGTGCATGGACTTATATGAGCATCTGAGTAAGTAGCATAAGCAAGAAAACAAAGGCGTCAGGATGGTTAGAATCCACCACGTGGTAGAAGATCGGTGGATGCCTAAGATAGTGGTAGGATATATGCATTGATAAGTGAAGATTACTACATGCGTTGAAGTAGTACGTGTGAGAGAGGCATTGCACCAGAAGTCTATGATCACCAAGGAGGAGGTTTTAAATGCAAGTTACCCGATCCGGCTCATCGAAGGAAGTTTACCAAGATACCATGGAAGTGCTAAGGAATCTTCAAGGTAAGATATATTACCTAAAGGAGAAAAAAATCATCGAGAGACAATCCAAATTGATATTAGATATCTACGAGAGGTGTGTAATATGTTGCGCTAGGAGAACATTATTCCACTATTAGGAAGTTGGTTAAAAGGGATCACTCCACGCATAAGTTTTGAGACTGGACGATGGATTCTGTGTGCAAATATTTCCCCTAATAGCATTGACTATGAAAAAGAAATTACTCTGAATGTTGTTTTGGATAGGTGGTTGTTGAGCAACATATTGATTGATATAGGTGCAGAAGTAAATGTGCTTACATTAGATGCATGGGTACAAATCAGGATGCCTCCATTGTAGCCATCGTCTAATGTGTTATTTATGGAAAACCGAACTAAGGCTACTCCCATAGGAGTTTTTTAAGACGCATCTATAAATATACAATGGGCCAAGTTCACTAGAGATTCTGAGGTATTATCCCAGGCGAAGCGAGAAAATTTTCAAGCCCTTCTTGGATGCCCTTGGTGTTATGTAAATAATGTTAACTTGAGATTCAATAAGGGTTATATCAGCTTTGAGAACAAGGAGGAAAGGATTTTGATACCTTTAACGGATGGAAATTATACACCATATGTTGAGCCTATAAGTGAGGAGGACTTAAATAGAGTCTATGTACGCGTTATTAAGGACCCAAAGGTCAATGAGCCATCGAAAGAAGGAATCCTACAATGGGAGGATTCTCATTCTATTAGTGATAATATGAGTATTTCTTGTGACAATTGGGCTCATGGTATATATGAATTAGTAGGGCACGAGGTGAAAAGTGTAGTTACGCACAAGAATGGACTTCATTTGATTTGATGGATAGGTAGCACAGTACCTTGGTATACAAGGGTAGAAGATCTTCCTACATTTTTGAAGGCCATGGAAACACAATGGACAAATCAAATTAAAAGGAGAGATATGTTAGTATATACACTATGTGGGACAATGAAAGACGCTGGTGGGTAGTCCATAGAGATAATCTTATAAACTGGGAAGAGATTGGAGTCACTTTGTCTACTAGGTTTATAAGGAACAATGCACCTACGCAAATTTGCACTTATCACGGTGATCAACCTATTCAGCATCACATTCAACAGTGTGAGAGACTCTAGACAACAGGATAGGAAGCATTACCACCTTCACTCTGGGTGCATAGATTGTATTCTACGCTACAAGGATGTGCATGCACCTAGTATGTATATGCAGAACTACATCGAGAAACTAGAAACTGGTAAGATTTGACTGCATGAATGATCTAGACTTTTGACTACTTCTCAACTAAACCTCCTGTAGCAGAGGCATTAAAATTTTTCAAGTGCTTAACTATGGGAGATAGTGCAAAAGCAGAAGAGCATATTCAAGAATTGTTTGGTGAGGTAGAGTTTGGAGCATGTTTTGAAAAGGAAGAAGAAATGGAATCCATACTACTTGAACGCGCTTGCCTTGAGAAAGAGAAAGGAAATATGGTTTACGTCGTGGATGACAAGGAAGTTGAGAACCTAGATATTGAACATTCACATGAGGTGCATGAGGTCTTGGACAGTGTAGACAAGGATATGTGCACCTACCAAAACCCATGAAGACAAAGAAGGTGAATATAGGTTCGGAGGATGAGCCTAAGGAGGCCATAATTGGAGACTACTGGTCAAACTTGGAGGTAACAAAGATCATTGAGTTACTCAAGGATTATCAGGACTTATTCCCTTGAGGGTATCATGAACTTAAAGGTATGCATGAATCACTTGGGGAAATGAAGATCAAACTTAAGGATGGTGCACATGACTAGTTATAAAGAGACCTTACATAATGAATCCTAATTTGCACTAAAAGGTAAAAGAAGAAATTTATAAAATGTTGAAATCTGAAATTATCAAGCCCCTTGATGAGTCGAATGGGTTAGCCCAATGGTGATCAATATCAAGAAGGATGGATGTATTAGTATATGTGTGGACTACGGGGAGTTAAATGCTGCATACATCACAAATCCATTCCCTATGCCATTCCCTAAGGAAATAATAGAAGGATTTGTAGGGCGTGAAATATATTCTTTCACGATGGATTTTCCAGTATCATCAAGTTAAGATTGCGTAGGAGGATCAAGAAAAGAGACAACATTTACTACTAAATGGGGAAATTTTTCCTATAATGTGATGCCCTTTGGATTTAAAAACATGCACTGTGTATTCTCATGCATAGTTGTTCGGAATTTAAAGATCTTATTCACAACTTCTTACAGGTCTACCTAGATGATTGGATAGTATATGGGCTTATGAAAGATCATTGTGACAATCAAGCTTAATATTTAATTGATGCAAACAATTGAATATCTCTTTGAACATCAAGAAGCTGCATGTTTTCTATATCATTTGGGATACTGTTAGGACATATAATCTCTAAGGAAGGTTTGCTAGTTAATCCAGCCAAGGTTGCAGTCATTTTAGGCGTGGAAGCGCATACCAGTCAAAGTGAGGTGTGTGGATTTTTAGGTCATACATGATATTATAAAAAAATAATAAAAGGGTATGTCAAAATTACTACACCCTTGGAAAAATTACACAAGAGGAAAGGTACATTTTATTGGGGGAGAACCACAGGCAGCGTGCATTTGAGATATTGAAAGATAAACTTACTATCGTGACCATTCTACACTTTCCCTCATGAGATAAACCATTTCATGTGCATGTCGACGCTTCTACTATGGCCATTGGCATTGTGTTAGCTCAATCTGGTGAAGGTATTATATATCATCCATCTATTTTTCTAGTAGGAAGTCGACTCTACCGAATGCAATTATACAACTACAGAGTGTGAAGATTTTTCAATGATCTATGCATTGTACAAGTTTTGACAGTACTTGTTAGCAACACCATTTGTGTTTTATACATATCACATGGCATTGAAGTACTTGGTAAACAAGCTCGTCTTACAAGGGCACATATGCAAATGGGTGCTCCTACTTCAAGATTTTGACTTCACAGTTGTGGTGAAGCCGGGAAAAGCAATTTTGGACCGAGATAATTTATCTAGAATCAATTCAGAGAGGATGCATAAACAATTGAAGAAATAATGCCGATGCATAGTTATATAGGTTATAACACATGCTCATGGAATTATAAGACATTATGCCTTTCTATGAACAGGTATGGCACCAGAAGGAATGAAAGCATTAGAAAAGAAGCAACTTGTTATATGCGCAGCACCGTTTATGTTAATCAGTGACCTCTACAAGCTAGGTAGAGATTAAGTATTAGGTTTTTGTGTATTAGAGCATGAGAGTAAGGATATCATGGAATAATCTCATGGTGGTATTACAGGAGGCCATTATGTACGTGATGCGACTACCGAGAAGATCCTACTTGCTGGACTATGGTGGAAGACATTGTATAAGTATTGTAAAGAATATTTTAAGGCATGTGATCATTGTCAGTGCCTAAGAAAACTAGGGCAAAGAGATGATATTCCTTTGAGACTGATTACTAGTGCCTAACCATTTGAGAAATGGGCCATTGATTTTGTAGGACCTATTTCACCACCGCACGTAGGACTAGATCACACTATATCATTACTTACACAAATTATCTCACATGGTTGGCGTGAAAGACCTACCAAGGACTATATGGCAGCATTCTGACAAGAGCTAGGTTTCTATGGGAGAATGTTATTACAAGATATGGATGTCCCTTAAGCTTGACAAGTGATAGAGGTACACACTTTTTGAATGAGACAATCAAGATCTTACTAGATGAGTTTATGGTTGCACACCATAAAACTACATTTTATCATCCTTAGGAAAACGGAACTGCTGAGGCCTTCAACAAGATTTTGGGCCAGACTTTGACAAAAATTTGTGATGTTGGAAGAAAGGATTGGGATGAAAAATTTTCAGGTTGTTCTTTGGGCATATAGAACAACTTACAAGAGATTGAACAAAGCCACACCTTTTAGTTGGTGTTTGGCACAGTTGTTCTCCTATAGAATTTATGTTACCTTCTTTACACATTGCATGCACTGGAGGTCTAGCTGATGAACATGCTTTAGAAGAGTGTATCGAAAAGATGATTCAACTAGATGAGTGTCGAGCCATAACATGATGGATTCAGAAGCAGGAAAAGGCCAGGTAGAAGGCATGGCATGACAGAAACATAAGGGATAAGAAGTTTGAGATTGGACAAATGGTACTTCTTTATGACTCAAAGTTCTTATGCCATCTAGGAAATATCAAAGTACATTGGTTGGGGCCATATGTTATCACTTATATACTTGAATTAGGTGCTTTCCAATTAGAAGCACTTGATGGAACATAGCTACCCGATTACTTTAACGAGAGTAAGCTAAAGCCCTACTATAAATAAGTCTTCTTGGTGTTTGTAAAAGATAGTATTGCCATTTAGTTTAGGTTTTCAATTCTGTATTTCTTTCATTGTTGCTATGCTTTGTCAACTTAGTTGTTGTTTTGTGTAATAAGTGTGCTTGCGCACATGAAGCTAATTATTTTATGAAGAATTTTTATGCGTAGAGGACTGCACATAATTTTAGTGTGTGGTGGTTATAGTTATCTAAGAAAAAGACTGTGGGAATTGAAAGGTGAAAGGAATAAGTGTTATATGTGTGCTTTAAGTCAAAAGAAGATTAATTCTCAAAAGTGACCAAGGATGGAGATGAATGAAAATTATAAGGTAAGCAGAGGCCATGATAGCTACCAGGGAGAAGGTACGGTGATGAGGTACTCAAGCACAAGAGTGTGTGTGAAGATAATTCTGTGACTAGAGGGTAGGAAGGCATGCTTTAGAAGGTTATAGGCAGGTGCAAAGATGTACCATGTGGAATGAATGGATTTGGTCAATGAATGAGGGGATATTTGGTAGGTGAATGATAAATAAATGTATCAAAATTTGAAACCTTTATATAAAGATGGGATGTGGATTCATTTTTACCATTACAACTATGAGTATTTGATAAAAGAGCCAAGTGTGAAGATTCAAGTGAACGAGTTAAGGTGCGAAGGGTATGAAACCAAGCATGAAAACCAGATATATGCGACAAGAATCTTATGTCCCAGTGGTGAAGGATTTGATTGAAGCAGGGGAGATAGAAAAGACTTAGGTTATGAAGTTTCCACCTAGGGCATGGTTGAATTGACCTATGGTTTGATTTGTAAAGTTGCGAGAGTTGAAGAGGAGACATTTGGAAGGTAAAAATGGCACCGAAGAAGGCATCTACAATAGCAATAAAAGGAAAGAAGAAGGTGGTCATTGAGGAGGAAGAGATGGCACCTAAAAGACATTTTTTAGAGATGCAATACCTTGAAGGATTCATCGTTGAAAAAAATGGGATTCACCCATCAGACAGAGCAAAGTGAGTGAATACAATCACGAGACTTTGGAGAACAAGAAGGAGCTCAATTCCTTGCTCACTTGCTAGAATAAAAATTACACAACAGATGACATGCCATTATATGACGATGCAGGTCGAAGCTTTTGAAGAGAATTGGGGTCTACTAGTTGTATGATCTTCCATATTTTGGGAAGTATGATCCTTTTATCAGTGGCTCATGAGTAGGGTGCATGAATACTACTACTTTGTAGGACACAAAGTTAGAATTTCATCTACACTTGTCTCATCGATTCTGTGTCAGAAGGCCACATGAGAGGATAAAAAGGTGACCTCACAAGTAAAGCTATGATTGTAAAGACCAAATAGGAGCCAGAGTACCTGAAGGGTCTGCACAGAATGGACATAGACAAATTGAAGAATTGTCTAGTTGTACAAGTTGTAGCACACCTTGTTACCAAGCTGAATGATCAAGAGGGATGGTCAAAGGTAAATACTATGTTGTTATATGTGGTGCATAAAAATTTCAGAAGGGGCAATCTACAACATTACAGGCTATATTGCAAAGAAAATAGTCGAAGAAGCATGCACATGAGGGAATATCAGCTTTGGGGTTATTCTACTATCACTGGTATTCATGGAGATCAGTACCAGATGGACCAAAGGAGAAAGTATGGGAATACCCCATAGAGAACAAGTCCCCAACTGAAAGATTTAGCAAGTACCTATACAAAGGGTCCATGATAGATGACGTAAAGCAAAAGGTGGATAAGTGCTATGACAAGCTCCACGTGGCATTTTGGGAAGAGTGGCGCATCCCAAAGGACCTACCAATAGTGGTAGGGAAACAAGTTCATTTTGTTGTCTATCAACATTTCTACATTATGTGCTTCCCAATGAAAGATGGAGTCTAGAGCCCTTGGTGTAAATTGCCTTATGCATTCACTATAAGGTATTTCCAAGCATATTTTCATAGATTTACAGACACATGTCGACTGGTCTTCAATGTAGATAAGGTATACTATGACTACCATACGTTGAGGAAGAAGTATGTGTATCCTAGCAGAAGTGCTTATACACGAGGGATCATTTCAGAAGTACTAAATATCAAGCCAATAAATTTGGTTGTAGCAGATGTGGGGGCAGCATTGGTGTATCTCCAGCTGAAGCTGAAGATGGTGAATAAAAAATATTTGGAAGGTGAGTTCATACTTCCAGCACCACTAAAGGGAAAGCATACAATGGAGAACATCCCAGTGCTTAAGCCCATAGAGCCAATTGAAGTGCAGGATGAGGAGGAGGAGTGAAAATATAGTGGTGGTTTGGATCATATGGGTAGGAGACATCGACAAGTAAGGGTGAAGATGAGCATGCCGTTACACCACCTCAGCCAAAAGAGGGCAATGATGAGGACTTGAATGCAAATCAGGGGAGCACGGGTTTAAAAGGGTATTTAGGATATCAAAGACCCAAGGTGCTACTCCAACCACTGTATGCGTAAATCACCAAGACTCTCTCCAAAAAAGGAGGTGACCACATAGAGAAGGAGGAAATTGAATTTGAATGAGGAGGTGGAAGATTTAGATGAAAGTGTGACTAATTATCCTACACTTCCAAAGAACACAAAAGAACAGGGTGAGGCATCAAAAGAAAAAGAAGAGGATGAGAAAAGACCTGAGGAAATAGCTATAGAGGATGTTCAAGACATGGAGACACAAATCCCAAATTTTGAGGCTAAATTTCCTAAGCGAAAAAGGTCTAAAAGAACAGGAAAAGGTCTAAAAGAACAAGGGGAGAGCACATTCCACTAGCCATGGGGTATGTAGAGGACACAGAAAAATTATGCGTGCCCGCTTCCGCTTGAGCACGATAGCAAGAGAGGATTTATTCAAATGGGAGTTGATGGATGAGGATATGGTGGCTATGTGCAATCAAAAGTAACTATTGTGGTCAATGCACACCCATAAGGATGAGCCTCGACTATGATGTGTGCAAAGAATCATGCATTTTGAGATGATGAAGAAAGCACCTCAAGGTAGACACATGACAATAAAACCCACCGTCATGTCGGATGAATGGGTTAGTAATGTATTGGTGAAGGTATCTACTGAGGTGGCTAGAAAAAACATGGACAAAGTTGCCACAATCGAGCACTTTGCGCGAGGAGTTGAAGATGTTGGTGTCCATTTTGATCCTCTCATTATTTTCCCACCTTTCCTCTTTCTTCTACGTGCTCAAAAAATATTTTTCTTCGAGTTTGGTGGTCTGCAAGTTTCCCCATCCAAATTGAATGCTTTAAATGGCTCATAAACTTATTATTTTTCCCCAACTTGAAAGAAAAATACATGCAGGCTCTGTTTTATGCCCTAAATTTCCAAATCCACGGGCCTCTGTCATTTTTTCCATTTTCCTGGCTTTGGAGCTTAAATTTGCTCATTTTGTACTTATGTGCCCTCAAAAATCCTTCCCCATGGTCAAAAATTGCTTGAAACCACTTCCCATATGTTTTTTGACCAAAAAATCCTTTACCCACGAGAAAAAAATCAAATTCGGGGCGTCCTTAGAAAATTCTGTGTTTTTTACGGTCATACGGGTGTCATTTGACCGTCAAAATTAAGCTCAAGTGATGTCTCCTACATGGCCGCTTCTGGTTGGACAAGGATTGGCAGGGTTTCTTTGAAAAACTTAGCATTTTTGGCTTTGGGAAAAATTCAAAATTACCCCCACAACTCCGTAGGAGGACACGTGTCATGTTCTTATGCCAGGTGGAATGGAAGGTAGGTGGGGAACTTAGGCAAATTTTGCCTTTTTTACAAAGGGGAAAAAGGTGTGGAAAATCCCGTAGGTCCGCAATGGAGCAAGGGGTGGACATGTGACGAGTGTAGAAGAAGGAAGTGCAGGCTGGCGGGGGCAAAGGGGAAATTGTTCCCTTTTGTAAAAATACTTAGAGCAAAAAATTAAGCCATGGGTCCAAATGAAGTAGAGGAAGACATGTGGCGTGGCGGGCGGGCGGGTCGAGCCAACGGAGGTAAAAGGAAATTTTTTTCCTTTTGTAAAATAGACTTAGAATGGAAGATTTGAGATGTGGCTTCACGACAAATCAGAACAAGACACATGGCGAGGACGGGATCGGAGGCATGGGCCTGCGGAGGAGGCAAAGTTGAAAATTTTCCCTTAGCGAAAAAAGGGGTTAAAACATGAAATAAGCTCAGATTTTTAAGCGATAGAGAGGATGACACGTGTCAAGGACAGAGGTGGAGGTGTGGGCCTACGGGGAAAAAAGTGAAATTTTTCCAAACTCCAAAAAAGGGTCAAAATGTGTAGAATTGAGTTGTGATCCCAATGGGACCCACCATATGCCACATGTCATCACCAAATTTCAAGGGTGGAGGGGCAGAGAAAAAGGTCAATTTTTTCCATTTTTTCAAAAATGCTAAAAGGTCAAAAATTGAACCCAAATTCATTCCTAATCATAGTTTGACACATGGAGGGCCCAGATTGAAGGAGAAAGAGAAAATCAATGGTAATTGTACATTCTTCAATTTGGCCACCATTTTTTCCTCCAGGAAGTGTGGAAATGCAAATTTTACATCAATTTTGATCAATTTTTGGTGAATTTGTGTCCTTTGTGCCTGTAAAGATCAATGCAAGCGGTTTTAGGGATTAATTTGCAGATTTGAGGTGTTTTTGAAATAAATTTTTACTCAAGCTTGTGTAAAACGTGAAATATCAAATTATAAAGTTACATAATCAAATTTTGGAATGATAAGGATGAAATGATGAAATGAAAGGGGTCTGCATGCTTGGAGAATGAAAAACGTGCCTCCATAATGGATAATGATGAAGGATTTGTAATGATTCACCATTTTAGAAACACCTGACAACTCTTGTTGCAAATTTTTTAAATGTCCCTATCTGGGAATCATGTTGGAATTTTATAATAAACTTGATGTTGGGCATTTTTTCCTTGGGAAAGAAGGATCAAATGTAATTGAAAGTTATATAATGCATGTTTTGAGACATGCAAAAGGTCGAGAAACTTAGAAATTCAGGAGAAAATATGGGAAGAAGCCCATTCTCTGAGAAACCGCCTGAGAACCATTTCTAATTCCTTTTTAAATCATATTTGTATCATGTTGAGTTGATTTCAGTTGTAAAGCCATCAATAAGCTCGAGATTGTTCTTATAAAATTCCCCTGTTGATAAATTTGGTCATTTTGGATTATTTTGTGTTGTCTCTTGGCAAAATTTGTATTCACTTATGTTTTAGAATGTTTTCAATTTATGTTTCTTACTTCATTTGCGATTGTGTTTAAAATCTCTCTTGATCATACATTGTCTCATTTCTTGTTGATAGTTTAGTGGCATCTGTAGTCTCACATTCAAAAGAGCTTTCATCTGATAAAGAGATAAGCAGATTTAAGATCACTTTACCTTCTTTGAATTCTGAGATTGTTTATAAACCTTTGGGTGCACCTTAGGTCATGATAAAATAGAGATTTTTGGATACTTTTTGGGTTCATCTACTTCAATATTGTGTGTTAGGTTGTCAAATATTATGTGGAAGAGTGCAGATTTGGGCCTCCATTTGGTGCACATATCCTGTTGAAGGAGTACCTTAACCCCTTTGAAGCATTTTGTTGTTTAGGTGTTACAAATTTCTTGCAAAGGTCCTCAAAGAATCTGGCAAATTATGGTTGGTCTTGTCTAAAATCTCCCACCAAAAATTTCATTTAGAATAACTAATCCTGCCCCATACTACCCCTGCATTACATTGTGTGTCAACAAAAGAACACAATCCATTTACAAAAATGCACAAAGAAAATCAGGATCATACCATGTCTCTAGTAGCCTCAGCCTTGTCTTGAAAGCATTTCCATCATTTAGTAGTGACAACTTTGTTGAGTTTGAATAATGGAAAATTGATCATGTTTTCCCAAGGCCATCTCCATACAATATGCATAGTATAAGGATATCTCTACCTCCTTCACAAAACAGAGGCTGTAATATAGGTTCTCTTACCTTTGTTGAAAGGCACAACCTAAAATAGTGAGGATTAGATCAAAATCCTTTCAAGGCTTTACCCACTTCTTCAAATCATGAGTGCTAACAAGTCAGATAAATTGCTTCCCTGACTACAAAACGACATATAAATCATTTATCTACCTCTTATTGTCTTGTGAGATCCATGATGTTGCTCAAGTTGTGAAGGAGATTAAATCTAGGTACCAACACCAAAATGGCATCATTTCTGGGGACATTATTCAGTATTTCAGTATTTCAAATCCCTGGTAATACTTCTTGTGTGATTTATGTGTAATTACAAATCTGAGTATGATCTTCTACGAATGTGATTTATAAGATTGGAATGAAGAGTAGAGTTCTGAGTTTGATATTTTCTTAGTTCAATCTGATCCATGTGCATACATATTTGAGATATTTGAATGCATGTCAAACCCTGGTAATGTCCCTTGCAAATTCTGCATGCAAATACATTGTTGAAGCATCATTTTATAATCATATTTGTAAGGATTAAGTGAAGATATAAATTCTTCCCCGTAATTTTATCGAGTTTCAGAGTTGTTGCACTTCATTTGCATTTGTGATTAATAAATTCAAGAAAAGGAAGGTCTGATCTATAAAGTTTTGCAAGTTCTCATTGTTGATAGATATTTGATAGAGTATTTTAGTGCATCTACACAACTAGGGTGAAAATCCTTAGTGGCAACTCCATGCTATTATGATATTAATAAATACCAGTGTCTTAAGCTTTCTATCATTTATTTTTGTGTTTCTAATCTCTACAAAACTGGAAGGAAGAAGATCTCTCTTCATTAGGGACTCTACTAAGAATTTGTTTACAGATTCAAGAAACTCAGAGTTGGAAGGGAGAAGAGTTTAGAAGGTTGTTAAAGGTCAGACATTAGGAAAATATATATCCATTGGTGAGAGAGATCAACCTTTGGTAGAGGATTATCACTCTTCTTCAAGTGATTCTGATTCAAGCAATCCTCTCATAAACTTGTTTGCCTCAGCTAGTGAAGGTCCTTCTACTTGTACTGGGTAAGTTCCTTCTCCAATCTACACCTCTATGTTTCAATTCAAATAAAAATTTCCAAGAAAATCAGCACTTAGAGAATACCAGTCTTGTGAATCACATTCTTGATCCCCAAAGACCTTGAAATCCTCATCAACTTGTGTCACCCCCAAGATCACCTCCACCAAACAATATGGCTCAGCTTAGACCTCTACTTTTTGTTAACACCTTTGGTCCTATAGAATTTAGAGGAATGGATGGTTACCCAAATGTTGTCCCACAAGACGTCAGAAATAGATTGCCAAAATTCCAAGGTAACAATGCAATAATTGGTGATCAACATCTAAAACTTTTTGTTAACATGATGGAATATTTTGAGATAGAGTTTGAAGATGTGTATATTAAATTATTCATTCATACACTAGAAGTATATGCTAGGGATTGGTATAAGGCTCTTCCTGATAATTCAATTGATTTTTAGATTGAGATGAAGAATGCATTTAGGTTGCAATATGGTGACAAGACTGATCCTAGATTTCTCTTGTCTGAATTTGAGAATATCAAGAAGAACCCCAATGAATCAATCCATGACTTTAACAAAAGGTTTAGCAAAACTTTGAGAAGGTTTCCTATTAGTCTGAGGCCTTGTGATGAGTCTTGTTTAATCAAATATGCATATGCATTTGATAAAAAGGCATCCTATTACCTAAGAGACAAGAACCCTACTAATCTAAGACAAGCTTTCACCATGGCACTTCAAATTGAAAACAATATCAAAGCACTTTGGAAACCTCTCAAGAGAGAAGGTGTAAATTTGATAAACCCTAAAAACCTCAAGCTAGCAAGGGTGCTAATTTAGAGGAGGTTGTGAAAACTTTAGCAGGGGGTAGTCAAATAAATCTCATATAAGTTGTGAGCCGAGAAGGGAATTGGGAAAACTTCACAAGATCAGCCAAGAGCACAAAACCATGACATATTTTCTAATTATCCTAGAGGTGATCAAAGGGCAGATGATAGAGGAAAATGACCCATGGGGTTTGCAAATAGACATCCTCAAGCATGTGAAGGAAGAGTGTTACTTGATCCCCTAACTACTAGGGTTACTTTTTTTTTTGAAGAATTTACTGATATTTATTGGTGTGATAGGTGTTTTTGCCCCATCCTCCATGTGAAGTGGACCAGCAAGATGGTGAAGTTAATAATGATGATGGTATTGATGATGATATCTACATGATGGGCTGTTCTTCAAGTCCACAAGGAGGAGAAACATCTACTGAAGTGATAAGTGCAAGGATAGCTATAACTTTTTGGGATTGCATCAAACGGGTACAAGTATTTCTTCCCCCTCATACTCTTGAAGTTGATGTAGTGCAAGCTTTTGAAATTCCTAACAATGAATTTGAATACTTAAGAGATTTGATGATTAAGAAGTATGATGGTGGTATTCCTTTGGAGGAAGATAGACAATTGTTGATGAATGTTGTTGTAGCTCAAGAGAAAGATTATAACACTAGAAGAAAAGTTGTTAAAGGAGTTGGGCCTCAAGCCAAACCTAAAACACCCTTACTCATAAGCATTCCAAAAGAAGCTCCTAGGATAGAAACACTTGCCACAAACTCTCTTGTCCCAAGCAAAAATTACAGTCCTCCTCATGCCCAAGCTATCATGAATCCCTTGCCATCTAATGAATTTTATTGTCTCCCTTTCAATGTTGCTTTTCCAAAGATTGTTCCCTATGACATAGCCCAAGTATTGAGCCAAATCAAAGTTAGTGTTCCAATCATTGAGTTGCTTAGAATTCCTAATTCGCATTCGAGTACTTGGGATTGAAGGAGAAGAAGAGTACCCCAAGTAGAAATGTAAATGTTGTTGAAACTCCTCCTCGATCATTGTTGACCTTGAAACACCAAAGAGCAATAGAGGATCTTGGTGAAACACCTGAGGTATACTTGGGGACATCTTTGGTTGATTCCCAATTGAATGTTGATCCATTCTTCATAACTTTGATCATAAAGGATAGACTACTTCACAATTGAATGTTTTATTTTGGTGCATCATGTAATGCCATGCCTCTATAATTCATGAATGATTTGGATATCAAGGTGACAGATATACTATGTAAAATGTAATGCCATGGACTCAAGATAAGTACCAGTAGTTGGTTGTGTAAAGGTCTTGGTGGTGCAACTTGCATCTTATCCCAAGAGGAATTTAAAATTGGATGTTGTGATTGTTGATTGCCCTACCAAATGGGGTTTGTTATTGTCAAGGAAGTGGGCTGCAAGTGTTGGAGGGAGTGTCCAAATGGATATGTCTTTTTCCACAATTCCCATTGAGGGAAGCCTTGTCAAGCTCTATGGAGAAAAGAAAATGTTGCATCTAATTGAGGACCCAAACAATGCTTCTTATGAAGTATTATTTTCTGATGTTGATGCTGATAATTTTATTGGTTTTGCTGAAGGAAAAGAACACAAAATGGATCAATCAAATGGCCTTGAGTAGGTAATTTCTCATTGGACCTTTCTATTTGATGGAGCTTGCTCCAAATTTGGAAATGGTGCTAGTATAATTCTGACTTCTCCTAGCTTTGAAGAGTTTGTTTGTTCCTTCAAGCTTAATTTTGAATGTACTAACAACACTAGTGAGTATGAAGCCTTATTGTTGGGTCTGAGAATTTCATGGAAGTATGGTGTCAAGGACATCATTTCAAAGGTAGATTCAGAGCTAGTTTTCAAATAAATAAGAAAATTGTATGCTACAAAAAATCAGTGGATGAAGCAATATAAGCATGTAGTTTGGGATCTAATTGAGATGTTTGATTCTTTCAATATTGTGCACCATGACAGAAGTTTGAATGTTGCTGCTGAAAAATTGGCAGTGTTGGGGTCAAGATTTGAAGATTGCACCATTTCATCGTATTGTGAGTACAATGTTGAAGTGTTAACTAGGCCAGTTGTCCCTCACAACATCAAGCATTGGCAAGTGTTTGATTGTGATGCTCAGGTGCAAAGGTTCCAAAAAAATCAAGGTGATTTTTTAGATCAGCATATCGATTGGGAACCAATGGTGTGTGTGACTGAAGGAAGAGAGACTTTGTTTGGAAATGATATCATCTAATTGAAAACTAACACCATTCCTAGAGGTCTTGTTCCTCTTGAGTCAAATTTAAAAATGTTGATTACATCATCAATAGAAACATGTCTCTGTCTCAAGGGATGTGGAAGAGAATGACTTGGTAACAAAGGAAAAACCAAGAAAAGTTTGGTTGAGAAGCGGTTTAAACAAAGAAGAAAAACAGTCCTACCTGCAATTGTTGAAACAATATCAAGACTACCTTGCCTGGTCATATTCAGAGCTGAAAGCATATAGAGAGGACTTTTTTCAGCATGAGATCCCTCTTGACAAAAATTCCAAATCATTTAGATAGAAGAAAAGGCCAATTAATCCTCTCCTCTCCATGAAAATGGAAGATGAATTAAAGAAACTAAAGGAGGGAGGGATCATTCAGCCCACAAGGTATTCATCTTTGGTTGCAAACCTTGTGTCACCCAGAAAGAAGAATGGAGATATCAGACTTTGTGTAGACTTTAGAAATATGAATAGAGCTTCATTGAAAGACAATTATCCTTTTCCAAACATGGAAAACATGTTACAGCTAGTGACTGGATCTGAATTGTTGTCCACCTTGGATGGTTTCTCTAGCTATAATCAGGATGTTGTCAAGGAGTCAAAAAGATTGAAAACTATCTTTACCACTCCTTGGGGAACATATTTTTATGTGAGAATGCCTTTTTGTCTCATGAATGTTGGAGCTACTTTCCAAAGAGCAATGGATGTTGCTTTTGTTGGTTATATAAATGAATTCATTGTAGTTTATCAGGATGATGTGACTTTGTATTTTCAAGGATCAAAAAAGATCACTTGCAGCACTTGGAAAGAATGTTGATCAGATGTAGAGAATTTGGAATCTCTCTCAATCCAAAGAAGTGTCACTTTGGAATGCAAAAGGCCAAGCTGCTTGGTCATATTGTTTCAAAGGCTAGTGTCATGATTGACCCTGAGAGAGTAGAAGCAATCAACAAGGTGTCAATTCCAAGAACGAAGAAGGTCATCTAATCTTTCTTTGGGTGGATCAATTTCATTAGAAATCTTGTGTTCAATTGTGCTGAGTTGACTCTTCCTATCACATGCATGTTAAAGAAAGATCAAATTATCAAATGGGAAGAAACTTATTCAAACTTTTGAAGGAATCAAAGAAGCACTTAAACATGCACATGTCTTGGTAGCTTTGAATTACAAGAAGCCTTTCCAAATCTTCTCCTTTTCTTCTGAAAATACTATTACATCTATGTTGCTCCAAAAGGATGAAGATGGGGCTAAGAGGCCTATTGCCTTCTTTAGCAAGGCTTTACAAGTCTTGAGTTAAAATATACAATCTTGGAAAAACAAGCATTTTCCTTGGTGAAAGCAATAAAGGTTTTCGTGCCTTATATCTTAAGTTCAAAAGTTGTTGCTTATGTTCCCCACACCATGGTGAAAGACATCTTACCATATATGGAGGTCTCAAATAAAATATGTAGATGCGTGAACAAACTGCAGGGAGTATGATATGGACATCCAAACCAAAAAGTTGGTAAGAGGTTTGGGTCTTGCTAAGCTCATGGCTGAGAGAAACTTGTAGACTGTGGAAGTGAATGAAGTAGAGGAAGAAAGGGAAGATGTTCTTGGAAAATTGGTAAGTTTTGAATGGTACAAGGATATAATCTTTTACCTCGAGACACCTATGTTGTCTGATAATTTAAATAAAAAGTAGAAAAGAGCCCTCAAGTTTGCTTCTCAAAAATACATCATCACTAAATTTGGGTTGGCTTGGAAGAACCACTCAAGGTGTCCTCTTGAAGTGTGTAATCAAGATGAAGCTCCTAAAGTAGTTGTTGATTTCCATAGGGGAGTTTGTGGAGGACACTTTGCTGGAAGGGTTGCGGCACAAAAAGTTTTGAGAGCTAGTTATTGGTGGCCTACTCTCTTCAAAGATGCAACCATACTAGTTAGAAAATGTGAGAGCTATCAGGCGTTTCTCTAGAAGAATGAAAGCTTTAGGCTCCCTTCCTTTACATCCTATATCAATCGAAGCTCCTTTCAAACAATAGGGGATGGACTTCATTGGTGAGATCTCAGACCCTTCCAATGTTGGACATAAGTGGATCCAGTTACTTCACCAAGTGGGTAGAAGCAATCCCCACCAAGAAAGTAACACACCAAGTTGTTATGGATTTCTTGTTGAATAATATCATATGCATATTTGGTGTGCCACCAAAATTGTGGCTGATAATGCCATGTGTTTCAAAGCCAAACCTTTGATGGCAATGTGTAAGGAGTATGGAACTAATCGACTTATTCTTCAAACTATAACCCCCAAGGAATGGACAAGATGAGTCCAAAGAATAAGAACTTATTGAATATCATTAGGAGAACCTTGGAGTTAAACAAGAGAAAATGGGGTCAACAACTGAAATTTACAGATTTGGGCTGATAGAATCACTACCAAGAGAGCTACTAGTAAGATCCCATTTGATTTGGTGTATGGAACTCAAGCCCCGCTACCCCCTTACATCTACAATTATCTTCATTTCAGTTTGCTCAACAACATGAGGATCAAGAGATTAGTCCATATGAAGAAAGGATTAATCATATTGTGGAGCTAGATAAAGAGAGAAGAGCATCCCACCGAGGCATGTCGATTTAGAGAGAAGTTGAAAATATTTTTGACAAGAAGATCACTCCTAGGGCCTTCATATTGGAGATCTGGTTTTGTTATGGGATAGCAGAAATGAAGATAAGGGCAAACATTGAAAATTTGATGCATTATGGATGGGCTCTTACTCCATTGATATCAAAATTGGTGAGAATACCTTTTTCTCAAAGATTTAGATGGGGAATTGCTTGAACTACTTGTTAATTGCAGGAATCTAAAGAATTTCTTGGATTAATCCCCAACTTTGAGGTATGCACCACTAATACGATTGTATAGTGTTTGGTTTTTCACTCTGTTTTTGGTGTTTTGTCGGTTTGTGGTTTGCCTTGGTGTGTGGCAGCCATTTTTGTCAGGTTCTTAGCTAGTTTTTGGTGGTTTTGGCTCATGACTCCATTGCCCAATGGATTATTTTTGCACTTGGTCTACTTATTATTCTTGTGGCACTCACCAAAAGTGCCCATCCCCGAGTAGGAGCCGATGTTGGTGTTAATTTTGATCCTATGTTATTTTCCCATCTTTCCCCTTTCTTCTACGTGCTCAAAAACATTTTTCTTTGAGTTTGGTGGTCTACAAGTTTCCCCATCTAGATTGAATGCTTTAAATGGCTCATAAACTTATTATTTTGCCCCAACTTGAAAGAAAAATACATGTAGGCTCTGTTTTATGCCCTAAATTTCCAAATCCATGGGCCTCTGTCATTTTTTCCATTTTCTCGCCTGTGGAGCTCGAATTTGCTCGTTTTGTACTTATGTGCCCTCAAAAATCCTTCCCCATGGTCAAAAATTGCTTGAAACCACTTCCCATATGTTTTTTGACCAAAAAATCCTTTACCCATGAGAAAAAAATCAAATTTGGGTGTCCTTAGCAAATTCTATGTTTTTTGACAGTCGTACGGGTGTCATTTGACCATCAAAATTAAGCTCAAGCAACGTCTCCTACGTGGCCGCTTCTAGTTGGACAAGGATCGGTGGGGTTTCTTTGCAAAACTTAGCATTTTTGGCTTTGGGAAAAATTCAAAATTACCCCCGCAACTCCGCAGGAGGACATGTGTCATGTTCTTATGCTAGGGTAGAATGGAAGGCGGGCGGGGAACTTAGGAAAATTTTGCCTTTTTTGCGAAGGGGAAAAAGGTGTGGAAAATCCCGCGGGTCCGCAATGGAGTAAGGGGTGGACACATGGCAGCGTAGAAGGAAGTAATAGCTAGGCGGGGCAAAGGGGAAATTATTCCCTTTTAAAAAAAGACTTAGAGCAAAAAATTAAGCCACGGGTCCGAATGAAGCAGAGGAAGACACGTGGCGGGTAGAGCGGTCGGCGGGCAGTGGAGGTAAAAGGGAATTTTTTCCCTTTTGTAAAAAAATACTTAGAATGGAAGATTTGAGGTGTGGCTCCACAATAAATCAGAATAGGACACATGGCGAGGACGGGATCGGAGGTGCGGGCCCACAAAAGGAAAGTTGAAAATTTTCCCTTAGCGAAAAAAGGGGTTAAAACATGAAATAAGCTCGCATATTTTTAAGCGATAGAGAGGATGACACATGTCAAAGATAGAGGTAGAAGTGCGGGCCTACGGGGAAAAAATTAAAAATTTTCCAAACTCCAAAAAGGGGTCAAAATTCGCAGAATTGAGCCGTGATCCCAATGGAACCCACCATATGCCACGTGTCATCACCAAATTTCAAGGGAAGAGGGGCGAAGAAAAAGGTCAATTTTTACATTTTTTCAAAAATGTTAAAAGGTCAAAAAGTGAGCCCGAATTCATTCCCAATCATATTTTGACACATGGAGGGCCCAGATTGAAGGAGAAAGAGAAAATCAATGGTAACTATACATTCTTCAATTTGGCCGCCATTTTTTGCTCCAGGAAGTGTGGAAATGTGAATTTGCATCAATTTTGATCAAATTTTTGGTGAATTCGTGTCCTTTATGCCTATAAAGATCAATGCAAGTGGTTTTAGGGATTAATTTGCAAATTTGAGGTGTTTTTGAAATAAATTTTTACTCGGTCCTGTGTAAAACGTGAAATATCAAACTATAAAGTTGTAGAATCAAATTTTGGAATGATAAGGATGAAATGATAAAATGAAAGGGGTCTGCATGCTTGGAGAATGAAAACCGTGCCTCCACAATGGATAATGATGAAGGATTTGTAATGATTTGCCACTTTAGAAACACCTGGCAACTCTTGTTGCAAATTTGTTAAATGTCCCTATCTGGGAATCATGTTGAAATTTTGTAACAAACTTGATGTTGGGCATTTTTTTCCTTGGGAAAAAGAAGGATCAAATGTAATTAAAAGTTATATAATGCATATTTTGAGACATGTAAAATGTCGAGAAACTTAGAAATTCACAAGAAAATCTGGGAATAAGCCCATTCTCTAAAACTACCCGAGAACCATTTCTAATTCCTTTTAGCATCATATTTGTATCATGTTGAGTTGGTTTCAGTTGTAAAGCCACCAACAAGCTCGAGATTGTTCTTATAACATTTCCTATTGATAAATTTGGTCATTTTGGATTATTTTGTTTTGTCTCTTGGAAAAATTTGCATTCACTTATGTTTCAGATTTTTTCAATTTGTTTTTCTTGCTCCTGTTGCATTCTTGTGTTTAAAATCTCTCTTGATCATACATGGTCTCATTTCTTGTTGATAGTTTAGTGGCATCTACAGTCTCACATTCAGAAGAGCTTTCATTTGATAAAGAGATAAATAGATTTAAAATCACTTTACCTTCCTTGAATTCTAAGATTGTTTGTAAACCTTTGGGTGTACCTTAGGTCATGATAAAATAGATATTTATGGATACTTTGTTGGTTCATCTACTTCAAGATTTTGTGGCAGGTTGTCAAATATTGTGTGGAAGATTACAGATCTGGGCCTCCATTTGGTGCACATATCCTGGTTGAAGGAGTACCTTAACCCCTTTGAATCATTTTGTTGTTTAGGTGTTACAAATTTCTTACAAAGGTCCTCAAAGAATCTAGAAAATTCTGGTTAGTCTTGTCTAAAATCTCCCACCAAAAATTTCATTCAAAATAACTAATCTTGCCTCACACTACCCCCGCATTACATTATGTTTCAACAAAATAACACAATCCATTTACAAAAATGTACAAAGCAAATCAGGATTATACCATGTCTCTTATAGCTTTAGCCTTATCTTGAAAGCATTTCCATCATTTAGTAGTGACAACTCTGTTGAGTTTGAATAATGGAAAATTGATCATGTTTTCCCAAGGCCATCTCCATACAATATGCATAGTATAAGGATATCTCTACCTCCTTCACAAAACAAAGGCTGCAATATAGGTTCTCTTACCTTGGTTGAAAGGAACAACCTAAAATAGTGAGGGTTAGATCAAAATCCTTTCAAGGTGTTACCCACTTCTTCAAAGCTTGAGTGCTAACAAGTTAGATAAATTGCTTCCCCAACTACAAAATGACATATAAATCATTTATCTACCTCTGAGTGTCTTGTAAAATCCATGATGCTACTCAAGTTGTGAAGGAGATTAAATCTAGGTACC
The DNA here is from genome assembly GCA_018340775.1 of Taxus wallichiana var. yunnanensis. Taxonomy (NCBI): domain Eukaryota; kingdom Viridiplantae; phylum Streptophyta; class Pinopsida; order Cupressales; family Taxaceae; genus Taxus; species Taxus wallichiana. The sequence continues at coordinate 878,691,543 of CM031234.1, forward strand.
AACAAAAGGCAAAGGAAATGGAGATAGCGCACATAACACAAGAGAGGGACTTTGTGCGAGAAAAAAGAACGAGGTGTTTATCAACATCGCAGCGATATTGGAGACAATGTAATCGAGAGAAAGGCCACACTTGGAGGGCAAGGTACCACAGACATTTCCTTCCACAATACACTATGTGGGAAAGTTTGTGGACTTGGTACTTGAAGATGAAACTCTATGTATGTAGGCGCCGAAATGCTCGAACAAGATGTCGAATGGGAGAAAGCATCAATGATGAGAAAAATTACATCTTATGAAGGGCTATTGCAAGCATTACATGAAGTATTAAAGAAAGTAGACCAAGCTTTAAATGTATGCATAGCTCCAGAGGTGCTTATCAACATCAAGACCCTAGAAGAGAACAACGAAGTCCGTAAAGTGACAAAAGATGAGACATTGGGCCATGTAAAAATATTGTCAATAGTTAAACGAAGCATGAGGCCACAGCGATGCACAAGAGCCACACAAGAATTAGTTGGAAGAGCTTAGAAAGCTAATTACACAAAAGATGGACCTTTTAGAAGGAAGAATGACATCAATTTCTAGTGTTGTGTTGGTTCTACAAAATGAGAAAGGAGAGATTGTGAGGGATGAGTTGGAATCCATTGTTGTGGACATCCTAGAAAAAGTAGAGCAAGCACTCACTGAATGACAAGTTTTGAGGCTGAAATAAAGGAGTATCCAGAGTTGATATTGTAAATTGATACAGAGGAGGTTGCCTCATAACCTCATAGAAATTCTTTATTTATCTACATTCTTTCATTCTTATTCTTTCCATTATTCTATTCTTTCCTTCAATTTTGGAGATACCCATTGTCGGGATGACAATGAGATTAGTGTGGGGTAATGTTGATCAAAGAATACTTGTCAAAGATCACACAAGGAGTCCACATGGGATAGAAGGCCTAGAACCAAGGGTATAAAAGGATAGGAAGGACTCTGTATGCGGAAGGTAAGTTCAGATTTTAGGACTTAGCTGATTTTGAGCATGAAAACCTATTTTTAGAAGATTGCATGCGGAACACACCAATGATGCAGAGACATGCGCACCATGCATTTTCTATCTTTGGAGAACTGAATCAAAGCATTTTTACATGAAGACAGTTGAGATTAGAATTGATACTTGATTAACTCGTAAAATGACTATATATAGCACACTTGCATGTGTGGTTATGCTTATGAAACGCAGCGTGTGGCTATTAAGATGTGGCTTATTTTCTTGATTAGATAAGCGGTGAAGGGAAAGTCCCCACCCTATATATATGATGTTAGGTACATAGCAGATGCATGGTATGAGTGGGTGAGTGTGAAGTTTTTTTATACGCATATGGTGAGCTATTGTATCGATTCATTCCCATACACGCATTGGTATAGATTAACAATATTGTAAGGAGCTTCGTATTTATTGCTATATGGAAGAAATTGGTTGAATCTAAGTGTCATTCTATTTGAGGTTGAGTAGTGCATGTTATTATTTCAATCATGATTATTGTTTAAGCTTGTTCTTTCATAGATTTTATGGTAGCATGCATTGTAGAATAATGGATTAGTTATGAATCTATATGTTTCTTCCTTCATCATGTTAACATCTTGCTACAAAGAACCCTAAAGAGGGACTGGTACCTATGTGTGCTTCGGTGAGCACTCTTTCTAGGCCGAGTGATGTGCCAGTGTGACTAGGGTGTTATCTAGTAAATTCTAGGCTACATCGGGGTGTATCATCTACACAGAATTCAAGTGCATATATTTTTGGATTGTCTTTAGGGAGTAGTAATCCATTGCATCTTTGTCAGGGTATAGTTTAGTTCTACTATTAGGACACATGGAATTACATCTTCTGGTCTGACCCTGGCAACAAGTTCAATATCAGGAGACATAGCTAGCTCTAGTTCCAGTAGATCAAGTGGTTCTGGAGGTAGAGGAAACACGGAGGTTACTCGGATCGTGTGGCAAGGTCTTCACCAACCCCAAAATATTTACATAGAGATGTCTCTTCATCTTCTAGAGTATAGGTGCATAGAATATCCTACTGAGCATGTGCATATGTGTGAAATATTGTGGTGCACAAAATTAATCACTTCTTCTAAGCATAGGAAATCTAATTTTCTACTACGTTACAAGGGTGTGCATACAGCTAGTACAAAAATTTTGACCCTGATCAAATTTATGTAGACTATACAACTTTAAAAGATAAATTCCTTAAATATTTTCACATCCCTAAGTTTGAATAGAAGAGTATAAGTGTACTCAAGGATATTAAGCAAGGCACTACCGCAGGGTTTAAAATGTTGTTATCTAAGCTTTCTTATCATATACATGCAAGCTAGCATACACAATGGTTTTTTGGGGAGTAATTACTCCTTTTAGGAGGGCATTATCACATAATACATACACCGATCCACACAAAGTAGTTGAAGTAGCCTTATGCACTTTGAGGCAATTAAAATTACGAATACTAGGGTGAGACCATTTTTAGAAGCATAGATTGCATCTATGGAAAAACAGATTAGAGAAACTATCGGTAAAATTTAGCACATGAGATGCACACAGGGATTTGGTGTACAGATTGTGAAATAGAAGGTCACACAAAGGGTAGTTTTCCTCTCGGATCAGTACCCTCATTATTGTTGGATTGTGAGATATGTCATTTAAACTATGATGCTAGTTGATGCCTATTATTACAACGTGTGATAAGGAAGAACATTTCAAGCTCTGTAAAATATACAGTCCATTACTCATGACACGAGAAGACTTCCAGATGATTGTTTAGATCGGTGATGCTATATATATTGGTGTACGAAAGACAGGAGTCTCAGATAACTCTAAAGGAAAGAATGAGCATCAGGACCAAGATCACAATCAGGTGCGCTATGATCAGAATGAAGGGAATTTTAAAGGCGGTTGGAGTAGAGGTTGAGGATATCGTGGTGGATTCGGAGGATGAGGTTGTGGTGGTGGAAGAAGTGAGTTCCCTCGTGGAATGTGTTATACATGTGGATCTCTTTACCACTACAGGCATGAATGTCCTTAGAATATTACATGTTCTTTTTGTGGAAAGAATCATAGCTATGAGGAGTGCCCGGACTTATATGAGCATCTTAGTAAGTAGCATAAATAAGAAAAAAAAGGCACATGGATGGTTAGGATACAACGCGTTATGGAAATTTAGTGGATACCTAAGATTGAAGAAGAGTCTAAGATGTTGCAAGTAAATATCATGACCCACGCTGAGGCGGCATGTGCCAAAGCATTGTAGAAGAAGCCTACCATCACTAAGGAGGAGGTTATACATACATGGTACCCAGATCCTACCCATCAGAAGGAGGTTTATCAAGAAACCATGGAGGTACTCTAGAATCTTCAGGGTGAAATACAGTATTTAACGGAGCAATCACAGAAGATGGAGAAAAATAAAGCATTATACATGGTCCAGACTGATATAGATGACTTGAGAGAAGTGTGCAAAATGTTGCACTAGGAAAATATCATTCCATTGTTAGGGATATTGTTAAAAGGAAACACTATGCGCACATGTATTAAGACCGGACAAAGAGATCCTGCATGTAAATCTTCCCCATCATAGCCTCGATTATGACAAGGAAATCACTCTAAATTTTGTTGTGGATGGGTTTTTATTGAGTAATATACCAATTGATACAGCACGAAGTCAATGTTCTTACCTTAGATGCATGGGTACAAATGGGAAGACCCCGTTCCAACCATCCTATAATGTATTGTTCATGGATAATCGACTAAGGCCACTTCCATTGTATTTTTGAAAGATGGATCCATTGCCATACAAGGAGCCAAGTTCACTAGAGACTTTGAGGTTATAGCACTCATAGAGTCGAGATAGCTTCCTAGCTCTATAGGAGCATCCTTGGTGTTATGCAAATAATGTTTATCTTTGGTTCAACAAGGGTTATATCGAGTTTTGAAAACAAGGAGGACAGAGTTATTATCCATTTAACGAGATGGAAAATATGTGCCCTATGTTGAGCCCTTAAGTGAAGAATATTTGAATAGGATTTATGTATGCGCCATCCAAGATCTAGAGATGTTTGAGCTAACTAAAGAATGAATAATTCAATGAGAGGAAGCACAGATCCATCAAGAATACTAAAATTGTTGCTTATGATAATGGGGCTCATAGCACTTATGAATTAGTAGGGCATAAAGTAAAGAGGATATTTCCTAGAGGCAAGAAACTATGTTATGTCAGGAGGATAGGTAACAACATGGTACCTTGTTACACCGCGAAGGAGATCCTATGATATTCTTGTGCACCATAGAGGAATAGTGGATAGACCCATTGGAAAGAAGAAATATGCTAGTATATACACTATGTGGGATAGCAAAGCACACTAGTGGGTGGCCCACAAGGATAATCTTGTAGGATGAAATGAAATTAGGATCGATCTTGCTACTAGGTTCTTGGAGAAATGCACCTACTCAAATCTACACTTATCGGTGTCATCAACATGTTCACCACCACATTCGAAGTGTGAGAGACTCTAGGAAGAAGGGCAAAAATCTTTACCACCTTCATTATGGATGTACAAGTTATATTCCACTTTACAAAAATGTGTGCATGCTTGGTATGTATATATAGAAATCCATAGAGAGACTAGAAATTGGCAGGATTTAATTACAAGAATGGCCCAAATGTTTGACTTCTTCTCTACAAAGCCTCTGGTGGAAGAAGCATTAAAATTCATAAAGTGCTTAACTATGGGAGATAGTGATAAGGCTGAAGAAATCCTTCAGGAGTTATTGGATGAAGGAAACTTAGGATTGCATCTTGTTGAGGAAATAGAGGCCAATTCCACACTACTTCAACATGTATGCATTGAGAAAGAAAAGGGAAAAATTGTCTACTTAGTGGATGACGAAGAAGTAGAAAATTTGGATGTAAACCATTCAACATGTAGGGGTGAGGTATTAGACAGTGCAGATACAACCACGTGTACCTATCATGAACCTATGAAGACAAAGAAGGTTAATATTGGATTAGGTGCTAAGCCAAAGGAAGCCATAATTAGGGACTATTGATCAAACTCTAAAGTGGAAAGAATTATAGAGTTACATAGGGAATATCGGGACTTATTTCCTAGGGTGTACCATGAACTTAAAGGCATGCATGAATCATTAGGGGAGAAGGAGATAAATCCTAAATAGGGTATGCACCCATTTAAAAAGAGACCCTACACGAGGAACCCCAACTTACGTGAAAAGTTCAAAGAAGAGATTGACAAAATGTTGAAGTTTGGAATTATCAAGACCTTTGATGAGTCGAATGGGTTAGTCCAATGGTGATCGATGTCGAAGAATGGATGAATTAGGATATGTGTGGACTATAAGGATCTAAATGTTGCATGTGTGACTGATCCCTTTCCTACGCCATTCACCGAGGAAATACTAAAAGATCTTGTAGGGCACGAGATCTATTCATTTATAGATGGGTTCTCTGGGTATCATCGAGTTAAGATTGCCCGGAGGATCGGAAAAGAATATGTTTACTAATCGAATGGGGTAGCTTCAATTATCTTTGTAATGCTTTTTCTCTTGAAAAATTTGCTGTTGTATTTTCACGCATAGTTTTTCAAGAATTCAAGGAATATATTCACAACATCTTACAAGTTTATTTGGATGGTTAGACATTTTATGGATTAGTTAAAGATCATTTTGAAAATCTATGCTTAGTGTTTGAAAGATGTAGGCAATTAAGTATTTCTTTGAACATCAAGAAGTGCATATTTTCTACACCATTTGGAATACTTGTTAGGACACATAATCTACAAGGAAGGTTTATTGGTTGATCTAGCCAAGTTTGTAGTTATTATAGGCCTTAGAGCACCTACCAATCGAGTGAAGTGCACAAATTTTTGGTCATACAGATATTACGAAATTTTATCAAAGGCTATGCCAAAGTTTATGCACCATTAGAAGAGTTACTAAAAGTGAAAGGTACATTCTCTTGGGAGAACAAAGCAGCAACGCGCATTCAAGAAATTAAAGGAGAAACTTACTACCATGCCTATTTTGCATTTTCATTCATGGGACAAACCATTTCATGTACATCTTGACGATTTTGACATGGCCATTGGCACGGTGTTGGCCCAACCTAGAGAAGGTATTATAGATCATCTTATCTATTTTGCTAGTAGAAAGTTGACTCCTACGGAACATAATAACACAACTACATAGTGCAAAGCTTTGTCAATGATCTCGTGTGCTTTGCATAAATTCCACCAATACCTACTAGCTACACCATTCATATTTTATACGATCACATGGCATTGAAGTATTTGGTAAATAAACTCGTTCTACAAGGGCACATATGTTGATGGGTGCTCTTATTCCAATAATTTGATTTCATAGCCTTGGTAAAACTAGGGAAAATTAATTGAGGACCGGACTCACCTATCTAGAATACGATCGGGAGAAGAAGCACAGGTAATTAAATATACCATGTCAGATGCACAGTTATACATGTTACAATGAGTGCCATCAGAACTAGAGGACATTGTTGTCTTTCTACAAACAGGATGGCACCAGAAGGAATGAAATCCTTATAGAAGAAATATCTTGTTATACGCGCATCCCCCTATATGTTAATTAGCGGTGACCCATACAAATTATGTCGGGATGAAGTACTATGTAATTGTGTATTGGAAAATAAGTGCATGGATATTATGGAATAATATCATGGTGGTATTGTAAGTGGCCACTATGTAGGTGATGCCACTATGTGCAAGATTCTACTCATTGGATTATGTTGGGAGACCATGTATAAAGATTGTAAGGAATTTTGTAAGGATTGTGATCATTGTCAACATCTTGGGAAACTAGGTTAATGAGATGAAATGCCTCTAAGACACATTACTAGTTCCAAACTGTTTGAGAAATGGGCTATAGATTGTGTGGGTCCTATTTCACCAACTGCATGTAGAACTGGATTGCACTACATCATAACTTACATAGACTATCTAACAAGGTGGGTAGAAGTAGAACCTAAAAATGATTGTCAATGGCTACAGAGCTGTGGGTTTCTTTGGGAAAATGTTATTACAAGGTATGGATGTCCTTTAATCTTGAAAAGTGATAGGGGCAATGCATTTTCTTGATGAGAGAATCAAAATTTTATTAGATGACTTCATGATTGCACACCATAAGACTGCACCCTATCATCCTCAAGAAAATGGGACTGCTCGAGGCTTTCAACGAAATTTTGAGCCACACATTAACAAAAATATGTGGTGTTGGAAGAAAGGATTGGGATGATAAAGTATCTCGTAATACTTTGGGCATATCGGACAACATATAAAATCTTGAACAAAGCCACACCATTTTAGTTAGTTTTGGGTATAGACGTCGTTCTTCCTATGGAATTTATGTTACCTTCTTTGTGTATAGTGCACACTAGAGGTCTTGTTGATGAGAAAGCATTAGATGAATGGATTGAAAAGTTAATAAAATTGGATGGGCAATGAGACAAAGACATTAGAGTCAAAAAAAAGAGAAGGCCAGGAAGAAATCATGGCATGGCAAGCACATCAGGGATAAAAATTTGGAGATAGGATAGATGGTGCTCCTTTATGATTCTAAGTTTTTGTGCCATCCAGGAAAGATCAAGGCATAGTATTTGGGGCCATATGTTATCACTCACATACTCGAATAAAGCACTTGTTGGTTAGAGGCACTTGATGGAATACGATTACATGGGTACTTCAACGGGAGTAGTCTGAATCCTCTGCTATAAATAAGTCTTCTTGGTGTTTGTAATAAGGTAGTGTTGCCATTTAGATTAGGTTTAAAATTCTGCATTTCCTTAATGTGTTTCTTTCTTTGTTCTTTATGATTTTTGATTTAGTTGGTGTGTTTTTGTAATAAGCGCGTTTACTCACCGAAGCTAATTACTATCCTAAGAATTTTTATGTGTAGAGGACTTTACATACCCTTAGTATGGGGTAGGTTGTTGATTTTTAGGCACGGGACTATTTGAAATAGGTACACATGAAAGGAACTAACTAGGGGTGCTACTCAAGGTTGGAGAATTGAAAAACAAAAGAGATTTCTTATGGAAACATGGACCATAGATAGAGAGGAATGAAGAAACAAGTATAACGTGAGCTAAGAAGAGGGCGAGAAGGCTACCGGTGGAAGGAACAAAGTGATGAGGTACTCAGGTGTATGGAATCGCATTGAAGAGAAGTCTATAACTAAAAGGTAGAAGGGCACGCTAGAAGGTTATAACTTGGGTGTGAAGATGAATCATGCAAAAACAATGAAAATGGTTGATTAATGAGAGGATTGTTGGTAGGTAGAGGAGTAATAAATGCACTAACTTTTTGAAGTTCTATATAAGGATGGGATGTGATTTCATTTTTAACGTTGCAATTGAGAGAATTTGAAAAGGATATAGTGTGAATAAGCTGAGTAATTGTGTTAAGGTGCGAACAGTGTGAAACCGGACATGGAGAGAAGGGTTGTACAACAAGAAGATTTTGTTCCCATAGGTGAAGGGTTTGAGAAAGGTAGACATGTTACAAATGCACTAGGGCACATAATTTCCACTAGGGCATGGATATTTAAAATAGGTTTTGACTTGCTTGATTACAAAGGGAAGAAAAGAGAGATTATATTTCAAATGGCACCGAAGAAAGCACTGTGTAGTAGGAGATAAAGTGAAGAATATACCAAATTAATTATTCAGGTTGAAGTAGAATATAATAAAGGGTAAAAACATTATTTTATTCATCAAAATTATTTCTATTCTTTTATTCATATTCTTTGATTCATTTTTGAGGCAACCATTGATGGGGTGGCAACGCAACTAGTGTGGGGTAATGTTGATCAGTCATATCTTGGCACTTAGCAAAGAAAATATGAAAGGTTCGCATGGGAAAGTAGAGCGCATTCAAAGACGTGAGAGTATTAGAGATGATCACGTGCAGAATAGAAACAAATTTAGGACTTAGTTGTTTTCTTAGTGAGGATCTATTTTTGAAGATAGTGTGTGGAGCACACAAACTAGTCAAAGACTTGCACGACACACATTGGCTATTTTTTGAGGATCAGCTACAAAGTGCTTTACATAGACACAAGCCGAGAATATATCTATTATTGTCACTTGAATAAAAGTAGTCTATTGTTAGTGCACTTGCATGTGTGGCTATTTTTGTAATGGCGCATGGCTAATAATAGCATGTGACCTATTTTGGGATTAGATAAGCGGTGAAGGGAAAGTCCCCACCCATATAAATATGTATTGAACTATGTAGTAGAGAGAGAGAGAGCATATACGTGTGAGAACTAGGTTATAGTGAGATTATGCTACTAGATTTGTTACGCACATGAGTGTATACTACCATTATTGTAAGGAAGCTTTTGTGTATTTACTGCAATTAATATAATGGAGATTATGGACTGAAACAAGGTGTTATCATTGTTATATCCAGTATTCTATGCTTGATACCATTATGGTTATCTTTTAAGTCTGTTATGTTCTAGATCTAAATATGTGTTGTAGAAAGATATATTAGTCATAGATATGAATGATTTAAGTCTTCATCACACCAACATCCTACAACAAGTAACCCTAAAGAGGGGCTCAGTAACTTTTTGCGCTTGGGTGGGCGCTCAATCTAGGTGAGTGATGTGCTAGTGTGTCTAGGATTATATTGGTGAATTCTAGGCTACATCAACAACCCCTTGGGGGTTTCTACTATCGAGTGATGCCCTATGGAATTTTAAATTCCGACGCAACATATCAATGGGTAATGACAGTGATATTCCATGACATGCTCAATGAAATCATGGAGGATTATGTTGACGATATCATGGGTAAATAAAAGACAAGAGAAGATCACCCTAAAGTCTTGAGACACATCTTTGAATGTCTTAGAGAGTAAAAGTTAGGTTGAATCCAAAGAAATGTGTCTTTGGGGTATTATCAGGTAAACTATTGGGTTTCATTGTATCCAGAAGAGGGATTGAGGTTGATCTTGCTAAGGTAACTGCAATTACTGAAATTCCTCCTCCCAAAAACCTCAAGTAACTGTGTAACTTATAGGGAAAAATCCAAGCCATTTGTCACTTCATATCACAACTTGCAAAAAAATTCCATCCTTTCACTCATCTGCTGAAAAAAATATGTTGACTTCTTTTGGGGACCTAAACAACAACAAACATTTTCCTTGCTCAAATAGTATTTGGCCAATCCTCTAGTCCTCATGTTGCCAACCCTAGGTGAACCACTATTGTTATACATATCTACGACCTAATTTGCTATTGGTACCTTGCTCGCTCAATATGATCTTAGTCAGAAAGAGAAAGTGGTATATTATCTCATCCGTACTTTGATCACTTATGAGCTCAACTACCCTCAAATTGAAAAATCTTGCTTGGATGTTATCTTTACCTTTCAAAAGCTTCACCATTACCTATTAAACAATAAAACCAAGATTTTTATATCTAAAGTTGACCCTCTGAAATACATGTTGTCAAGACCAGCACTTACTAATAGGATGGCTAACTGGATTATCCTACTCAGTGAGTTTGATATTGAATATGTGCATTAGAAGTCAATTAAAGGGCAAGTACTTGCAGACTAACTAGTTGAGGCACATTTACCTAGAATAGAGCCGGTGTGTTTGGTCCTTCCAAATGCATCATTAATGTATATTGAACAATCTATTGTGTGGCAAGTACACTTTTATAGATCAGTCACTTTCCATGGTTCAAGAGCAGTAGTGGTGCTCGTCACTCCTTCAGGGGAATTTATACCTCAGGATTTCCACCTTAGTTTTCCATGTACAAATAACATAGTAGAATATGAAGTGCTCATTGTTGGGATGAAGCTAGCTATCAAATGGAATATCCACCAACTTAAGGTCATTGGATACTTGTAGTTAATCATCAAATAATTCAAAAATGAATATAAGGTCAAGGATGAGAAGCTCATCCCATATAAGAAGTTAGTGGAGAATCTCAAAGAGTATTTTGTTCGTATCACTTTTGAGCAGATCCCAAGAGAAAAAAATCAATCTTTAGATGTTATGGTAACAATGGGTTCCATGCTACAAATTCCACCATAAAATAACGACATGTCATTCTTTGTTGAAAATTTGTGACAACCTACATATGATATGCTAGAATCATGTCTATCTTATGAAGTTGTTGGTCATTTATCCCCTTGGTATGATCCTATATTTAACCACCTATAAGATGGTACATCTCCCTCAAATATAACCCACTCTAAAAAGGGAACCTTGTCCAAAACATAGCTTGGTACACCCTCTTTGGAGCCACCCTCTATCATCGTGGCTATGACGGGAATCTGTTATGTTTTCTAGATGTAGCGGAGTCATTCCAAGCGATCAATGAATTATATGAAGGATTTTATGGAGCCTACATTAATGGAATGGTCTTGACAAAGAAATTATTGAGATTAGGCTACTTTTAGCCTATCATGGAAACTAATTTCTTCCAAAGGTATGTAAGGAAGTGTACATTGTGCTAGAAGCATAGGAACCTTATTCATGCAATGACACATCCTTCATAACCAATCAAAACAACATGGTCGTTATCTAAGTGGGACTAGATCTCATAGGGAGATCACCCCTACCTCCTTAGATGGCCATGGCCATATCTCAATGTCCAAAAATACTTCACCAATTGGGTGGAAGTTGTTCCTCTCACTTATGTTACTAGGGTACACATCTCAAAATTTATCATTAATCATCTCATCTAGTGTTATGACATCCCTTTTTCCATTGTACTTGACAATGGTAAGTATTTCAAGAAAAATATTATGAAATCCGTATACCAACACTTTCAAATATGCGTAAAATGGTCTACTCTCTATTAACCTTAAGGTAATGGACAAACAGAGGCCTCTAAAAACCCTTGTTCGAATTATAGAAAATATGGTAAGTAAGACTGGTCACAATCAACATTTATAGATCTATCCCACCCTCTAGGCTTATAGAACTTCCATTCACACTCCTACTAGTGCAACACCCTAATCCTTAGTTTTTGGCACTGAGTCCATCATCCCCATGGAAATTGAGCTTCCCTCCATGGGAATCTCTCGAGATATTATCCGGACAAAGACGAAGACTAATAAATGGCTAGATTGGAAGAGTTTAAACTTTTAGATGAAAGACGCCTCCACACACTCAATAATTTCAAATTCTATCAGAATCGAGTGTCTCAAAACTACAACAAATGGATTATACCTTTTCACTTTGAGGTAGGCTATTTGGTGCTGAAAGAAAACCAGTTCAACACTGTGAAAGAAAAAGAAAAGAAGGGTAAGTTTGAACCTAATTGGTTGGGACCTTATGTGATACTAGAAAAATATGGGTCAGGAGCATACACACTTTCCTATCCTAGCAGAGATGAGCTATGAAAACCTATAAATGTCATTCACCTCAACTAGTCCTATGCTTAAGCATGGCACAAAATTCAAAAACAACCAAAAAGTATAAAAATATGAAAATAAAAAAATCAAGAAAAAGTAAAGAGAAAATATGTCATCCAAGTGTGAAAACCATGCAATTATGGCACTTTGGACAATTCCCTTGGTGAAAACCGGTTCTGAGACCTTGGGAGGATTCATTATTCACAAGCATCTCACATCTAGGGGGTACATTTGCTTTGTCTAGAGCTAATTTTTCACCTACCTTTGAGAGTCCTTTTGATCCCGTCCTTTCAAAGCCTTAATATGGGTGATCCTCCTCTTCTAAATCATTGAGCCCCTAAAATGACCAAGTATTCAAGGCATGAAGGAATGTGGCATGCAGGAACAAGGCATAGAGGAAAGCATGGAAGTAGCTTTTGTGGATGCACGAGGGCTCGCCCAGGCGGGATGGATCCAAGACTTAGTCATTTTACACTATGAATAAAGTTGGACTAAGGGAGTAAATGGAAAAGTGACTAGGTATAATTATGGATAACATTAGGTTATGGAGGGTTGTGACTCAAGAAAGCATATTCCAAGGCATCATTATGGTTATCATAACTGGATAAGGGGTCAAGGTTGTTATGGAATAGCTAGCACTTTCATGCTAAGGATACTCGATTAGGGAAAGACATGATGACATTTGGCATGTTTTGAGGGATATGATGATTCAGTTAGGGGATATTCCTTCCATGTTCTCTCTTATGTATTGATTTACATGACACCCGACTAAGTAGATAGTAAGATGAGGTAGATAGAATGTAATGTGAAATTATAAGCTCTGTAATGAAGTTACTATGGAAGCATGTTGAGACTCTGTTGTTGTATGATCTCCATTCATGGAATCTTTAATGTATCATTGGCTATTGTAATGTGATGAATATATAGATAATGAAGAGGTTCTGAATATCTATGTTATGGTCTTGATCTATACATTTTTCTTTCATGTTTATGGATCCAAACCCTTGTGTTCTTAGTAATGCTCATGGATGAGATATGATTCTTCCTTGTTATAGTGATGTTCACATCTATAGTATGGTGCATTTATACTTAGATCTAGTCTCCTTATTTCTATCTTAGAATGCATACAGTCATATCTATGCATTGTCTCTCTCTAATGGTGATGAACATTCTTGCAAAGATCATATAAAGGAGAGGCTCGGTTCCTACGAGACACCTCACATTAGCTACCAACCGATCGGGTAGGGTGATATCTTTGGAATGTTCGGGGTTTGAAGAGAAGTTAGAGATGAATAGAGACTACATTTTGGTTCTATTTCCAGGACCTCTTTTGAAGCTGTTGCAAGAATGGTGAGGGATGGAAGAATGCTTGACCTTGGACTATGTGGAAACTTGTCTTAGAAACATGGAGGATGAGTTTACTCATATATTCAACACTGGACTGAGTTTGATCCATGTAAATGGGTAGAGGAGCATCTATCTAATGATCTATATGATACCTTATTTTTTTCTTTCTAGTGGATTTGTATGAGTGGTTATAAATGTATGCATTAAAGAGAAGTTAGTTCTATTAACCTCATATGTGGACTTAAGAATACTATCAAAGGCTTCATGATGTTGATATGGTATGGAATCATGTTATTGATCATTGGTGGAGAGGTGTGTTGATGAGTTACACATTGGAGTACATAGTTTCCACTTATTCTTGCCCAAAGGTTACTGAGTTTTAGTTCTTGCAACCTTCTAGAGGATATTTCTTGTGTGTCTTACATTTAGCCATCAAGATCTTGATCATGACCCTGATTTTAGAAGCATTTACTATGGCTAGCTAAAATCCCACTAGGCATAGGGTGTAGAAGTAGGTGTGGAAGGAGATGGTGGATCTTACGGTAGAAATGAAGAGATAGGAAAGATGAATCAAGTATAATGAGGCTTGGGAGAGGGAGTTAGTAAGATAATGTGAGATTTCATGAGAAATGAATCTGTGGAGGTAGATGATGTAAGAAGGATTTGAGGTTCATGCAGAGGACGTGGAACATATGACATTTATGCTACCCCATCAAGGAAAATGTGAGATAACCCCCTCGGCTTCTGATGAGAACTCGTTTGGTGGAGGAAGAAGAAGGGTTATAGGAATGCATCTAGACCCACCTAACAACTAGACCCTTGCACTTAGTTTTCCAAGTCATGACAAAGGTATTACTAGTTTAGTTAATATTGATAAACAAGAAGCATCAAGTGCTTACCATTTTTCCTTGATTTCTATGGCCAAACAAATTTTTCCTATATTTTATGGTATCATGTCTAGCATATTGCTTTAACTAGGCTTGGGTGCATAGAACTTGAGTATCACGTCTAGGAGTATTTCCACTTCACAAACCGTGGGAGCTCAGTTTATCTCGATGGTGGGTACACAAAGTAGCACCACTTCATGCCCTGTACCTACTATAGGAGGAGGATCTGGTGGATCGGGAAGTTCCGAGTGAGTGGATCAAGTGGATCTGGTGGTGGAAACACTAGGGGAAATCAAGGTTCTAGACTGGTGGACAAGGACCACAACCCCAACAACATGTGTTATATGAGATGTCACTCCATTTTCTAGATTACAAGGGTGTTGAGGATGCTACAAAACATGTACATAAGTGTGAATTATTATGGCATGCAAAGGGGATCACTACCCCGAAGTGGAAGGTAAGTCAATTTGAAATGAAACTATAGGGGCATGCATATAGCTAGTACCAAAATTATGACCCAAATCGACGGTGGTGGATTATAACGTGTTGTGTCCCTCTTTCGGAGTTTTTGTATAAGGATGTTAGCATGATGAGGACTTAAAGCTTATAAATCCATAGCTAATACATCATTCTGCAGAGCATATCATGATCTATCTCTAAGGGAGAATAGAATTAAATATTAACCATGATGAGATCAAAAACATACTAGATTTAGATACACATAGAACTAACACTTAGATTCAGCCAATATCCTCCATTATATTCAATGCAATAAGTATACAAAATCTTCATTACAATAACATTAGTATGCACATAACATGATTTAGTAGCATCATCTCTCTATGTATGCACACACATCTATATATCTATATCTACTACTGCATTCACTACATATATATAAGGGTGGGGGCTTTCCCTTCACCACTTATTCATTCCAAAAATAGGTCACATGCTATTAATAGCCATGCATCATTTACAATCATAGCCCCACATACAAGTGTGCTAACTATAGACTTTTTTATTAACTATAGTGATAATCTTATTCCTAGCATGTATATCCATGCAAAGCACTTTACATCCGATCCTCCAAAAATAGCTAATACATGGGACATATGTCTCTACCTCATTTGTGTGTTCTCCACGCCATCTCTAAAATAGACCTTCATGAGCAAAATGGTCTAAGTCCCAAAAGCTAAACTTCTGCTCCATGCGCATGTTCTCCCTATCCATTCACCTTTGAATATGACCTAATTTTCCCACGTGACTTCTTGTGTGCTTTCTATGTCAAGTGTTCTCTGATCAACATTACCCCACACTAATTTCATTGTCACCCCAATAATGGTTATCTCCAAAATGAATCAAAGAATAGAAAAATGGAAAGAATTTGGATGAATGAAAGAATGTTTTTAACCTGACAGTTTCTTCTCTGCAACCTAAAAAATTAATTTAGGATATTCCTATTTTATTTTGGCCTCCAAGGTCTACCACTCAATGAGTGCTTCCTCTGCTTTTTCTAGAATGTCCACAATAATGGACTCCAGTTCATCCTTCACAATCTCTCCTTTCTCATTCTGCAAGACCAACACAATGTTGGACATTGCAGTCATCCTTCCCTCTAGAAATCCATCTTCTACGCAATGAGTTTCCCAAGCTCCTCTAGCTAATTTTTGTGTGGTTCTTGGGCTGCTGCCAGGGCCTCACACTTCTATTTAACCATTTCTAATCTTTCTGCATGGCCCAATGTGTCATCCTTCATCACTTTCTAGACCTCATTGTTCTCCTCCAGGGTTTTTATGTTGATGAGCACCTCTGGAGCTATACAGATGTTCAAGGCTTGGTCTTCCTTCTTGATTCTTCTTACGCACTTTGCAGAGATCCTTCATATGATGTAATCTTCTCACATCACTGAAGCCTTTTCTCTCTATATCTTATGTTGGATCCTTTGGCACTGGCATGTGTAGAGGTTCATCTTCAAGCACTAGGTCTACCAATGTACCTACATAGTGTATCGTCGAAGGAAATGTCTTTGGTACCTTTGGCTCTAAGTGTGGCCTAGCTCTTATGACATTATCACCAATTTCCTCTGATCTTTGATAAATATAGAGTTCTTCTTTTGCACTAAGTCTCTTTCCTGTGTTAGGCATGTTATTTCCCCATCCTTAGTTTTGATCTCTTCCCTTAGCACCCTAATTATGGCAGCCTTGTCCATATTCCACCTTGCCACCTCTGTTGAGACTTTTACCAATGCATTGCTCACCTGTTCATCTACATAACAGTAGGCTTTACTATTATGTGTCTAGCTTGAGGTGTCTTTTTCAACCTCCTCGACACACATGACTCCTCACACACATCAAAATACTGGTTCATCCATGTGTGTGTGCATCGACCATGATAATTTCTTCCTTGTGTGCACTTGTAGCCATATCTTCATCCATTAATTCCCAGCCATATAACTCCTTTTATGTCAGTGTTCTCTGGAAACAGGCATGGATAATTTTACCTGTGTCCTCAACATAACCCATGGCTGGTGGAATGTGCTCCCCACTTGTTCTTCTTGACCTAGGCTACTTAGGAACTTGAGCTTCCAAATTTGGGACTTGTGTTTCCATGTCTGAGTAGTCTCGTAGTTGTCTCATATGTTCTCTTTTCCTCCTCTTCTCCTTCCTTCATTTCTTCATCTTTTTTTTCTTCTATGTTCTCTGGGGTGTAGGAGATTAGGCACACTCTTCCTCTGACTCTTTCTCCTCCTCATTCAATTTTAGTTTCCTTCTCCTTTTCATGGTTGTCTCCTTCTTGTGGAGAGAGTCTAGGTGATCTGCACACTATTTATGGAGTAGCACCTTGGGTCCTTGTTCTCCTGAACACTCTCTTAAATCGGTGCTCTCCTTGGACTACATCTAAGTCCTCATCATCCCCCTCTTGTGGCTGAGGTGGTGTAGTTGTGTGCTCAACTTCATCCTTATTCATAGGATGTCTTCTGCCTCTATGTTCCAAACCACCACTATCTTCACGCTCATCCTCCTCATCCTCTACTTCAATTTGTCTCTGTGGGCTTAGGCAACTGGAATGTTCTCCATGGTATGCTTACCCTTCGGTGGCCCTGGAGTGTGAAACTCATTCTCCACGTACTTTTATTCTCCAACTTGGGCTTCATTGAAGGTACACCAGTACTTTACTCCAATATCTCCCATAGCAAAAATTACTTGGTTTAATGCTCAATACATCTGAAATGAGCCTTTCAATATATGCACCCCATCCTGGATACACATATTTCTTCCTTAGCATGTGGTAGTCACAATCTACCTTGTCCGCATTGAACGTTAGGTGTCACGCATCTAAGAACCTGTGTACTGACACTAGAAGTACCTTGTTGTGAAGGCATATGGTAACTTACACCAAGGGCTCCATGCTCCATCCCTCATGGTGAACCACGCTATGCAAAAGTGCTTGGTATACAATGAACTGAACTACCTTTCCAACCACTAAAGGTAAGTCCTTGGGGATGCACCATTCTTCTTCAAAGGCCACGTGGAGCCTATCGTACCATTTCTCAGCCCTTTTTGACCTTTTCTATCATGGATCCTTCACATAAGTACTTTTTGAAGCATTTTGCAGGTGACTTGTGCTCCATGGGATACTCCCATATCTTCTCTTTTGGTCCATCAGGTACTCTATCTCCATGAACACCAACAAAATAAAACAGCTCCAAAGCTGATCTTTCCTCCTGTGCACTTTCTTCAATGATAGTTTCTACAATGTAACCTGAAATGTTGTAGATACCCCTTTGGACATCTTTTTAGCAATGTGCAGCCACATGGTATTCACTTGTGACCACCTTTCTTAGTCATTTAACTTTGTAACAAGATGTGTGGCTGCTTTGCAACTAGATACTTCTTCATTTTATCTATGTCCATGCCATGTGGACCCTTTGTACCCCCATCTCCTTTCTAGTCTCCAAGATTACAGCCTTGTCTATTAAATCATTCTTCAAATCTTCTCATGTGCCCTTCAATCATGTTACCATGGAGATTAGCATGGCTAAAATTTTGGCTCTGCATCCTGCAAAGTAGAAAAATATTCATGTGCACTCTCTCATCATGAGCCACTGGTACAAGGGCTCATATTTCCCAAAGTAAGGGAGCTCGTATAGCTGGTAAACTCCAATCTTCTTTAAGAGCTTCTCACTAGCATCATCATACACCGGCATGTCTTCCACCATGTATTTATTTATCTTTGTGTTCAACAAGGCATCAAGCTCCTTCTTATTCTCTATGGTACGGTGGTTGTACTCACTCACCTTGCTTCTCCTTATGTGAGAATCCCACTCCTGGCCTACGATGACCCCCTCTGGATATTACATTTTAGAAAAATTACTTTTGGGAGCCATCTCCTCTTCTTCTACGACCACCTTCTTCTTTCCCTTCACTCCTATGCTGCAACTACTTTCTTGGGTGTCATTTCTACCTTGCAATCCTTTGTAAATACTCACCTCTTGAATTCTATGTAATGTGTGAATCAAACCCTAGCTTGATTCAACATGCCCTAGGTGAAATCATGTGCCCTCGCTCCTCTCTTGTCACCTTGCTTCTTCTCAAACCCTTCACCATCGGGGACAAGCTCTTTCTACACATAGATCTCTTCATCACGACTAACTACACACCTTTTGCACCTCAATTCGATCACTCAGCTCTTTGCACTTAGCTCTTTTTCAAATAATCTTAATCATAATGGTAAAAATGAACTCGCATCCCATCCTTATATATATTTTCAAATTTTTGATGCATTTATTGCTCCTTCACCTACCAAATATCCTCTCATTAATTGACCAATTCCATTCTTTCCATCATGGTACATCTTCACGCCCCAGCTATAACCTTCTAGTGCACCTTCCTACCCTCTGGTCATAGACTTCTCTTCAGCACTTCCTTGCACCCGAGTACCTTGTCACTTTGCACCTTCCACTGGTAGTTTTTATGGCCTCTTCTTACCTCATGTTATACTGTCCCTTCATTCATCTCCATCTTTGGTCACTTTTTAGAAGCAATCCTTTGACTTGAAAAGCACCCATAGCAACTTATTCCTTTCACCTTTCAATTCCCACAATCTTGTACCTAGATATCAACAACCACCCCACACTAAAAGTATGTGCAGTCCTCTGCATAAACATGCTTCATATAGTAATTAGCTTCATGTGCATAAGCACACTTATTTCACAACACACCAACTAAATTGACAAAGCATAGAAAAAAAGAAACACATTAAGGAAATACATAATTGAAAACCTAATCTAAATGGAAATATTGCCTTATTACAAACACCAAGAAGACTTATTTATAGTAGGGCTTCACTCCCATTGAAGTAACCAAGTAGTCGTGTTCCATCAAGTGCTTCTAACCGAAAGTGCTTGTTTCAAGGATGTAAGTGATAACATACGGTCACAAATGTACCTTAAGTTTTCCTAGATGGCACAAGAACTTAGAGTCATAGAGAAGCACCATTTTCCAATCTCAAACTTCTTGTCCCTTATGTTTTTGTCATGCCATGCTTTCTACCTGGCCTTTTCTTGCTTTTGACTCCAACGTGTTATGGCTCATCACTCATCCATCTTAATTATCTTTTCAATCCATTCTTCTAAAGCTTTCTCATCAACTAGACCTCCAACGCACACAATACACAAAGAAGGTAACATAAATTCTATAGGAAGAATGGCTTCTACACCAAACACTAACTGAAATGGTGTGGCCTTGTTTAATCTCTTATAAGTTGTTCTATATGCCCAAAGAACAATAGACTTTGTCATCCCAATCCTTTCTTCCAACATCACAATTTTTTTCAATGTCTGTCTCAAAATTTTGTTGAAATCCTTAGCAGTTCCATTTTCCTGAGGATGATAGGGTGTAGTCTTATGGTGTGTAATCATGAACTCATCCAATAAAATTCTGATTGTCTCATTAAGAAAATGTGTTCCCCTATCACTGGTCAAACTTAAAGGACATCCATACCTTGTAATAATATGTTCCCATAGAAACAGGGCTAATGTAGCTGATGTACAGTCCTTTGTAGGTGTTGCTTCTGCCCACCTTGTCAGATAGTTTGTACAAGTTATAATGTAGCATGATCCAGTTATGTGTGTAGCTGGTGAAATAGGACCCACAAAATCTATAGCCCATTTCTCAAATGGTTCTCTACACTAGTAATAGGTCTCAGAGGCATTTCATCTCATTGACTTGGTTTTCCAAGACGTTGATAATGATCACATGCCTTACAAAATTCCTTACAATCTTTATATAGGGTCTCCCACCATAATCTAGCAGTAGAATCTTGCGCATTGGGCATCACCAACATAGTGGCCACCTGCAATACCACCATGAGCTTCTTCCATAATATCCATGTGCTCATGTTCTAATACACAATGGCACAATACCTCATCTCATCCCAATTTGTACAAGTCACCACTTGATTAACATATAAGGTGTGGCACGTATAGCAAGTTATTTCTTCTCCAAGGATTTCATTCCTTCTGGTGCCATCCTATTCGTAGAAAGACAAAAATGTCCTCTAGTTCGATGGCATGCATTGTAACTTTATATAACTATGCATCTGGCATGGTATCCTCAATTTCATGTGCTTCTTCTCTTGATTGTATTCTTGATAGATGGTCTGGTCCAAAATTACTTTTTCCTAGTTTTACCACAACTATGTGAAATCAAATTCTTGAAATAAGAGCACCCATCGACATATGCATCCCTTGTAAAATAGGTTTATTTACCAAATACTTCAATGCCATGTGATCTGTATAAAATATGAATGGTGTAGCTAGTAGGTACTTGGTGGAATTTATGCAACACATAGATCATTGACAAAGCTTCACACTTTGTAGTTGTGTAATTATGTTCTACAAGAGTCATCTTTCTACTAGCAAAAAAATAGGATGATCTATAATACCTTCTCTAGGTTGAGCCAACACCATGCCAATGGCCATGCCAGAGGCATCAACATGTACATGAAATGGTTTTCCCATGAAGGAAAATGTAGAATAGGCACGGTAGTAAGTTTCTCCTTTAATGTCTCGAATGTGATTGTTGTTGTTATTCTCCCCAGTAGAAACATACCTTTCCCTTTTAGTAACTCTTCTAATGGTGTGGAAACTTTGGCATAGCCTTTGATAAAATTTCTGTAATATCTGTATGACCCAAAAATCCACATACCTCACTTTGACTAGTAGGCTCCCTTAGGCCTATAATGACTACAACCTTTGTTGGATCAACCAACAAACCCTCCTTGCAGATTATGTGTCCTAAAAGTATCCCAAATGGTGTAGAAAATATGCACTTCTTGATGTTCAAAGAGATACTCAATTCTACACACATTCAAACATTAAGCGCATAGATTGTCACAGTGATCCTTAACTAATCCATACACCGTCCAATCATCTAAATATACTTGTAAGAAGTTGTGAATAAATTCCTTGAATGCTTGGACAACTATGCGTGAAAATATAACAGGTGCATTTTTCAAACCGAAAGGCATTACAAGTATAGGTGAAAGCTACCCCATTCAGTAGTAAATGTAGTCTTTTCTTGATCCTCTAGGAAATCCTAACTTGATGATACCCAGAGAACCCATCTATAAATGAATAGATTTCATGCCCTACAACTCCTTCTAGTATTTCCTCAGTGAATGGCATAGGAAATGGATCAGTTACACATGTAACATTCAGCTCCCTGTAGTCCACGCATATCCTAATCCATCCATCCTTCTTGATATTGATCACCATTGGACTAACCCATTCTGACTCATCAAGGGGCTTGATAATCCCAGACTTCAACATGTTATCAATCTCTTCTTTGACCTTTTCACACAAATTGGGGTTCATTCTATAAGGTCTCTTTCTAACTGGGCGTGCACCCTCTTTAAGCTTTATCTTCATCTCCCCTAATGATTCATGCACACCTTTAAGTTCATGGTACCCCCTAGGAAACAAGTCCTGGTAATCCCTTAGTAACTCTATGATTTTTTCCACTTCATCGACCAATAGTCTCCAATTATGGCTTCCTTAGGCTCAGTATCTGTTCCAATATTCACTCGCTTTGTCTTCATCGGTTCATGATAGGTGCACGTGTGTCTTATCCACATTATCCAATACCTCATGCCTCCTATTGAATGGTTTACATCCAGATTATCTACTTCTTCATCATCCACTAAGTAGACCATTTTTCCTTTCTCTTTCTCAAGGCAAGCGTGTTGAAGTAATGTTGCATCAACCTCTGGTTCTTCATCAAGACATGCATCCTGAGTCTTCTTTATCTAATAACTCCTGAAGGAGTTCTTCAGCCTTGGCACTATCCCCCATAGTTAAGCACTTGATAAATTTCAATGCTTCTTCTACTGGAGGCTTTGTAGAGAAGAATTCAAATGTCTAGGCCATTCCTACAATTAAATTCTACCAATTTCTAGTTTCTCTATGGAGTTTTACATATACATACCAAGCACACACGTATAGCCTTGTAAAGTGGAATAAAACCTGTGCACCCATAGTGAAGGTGGTAAATCTTCCTACCCTTCTGTCCAGTCTCTCACACTTTTGAACGTGGTGTTGAACAGATGATTACCATGATAAGTACTTATTTGAGTAGGTGCATTGCTCCTGAAGAACCTAGTAGTAAGAGCAATCCCAATTTCATTCCATCTAACAAGATTATCCCTGTGGACCACCCACCAATGTGTTGTTGTCCCACGTAGTGTATATGCTAGCATATTTCTTCTTTCCAGTGGGTCTATCCACTTTTCTTCCATGGCATGTAGGAATACCATGGGATCCCCTTCTCCTGTGTAACAAGGTACCAAGTTATTACCTATCCTCCTGACATAACGTGGTTTTGTGCCTCGAGGAATATGCTCTTTACTTCATGCCCTACCAACTCATAAGTGTTGTGAGCCCAATTATCACAAGCAACACTTATAGTATCACTAATAGATTGTGCATCCTCCCACTAAATTAGTCCTTCTTTGGTTGGTTCAATCATCTCTAGATCTTGGATGGCACATACATAAATCCTATTCAGATCTTCTTCACTTAAGGGCTCAACATAGGGCGTGATTTCCATCTGTTAAAGGGATAATAACTCTTTCCTCTTTATTTTCAAAACTGATATAGCCCTTGTTGAACCGAAGATCAACATTATTTGCATAGCACCAAGGATGCCCCAATAGAGTGGGAAGCTATTTGACTCTACCAGCGCTAAAACTTCAAAGTCTCCAGTGAACTTGGCTCCTTGTATGGTAATGGATGCATCCTTCAAAACTCTGATGGGAGTGGCCTTAGTCCGATTAGCCATGAATAATACATTAGAGGATGGCTGCAATGGGGGTCTTCCCATTTGTACCCATGCATCCAAGGTAAGAACATTGACTTTCATGCCTATCAATCAATATATTACTCAATATCCACCCATCCACAATAACATTCAGAGTGATTTCCTTGTCATAATCCAGGCTATGAGGGGGAAGATTCACATGTAGGATCTGTCATCCAGTCTCAATACTTACACGTGGAGTGTTTCCTTTTAACCAACTCCCTAACAATGGAATGATGTTTTCCTGGTGCAACATTTTACACACTTCTCTTAAGTCATCTATATCAGTTTGGACCATCTCTAATGCTTTTTTTTCTCTTTTAAGTATTGTATCTCACCCTAAAGATTCCTTAGAACTTCCATGGTTTCTGATAAACCTCCTTCTGATAGGTAAGATCTGGGTACCGTGCATGAAGAACTTCTTCTTTAGTGATGGTAGGTTTCTGTAATGCTTCTCTGGTGTGTGCCACCTTAGCGCAGGTCATGATCTTCACTTGTAGTGCCCCTAATTCCTCCTCCAACTTAGGCATCCATTGATTTTCAACAGCGTGTTGTATCCTAACCATCCCTGCACCTTTGTTTTCTTGTTTATGTTGCTTACTCAGATGCTCATATAAGTCTAGGCACTCCTCATAGCTATGGTTCTTTCCACATAAAGAACATGTAATATTTGAGGACATTCGCGCCTATAGTGATCAAGAGATCCACATGTATAACATGTTCAAGAGAAACTCACTTCTTCCTCCACCACCACCCTCATCCTCCAAATCCACCACAGTATCCTCAACCTCTCCCATGACTGCCTTTAAAACTCCCTTCATTCCAGTCATAGCATGCCTGATTGTGATCCCAATCCTGATGCTCATTCTTGCCCTTATCTAAAACTCATGTCTATCATACACCAATATCTATAACATCATGGATCTTTCTAATCATTCGGTAGTCTTCCATGTCATGAGTCATGGACCTACAGATTTTACAGTAGCTTGAAATGTTCTTCCTTATCACATGCATGTAATAATGGATAGTGGCTAGCATCATGATTCAAATGATATTCTCATAATCCATCAGCAATGAACGTATGGATCTGAAAATAAAACTATCCTTGGTGTGTCCCTCCACTTCATATTATGTACACCAAATCCCTAAGCACGTTTCATGGGCTAAATTTGTTGATAGTTTCTCTAACTATTTTTCCATATCTACTTATTTGTGCTCTAAAAATGGGCTAACACCCCGGTGTCAATACTCCCAACTACCTCAACAATGTAGGGATGCCTTCCAATGCCTTGCATGGATCAGTATATGTCTTATGTGATAACGCCCTTCTAAATGGGGTAATCAATCCTCCAAAAAACCATTGTGCATGTTGGCTTGCATGTATGTCATAAGAAAGCTTTGATAATAGCATTTTAAACCATGCATCATACTCTCTAACACTTTCAGTAGTGCCTTGCTTTAATATCCTTGAGCGCACTTATACTCTTCTACTCAAACTCAAGGATATGAAACTCTTTAAGGAATGCATCCTTTAAAGTTGTATAATCTATGCAAGTCTGATCAGGGTCAAACTTTCTATACCAGCTGTGTGTGTGCCCTTGTAACATAGTAGAAAATTGGCTTTCCCTACTCTAAAGTTGTGATTCCTTTTGTACCATAATATTTCACACATATGCACATGTTCAACAACATCTTCTATGCCCCTATACTCTGGAAGATGAAGAGACATTTCCATGTAAATATTCTGGGGTTGGTGCGGACCTTGCCCACCTGATCCAGAACCTCCTATGTTTCCCCTACCTCCAGAACCTCCAGATCCACCTAACCGAGCTACCTATGCCTCTTGATCCCAAACCTATAGCTGGGGTTGGACCAGAAAGATGTACTCCCTTATGTCCCAATAGTAGAACTAAACTGTACCCGACATTCTGCGAAGCGTTACTACTCCCAAAAGTTAATCCAAAAATCAATGCGCTTGTATTTTGTGCTAATGATACACCCAAAAAGGTACTCCCATATAACAAAAAATTTTTGTGCTTCCATTGTTGTGCTTTTTATAAGACTCACTCCTACTCTCCCACTGCTTGAACTAGCTTGTTGACTACTTGTTGTACTAGATGCTTGAAAAACCAAATGCAAGGGCAAGGTTACTAGGTGGATTCAGATGCACGCCGCAGCCTAGGTAGTCTCTGCTAGTGCACTTCTATGTGAGGCCAAGGAAGGATCCCTGTCATGCTTTCCAAGATGGGGGAGTTCTTGATGCTCTAGCTCCACATCTTCTATGTGAGCTTCAAATCCTTCACGAGCCATCTCTCTCCTCAACGCCATACTTTCTGTAATGTTACACTTTGCTTCTCTATCTCCCTCTCACACCTCATTATACTTAAGCCACCTTTCCTCTCTCTTCCTTTATTGCTAGGTCTGCCATCCTTCACCAAAATTGCTCCTCCCCACCCCCCCCCCCCGTGGTGAGTTTTAGTTAGCCATTCATTTTACTCTTCAGATTCAAAATTACCATCGGATCTTGATCGCCAGTGGAATGCCTTGTAGGTAAGCTCCTTGGATATCATAAAAATTAGAATTCAGCTACTTCTAGACATGAATAAGTGGAAATTGAGTATTCCAAGATATAATTGTTCAAGACACCATGAAACCATGTATCCACAGCTTGAGTCCAAATTAGATCAGCATCATAAAGGGCCTGGAATTCTTCTACATGTGTCTAGACAAGTGTGCAATACCTCCAATTCCACTTAGATGCATAAGTAATCAGCCACTCATACAATTCTACTAGAAAGATAGTAAAAATCTCTCATATAAACTGTCATACATATTTGTTCCACCCATACGTGTGCGTTAAACTTAGATCCAATGTTGAACCATCATGTGTATTCTTCTTCCAGATTGTGTATCCACTCCTCAACACTTGCTAAGGTCAACCGATATGTCTTCATCGTGAACCATCCTGAAAACAACTGAAAAGAGGTCTGGAAATGGAACCAATGATGTAGCCTAGAATTTACTAGCACACCTAGAAATGCGTTAGCACGTCACTCACTCTGGACTGAGCACTCACCGAAAGCACAAAGGTACCAAGTCCTCTTTAGGGTTGTTGTAGTAGGATGTTAGCATGATGAAGACTTAAAGCTTACATATCCATAACTAATACATCATTCTACAGAGCATGCCATATCTATCTCTAAGGAAAATAGAATTAAATATTAATCATGATGAGATCAAAACATACTAGATTCGATACACATAGAACTAACACTTATATTAAGCCAATATCCTCCATTATATTAATGCAATAAGTATACATAACCTTCATTACAATAACAATAATGCATGTAGTATGCATATAAATGATTTAGTAGCATCATCTCTCTATGTATGCACACACATATACTATATATGTATATCTACTATGTAGTTCACTACATATATATAAGGGTGGGGACTTTCCCTTCACCGCTTATCCATTCCAAAAATAGGTCGCATGCTATTAATAGCCACGCACCGTTTACAAGCATAGCCCCACATGCAAGTGTGCTAACTATAGACTTATGTCAGTTAACTACAGTGATAATCCTATTCCTAGCCTGTATCCATGCAAAGCACTTTGTATCCGATCCTCCAAAAATAGCTAATGCATGGCATGCATGTCTCTACCTCATTTGTGTGCTCTGCACGCCATCTCTAAAAATAGACCTTCATGAGAAAAATGGCTAAGTCCCAAAAGTTGAACTTCTGCTCCACGTGCATGTTCTCCCTATCCATTCGTGCCTTTGAATATGACCTACTTAAGACTTGTACGAGACCCATGAGAGGCCTTGGAGGTGGCTTTGCAAGCTAAGGCCATTGAAGGTGTTAACACTGGAGTGAGTCCCTTTTTAAAAGCTCATATTCCTTCCATGGAAAATCAACTTGAGAATTTATCTATGAATTCAACACATGAGACTTGTAATGGACTTTGGTTTATAGACTTTGGTTTATGGACTATGAAGTAGAAGGACATACAAATGATAGTTTCCCTCAAAATTTGGTGTGCACCATGGATTTGTACTTGTGAGATCTCTCATGGGAGAATCATCCAAGTAGATGCCCATTGCTGCAATGTGTGCTCTATAAGAATGTGTCCTATTATTGTAAGATTTTTACATCTACCACCCATGATACCAAGGATTGTAGGTTAATATACCATATCCATGATGCCATTTATAATGGTGTGTGCTAGACCAGCATTGCAATTTGTTCCAAGGATGAGGGTCATACCTATAAAAGATACACAGATGGTGGTGGAAGAGGATGAGGATTTTGTGGAGGATTTAGAGGTTGTAATAGTCATGGTGGAGGAAGAGGTGACTTCCCCCATGGAACTTATTTTAAATGCGGATTTACGAGAGCATTATAAACGTGAATGCCTGGACCTATTGTAATGTTCATGGTGTGGAAAGAAACGTACGTATGAAGAGTACCCATATTTATATAGTCACATGCTTTAGAATTAGAAGAAGCAAGGTAAGCATGTCGGGATGGTGAGTATAAACTGAGTTGAGCCACTATACATCCCTAAGGTGATGTCTAATATAGAATTGGAGCATGTTTTGGTAACCACTTACACTAAGGATTCATGCGCAAGGGAAATTCCAAATCAGAATCCTATTATTATAAGAGAGGAGGTACTACATTGAAATTACCCTAATCCTACCTACCAGAAGGAGGTGTATCAAGAGACCATGGAGGTGATTAGGAGTCTACAAGGAGAGATTCAATGTTTGAAGGAATAGTCATAGAAGTTAGAGTAAGCAAAGAACTCTGAAACTCCTCAGAAGGACATATATGATATTAAGGAGGTGTGTAAGATGATGTACTAGGAGAACATCATTCCCATGTTAGGAGAATGGTTGAGAGAAAAAGTATAGTGTTCTAGAGGTGAGCACAAAAGGTAGATCCTACACACTAACTTACCCCCTCATAGTCTAGACTATGACAAGGAGATTACACTAAATGTGGTAGTGGATGGATGGATCTTAAGTAATATTTTGATTGACATGGGTGAATAATTTAATGTTCTCACCATAGATGCATGGAATCAGATGGGGAGACCACCATTACAGATCATCTTCAAATGTGTTGTATATGGAAAATAGAACTAAGGCTACTCCCCTTAGAGTTTTAAAGAATGCTTTAATAGCTATTCAAGGAGTCAAGTTCACTAGGGAATTTGAAGTCTTGGTGCTTGCCGAGGAAGATAGCTTCCCAGTGTTACTTGGGCACCCTTGGTGTTATGAAAATAATGTTGACAAACTCTTTAATAAAGGATACATCAGTTTATAGAACAAAGAGGAGCACATGATCATTCCACTAACTAATGGATGGTCTATGCCCTATGTGGAACCATTGGGAGAAGAATATTTAAACAAGATATATGTACGCACCATCAAGGACCCAAAGTTTTTCCAACCATCAAAAGAGGGATTCACTCAGTGGGATGATGCGCAGACTATAAGTGATACCACCAAAGTGTTGCATGTGATAATTGGGCATGTGGAACATATGAGTTAATTGGGAGATAAATAAAGGGTAATGTGACTCAAGTGTTCAAGGTGCATTTGGTCGGCACACGGAGGAAAAAAATTACCAAGATATACTCGTGAAGGTAACCCTGATACCTTTTTACATGCAATGGAGATGCATTGTACATGTGAGATAGAGTGAAGGAATATGCTTGTTTATACATTACATGGAATAGTTGGATGTTGGTAGATGACACATCGTGATAATATTCTAGAGTGGCATGAGGTAAGGGTCACATTCTCCATTAGATTTCTCAAAGTAATGTCCCCACTAAGATACAAGACTATGATGGGATGGGATCCATCTCATGCCATGTTCAGAATGTGAGAGGACCTATAAGAAAGGCCCAAAAGATTTACCCCCTTCCTTGTGGGTGCACAAGTTCTATTCCACCTTATAGGGTTGTGCACATGCATGGTATGTTTATTCGAGTTGCGAAAACAAAAGGAAATTGGCAAGAGTTAACAATGGTATTGTTTAACCCTTTGAGTACTTATATTCTAAACCATTAGTCAATGAGGCCTTGTAGGTGATCAAGCACCTTAAATTAGGAGATAGTGCCAAGGTGGAGGACATTGTTATTGAATTTTTGGGATAACCTAATATGGGGGTGCACCTTGAAGAAAAGGAACCGGAAGAAGTGTAGTTTGAGCACGCCTTCCTAGAGAAGGAAAAGGGTAAGTTGGTATACATGATTAATGATGAGGAATCGAGAAAACTTAGATGTTTATCATACAGAAGGTACGTGTAAAGTCTTAGAAAATGTAGATGAGAAGGCACGTACCTACCATGAGTCCTTAAAAATGAATAAGATCAACATTGCATCGAAGGGGTACCCAAGGAAGACATTATTGGAGATTACTGGTTAGACCAGGAAGTGTCAAAGATTATTCAGCTATTGTGTGACTTCTAGGAATTGTTTCCACATGGGTACCATGAGTTAAAATGGGTTCATCACTCTCTTGGAGAAATGTGGATCAAGTTGCGGGAAGGGCATGACCGGTCGAAAGAGGACCTACAAGATAAATCCTAACTTATGTGTACAAGTTAAGAAATAAATTGACAAGATGTTAGAGTCTAGGATTATTGAGGCCGTTGAGGAATCTGAATGGGTTATCCCCATGGTAATTAGTATTAAGAAGGATGGAAGGATACAAATATGTTTATACTACATAGATCTAAATGTTGTTTGCATTATAGATCCATTTCTAATGCCCTTTACTAAAAATATTCTATAAGGAGTTTCGGGTGTGAGATCTATTCTTTCACAGATGGATTTTTGGGTTATTACCAGGTAAGGATTATGAAGGAAAACCAGGAGAAAATGACTTTCACCACTGAATGGGGAAGTTTTTCTTACACAATTATGTCATTCTGGCTATAGAATGTGCCTCCTATCTTTTCATGCATCGTAGTACAAGCACTTCAGGATTTCATTAACAAATTTCTTCAAGTCTACCTAGATGATTGGATGGTGTATGAGCTAGTGAAGGATCATTGCAAAAATTTGAGCATGATGTTCAAGAGGTGCAAGCAATTTAGCATCTATCTCAATATTAAGAAGTGTATTTTTGCCACTTCTTTTGGCATACTACTTGGTCATATCATTTGTAAAGAAGGGTTATCGGTGGATCCTACCAATGTTGTTGTAATTTTGGGCTTAAAAGAACCCACCATTCGATCACAAGTACATGGGTTTCTAGGCCATACAAGGTACTACAAAAAATTCATTAAGGGGCATGCCAAAATTTTCATGCCATTAGAGGAGTTGTTGAAGCATAAAGGAAAATTTCACTTTGGGGTGAGGCGCAACATGTGGCATTTGACACTTTGAAGGAAAAAATTCTTATTATGCCCATCCTACACTTTCCCTCATAGGTGTTGGTCATCAAATAGGACTTTTAAGAAGAGCAACAGTCAGGGGACAAGAAGTCCCTCCTCTTTAATGGGAGAGGTTCCCTTATTCAGAAACGAACTTATTTACAAATATACAAAACATGATTTTATGGTTGAACTTGGATATTACGAAAGTGTTTTCCACAAGGATCATCAGTTACAAAAGGACTGAGGAAAGGGAATACGAGGATGAGCAGAAGAGCAACATGCAGAATTATAGATAGCAGAATAATCCTTTATGTATACGAAGTTGCAGTGAATTTAAAACAAGATCGTTTGCATTGGATGAACAAGATAAGATTACCAGACACAAAGTTCTGTAAATAACCTTCTTCAGATTCTTTAATCAAGGACACAAAGTTCCTTCTTGGTTGTACAAGATCACTATACTCGCAATATTTGAAAATATGCAATCAGTGAGACTAACGAACTAAAAACAAATGATCTTCACGAAATTAAATGAAAACACAGAGATAACAGAGATTAGATAGACAATGAATGGAAAGCCCTTTTGTATTGATTTCTTTATGATCTATTTACACTTTCAGAAAATATGCCAAGTTCTTCCTCCTCGAGAATGGCGTAAAGAAGGCCATTATATAGCTTACAAATCAGTTACTTTTTGTAACCGTTTCTTTTAACTAAAGAATAGTTAAGGACTGCCAAATCGCAGTACCTCAACCTATTACAAAGAAAACGGAAAAAGAAAGGGAAGAAGAGAAAAGAATGGGGAAGAAGACAGGTGGCCGATCACTGAGAGGGACCCACTGACTTCAGAATCCACTGTCTGAATCTCTTCAACACCTCAGCTATGTCTCTGCCACGGGGAACTGACGTGTTGGCTGCAGACTGAGTCCAAAATCCTAGACACTTCTCCATCTCTTTATCAAACTCAACATGAGTATGATAATCTTTATTTGCTTCTTCAATGGAAGATTGAAGAGAGCAGATCTCCTTCATTTTTTCTTTGGAGATGGAGCTTTCCTTGAATAAATTGTCTTTTACAAAAGTTCTGAACTGAGCTTTGATCTCTTGTAAGGAAAGGGAAGCACCACAAGTTTCATCTTGAAGATGACAGTGTATATCTTTGAAAGCCGAGACAACCAATGTCTTGAAGGCTTCACCCTTCTGCCAGCTATTCTTCATTTCTGCCAAAGCCTCCTCCAAGACTCTGATCTTCCAATCCACACTGTAGACCCAGGACTTCGATAGATTGTCCTTTACATCATCAAAAACTTTATTCGCCAGCAAAATGTTCTCGTCTGTCTGTCCCATAAGGCGAAGGTCTACTATGCAACTGCTCCAGATTTTGAGCTCTTTATCCATGGTATTGATAGTGGAGGAGAGCTTCAGTTGCATATTGCTCACCTTTTCGTGGAGTTTGAAAGCTTCGCCGATGAAGTTTAACCCAGCAACAAGCATGTCATCCACCATGGCTTCAATAGCTCTACCATAGACAGAATACTTGTGCATATCTTTAATACTCTGCACTTCATCTTGGCTTAGAATTACAGGAGGTGGGAGAGCAGTCAAGGGGGTAGGGTCCAAAACTTTGTCCTTAGACAAAAGGGACTTGATGAAACCTGTGAGAACTTGGGCCTGTTCTTCCAACTGTTCAATAGTGTGCTGGCCCTTTTCTACCCTCCCAATGACTCTTGTGACTGTTTCCTGGAGGTTGTGAATTTCACCTTCAGGGGTAGACTCTCCCATTGGGATTCTCGAGAGCTCCAAGTCAGATGCCTGCAAGTCCTACTCTGATTTATCCATTGTAGGCTTGGCAATCTCCAGGAATTGCTGACCTTGAGCATCAGACACTATTCTGGAGGTGACTTTGGCTCTCTTGGCACGAGAAGGAGTGGTGCCCAACAAGGCTGCGACAGCATCAAAATTTGATCCCGAGCTTTGAGAGGAGAATTTTCTCTTCTTTTTGTCGACCAAAGGTTGCACCCACGCGAAAGAGGAAGAGGAATCAGCAGGAGGGGCAAGGGGACCAAGAGACAGGGAGCTCATGACGCTCAAGGTCTGTGCAGCTGTTGACTCGAGTTGAGATGTGAGCGGGGCACTGGAGGCAATTGTGGTAGAAGGATCTACAGCATCTGGAAGCTCAGTGCTCTGGACTTCTTTATCTCTATCAGCTGGGTCTTCAGGAGCATTTGCAGGGGTTGGCATTTCACTTTCTTCACTTTCACTAAGAACAATGATGTTCTCTGGCCCTATAGGCAAATTTGCCTGTTTTTCCTGGAGATCTTCTTCCACAGGTTCTTTCTTTACTTCTTTGAGTTTCTTCTTATATACCTGGGTGGATGAGGAAGGAGTAGATTCTGCAGGTCCCTGAGTTGATGAGGCAGGAGGGGTCTTCACTGGTGTCTCAGACCTTGGAATAGATGCTTCTCTTCTTGGTGTTGAAGCGTCCTTAGAAGAGGATTCTCCTGAATGCCTCCTGAACTCTCGAACTCTCTGTCAGACAAACCACTAGTCCTGACTAAAACTGGAGCAAGGATCTCAGCCAGGTCGTCCCTCTCTTTCCTGTTCCAATCCACGTCCTCTAAAGGAGTGTGCTTAACCACATTTTCATACTCATACGAGTATGGATCAGAGTTGTCATCCTTTAGCCCTTTAGGAACTTGATATAGGCCGAGTTCTTCAATTAATTGCAAGGAGAATCTGCCATAGTGCCTCCTTCTAGCCTCAAAATCATCAGCACAATCAGCCCAATAATCTTCTCAGATCGCTCTATGACAATATACTATTTTGATGTTCTACCTAATGAACCTCTTCAAGTCAAAGCAATTCCTTGGCTTGAAGAAGTGAACCGTGATGGGAACCAGGGCTCTTTCTACATTCTGTGCATCTAGGGCTGTTTTGCAGGTATAATTTCCCAAAGAGATGGGAAAGTGTAAACCAGTGATCCTCTTATCCCTGCAGGTTCTGTGCAATTTGTCCAATTTCCTGCATATTTCTATCAAGGCCATCCTATCATTACAGAACATGGGTAGTCTTAGAGGGGTGCCCTCAAATCCGGCAAGCCTGATATAAGAGAATTTCCTGAACTGGATGAAGTAAGCACCGTAGTGCGATATCAGAGTCATAGCTTCATCAGAGAATCTCCTGGCAGTATCACCTTCGAGCAGCCTAACCACGTACATGGTGAAAGTGTCGTTGACCCTTCTGAAGTTACGATTGCTGGTCTCCAGGGTGAACTGCGGGCAGTATGCATATATTGGATCATCTTTGTGTTCATCTATGTAAGAGAAACCAAACCACTGCCTTGATGCTGCCAGAGTGTACATCAGGTACGAAGTCATATAGAACTTCTTTGTTTGTTGCACGTTGGACAGCTGCTCTGCCAAATTCATGCTAATGATCTCCGCCCAGTTGATATTCTGTGTTCCCTCGCATACCATGTTGATGAGCGGGCACATCCAGAAGTGGAACTCATTGGTGGAGGGCAAACCCATAACCCGAGCCAACAGAGTTATGAAATCAGACAATTCTTTATTAAAATCTTCCCGCAAGAGGGTTTTGGTCAGACGAGAAGCTCCTTTCTTAGGGTTCTTCAGCCAGGACTTGGCAACCCGTGCTTTGTATTTGTCACTATCCTGATTGAACAGGGCCTGTGCTTGATCCCGGGAAACGACTATGGCATTATCCGTCTCTGGGATCCTCAGAGTAGTGCTAATGGTGGCAGCATCTAGTTTGGCAATGAGTTCCCCGTGTATATTGGTCAATTCACTCGAGGCGGGGTCGAAGTGAGCTCCGCATGAAAGCACGGTATCAGCACACTGTACCGAGATCGGGAAACCGCCAGCAAAGGCCAAACCGCTGTCGTGAATCATTGCTGCCATTGGAGTAGGGTTTGTATCTGCCACCCTCGCCCAAAAATCACCGAAGTCGAGATGTCGAGCTTCACTGTCTCCAATGTTGAGAACGGCAGACTCTAGTGGTGAAACTTGCTCCTGTCCCTGGAATTTGATCTTCATACTGATAGTAGTTGAGAGAGAATTGCAATCTAGACTTGGGAAGGAATTGTGCAAGAAATTAGTTTGCAGGGGTTCGAGCAAGGAAGCATTGTGAAAAATGTAAAAGGGGGTCTGCTCGTTATATAGCCATTTTGGAGAGAGAAAGGAAATCAATGCGCATTAAATTCATATCTACCAATTTGAAAAGCAACATATTCGGGTAGAGCGGGAAAAACTAAGTATGAATGGCATTTGGTTTGCTTGGGACATGTGAGACGCGAATGCGCGAAACACGCGGCTCAGCCGATTCGGGTGAAGCAGGGAGAATACGCACCAATGCGTTTTGGGACATTTGGGACGAAACGTCACGAAGTACACGGTTCGGGCAGTTCGGCCAAAAATGGGACAGAGCGCACTTTTAAAATTGGGACATTTGGGACAAGAACGCGCGAAGTACGCGGTTCGGGTGTTTCGGGTGAAATTGGAACGACTTGCACTTTTTGACTTGGACATTTGGGACAAGAAGTTCCGAAGTACGCGACTTGATCAATTCGGGTGAAAACGTGACAGAAGGTCCGGAAGTGTTTGGGACATTTGGAACAGAAATGCGCGAAGTACGCGGCTCAGGCGCTTCGGGTGAAAATGCAACAAAGGGGCCCGTTTGAAACTGGGACATGTGGGACAAAAATACGTGAAGTACGTGAGAAACACACAAAATGACCCAGGAATGTAGATCTTTTACAATTTCTTGACTTTTAACATTTTCAAAGACGACAAAGAAGACATTCAAAACTCGAAATTTCGAAAATTTACTTTAAGTGCGGGGAAATTTTTAGTGGACAACAATAGGGTAAGCCATTTCATGTACACGTGGATGCTCCAGGTATGGTGATTGGAGTGGTGTTAACACATCCTAGGGAGGTAATTTTTTATCACCACTTATGTTTTTCTAGTACGAAGCTAACTCCATCTCAACAAAATTATACTACCATAGATTGCAAAGCATTTTCTATGATCTATGCACTACATAAATTTAGACAATATTTGTTGGCACCACCTTTTATATTCTACACAGACCATGTGGATTTGAAGTATTTGGTAAAAAATTATGTTTTACAAGGGCGCGTATGACATTGGGTATTATTGTTTCAGGAGTTTGAATTTACAGTTATGGTAAAACTAAGGAAGAGTATTTTAGAACCTAATCATTTATCGAGGATTAATTCGGTGAGGACATGTAAACCATTGAGGACATAATGTCAAATGCTCGATTGTTTAGACCGCAACGCACACCCTCGATTTAGAAGAAATTGCTATCTTTTTATGAGCAAGTATGGTGCTCAAAGGAATGAATAACATAGAGAAGAAACAACTTTCCATTCACGTCGTACCCTACATGTTGATTAGTGGAGACTTGTATAAACTAGGTCGTGATGAAATTTTACACTGGTGTGTACTTGAACATGAGCGTGGAGCTATTATGGAGGAAGCTCATGGCGATATTGCAAGTGGACATTATGACGGAGGGCCACCCCGTCCAAGGTTTTAATGGTTGACTTATGGTGGGAGACATTATTAAGGATTATGTGGAGTATGCAAAATGTTGTGAACATTTTCAGCACCTTGGAAAGCCTAGGCATCATTGTGAAATGCCTTTGAGACCAATTTATAATGCAGAACCATTCGAGAAGTGGGAAATTGAATTTTTAGGTCTGATTTCCCCATTGGTACACAGGATAGGTTCACATTATGTTGTTACTTGTACCGATTATCTTAGAAGGTGGGTAGAATAAGCACTTATAAAATATTATACCCCAACTATAAAGCAGCAATATTTCTATGGGAGAACATAATAACCAGGTACGGATGTCTATTGATCTTAACAAGTGATAGGGGCACACACTCCTTGAATAAAATTGTTCAGATATTGTTAGCTAAATTTATGGTGGTGCATCACAAGAGCACACCCTATCACACACAAGCCAATAGGATGAATGAGGCCGTTAACAAAATTGTGAGTCACACATTGACCAATATTTGTGATGTGGGAAGAAAATATTGGGATGAAAAATTCTCTATCGTGTAATGGTCATATCGGACCACTTATAAGAGGTTGAAAAAGAAACACCCTTTCAATTGTTGTTTAGTGTGGAGGCATTATTACCGGTTGAATTCTTATTACCTTCTCTACGTATTGTGTGCACAGGAGAATTAGGCGAGGAACAAGCACTTGAGGAACATATTGATAGATTGATGCAATTAGTTGAGAGGTGAGCCATTCCTTTCTTGATTTAGAAAATGGAAAAATCCAGGAAGAAGGCATGGCACGATAGGCATATCAGGAATACGAAGCTTGAGGTGGGGTATAAGGTTCTCTTGTATGATTCAAAGTTTATGGGTCACCCTAGGAAGTTTAAATTCCATTGCTTGGGACCATACATTATCATATATATACTTGATTTAGGTGTTTTCCGCTTAGAAGCCCTAAATGGAACATGAATTCCTAGTTTCTTTAACGGAGTACGTTAAAGCCCTACTATAAATAAGTATTCTTTTTGTTTGTAAATAAAGCAAAGTAGTGCCAATTAACTAAGGATTTTCCTTCCTACATTTTCTTTTGTATATGTGTCCTTTCCTCATCATTTTTCTTTATCTTTTCTTCTCAGTGTTGTGTTGCACATTGGTGCACCAATAGCTAATTACATTATAAGTGATTCCATGTGTAGAGGACCACACATACTTTTAGTGTGGGATGGACTGAAGATATTTTTTGGATATGGTTGACAAATTCTTTTCAAAGATAAAATGTTGGAGAAATCATTCTGGATGATGAGAGAAAAGGTAGAAGATCGAGTGGTACAGTGTATAAGGTGTTCAAGTTTGTGCAGGTATAAAGGTGTCTTGGGGAAGAAACAACAAAATTGAGAAAAGACCATGTAGAATGGGGAAAATGATCGTGCAAAGGTGCAACATGAGGTAGGTGACGCCATGGGGAACTACTTAGTGGATAGTATAGAGGTTATGTACTTGATGCAGACAAAGAGGTGTATGAAGGAGGTATGTGGTAGTAAAGTAGTGTTGGCATGCCGAAGGTTATGATTGTGGCGCGAGGAAGGAATTCACCTGAAGTTAACTTAAGTAAAAAAAAATTATTAAAAATATATGTTAAGACATATGGTTGGAGGAACTTTAAGGTGATGAAAAAGTATAAATAGAGGGTAAAGGTAGGAATTTCTACTACTTTCCTTAGAGAATTTATTTTGTGCTCCCGAGCTTAACATGTGACGAGGGTTTTGAAAATAAAGTGATGTACTTGTCATGAAACAATCAAGTTGTGTGAGTCATGGTATGATATTCGGTATAACAAGAAGGAAAGAAGACATCGTAGTAGGAAGTGGTTGCATGAGAGAGAAGTGTAGAATTCACCACACCAAGTAGATGAAGGAAAAGTGAAAATAACCTCGGGCATGAAAGAGTGAAAAAAAAAAAAATGGCACCCTAGGAAACCTCAAACAAAGAGACCAGAGGTAGAGAAGGAGGAACCCATTGAGGTATATTTGAGAATGCAATACACCCTAGGTAAGATTAAGACCAAAAATAGAGTTCAAATCTTTACATGTGTAAGATCATTGAATATAACCTCTAAACTAGTGACAACAAGAAGGTCATGCGGGAAGATTTAGTTTCGAGACACCCCGAGTAGATGAGATCGAAACCCTAAGGTTGAAGACTTGGTACAACAAGAATTGCATAAAATTGGAGTCCTACAAATATGGTAGCTGCCATTATTTGTAAAACCCACCCCACTATTTAGTTGGTTGATGTTTCATGTACACAAGGACTTCTTCTACTTTACGAGAAGAAGAATGAGGATTACAAGACATTTGATTATAGCATTAACATGCCTCGCAAAAACTAGTGAGAGTATCGCACTTGATTTATGTGCAACTATAAAAATTGTAGATCTAGACAAATAACTAAACTATAAGAAAGGGGTAAGGGCTCGGTGATTTCGATTTCCAGGACATGGCTTTAAGATTCACTTCTGACTCATTAGTTTTAATTTAGGAGCATCAAAAAAATGTACAAATCAAGACCATAACATAAATATTCAAAGCCTCTTCATTATCTATATATTCATCACATTACAATAGCAAATGATACATTAAATATTCCATGAATGGAGATCATACAGCAAAAAAGTCTCAACATGCTTCCATAGTAACTTCATTACAGAGCTTATAATTTCACATTACATTCTATCTACCTCATCTTAATATATACTTCCTCAGGTGCCATGAAAATTAATACATAAGAGAGAAAATGGAAAGAATATCCCCTAACCGAATCATTATTACCTACAAAACATGCCAAATGTCATCATGTCTTTCCTTAATCAAGTATCCTTAGTATGCAAGTGCCGCTTATTGCATAAAAACTTCGACTCCTTATCTCAAGTTATGATAACCCTAATGATGCCTTAGAATATGATTTCTTGAGCCACAAGCCTCCATTGTCTAATGTTATCCATAACTTTTCTTAGACACCTTCCCATTTTCTCCCTTAACATAACTTCATTCATAGTCTAAAATGACTAAGTCTCATATCCATTCTACTTGGGCATGAGCCCTTCGCATCCCCAAAATCTACTTCTATGTTTGTCTCTTCACCTTGTTTTTTCATGCCACATTCCTTCACACCCTGGGTACTTGGTCATTTTAGGATCTCAACATCACCCCACACTAATTTGATTGCCACCCACGTAAATCCTCCATGCCCTTAAAAAAAACTTTGACAACAAAAAAAAATTGTCAAGGAAAATTTTGTTGCATGGTTCAACCACTAAGCGCTAACCGGAAGAGTTCGAGAACTTTACGTCTATTTCATCCTTCAATTTCACCCATGCCTTAAACTCTACTAATTCCTTCCCCGGAGTTTCCCTACAACACTAGGAACTTGATCAAATGACTTCCTCCACTTTCCCCTTGAGCTCATTTATAGCCACTAATAGATCTGTGCGAGACAACTTCTATCTCATCCATCCACTCAATGATGGAATCCTGGAGATCACCAATCCTATAATCCATTTTCTCACACTTTATTTTAGCTTATCTTTCTAAGTTTTGGTATCAATAAGTAATCGTGTGCATTCTCGAGACATATTAGTAGGGATCTTCTCCTGTAATGCTTGAAGATTGGCCTCCTCCTCTGTCACTCGCAAAGATAATGATTGACTCACACTTCCAAAATATTAAATACCCTATCTACCAATGTGTTTTCTTCCTGAGTTGGGTAAGTAAATTCTCTAACTCGGTGATCCGGATTCATGGCAATTTTATCTCTTCTTTTCCTTGGTGAGCTCTGTAGTTTTGGTCTTGTGTCATCCTTGACATTTGAAAGAAAAATATCTACAAGGTCCTTGAGATACTCCATCTCATCTCCATAATCTATCCTAGCCTAGCTTACAGGTCGAGACATTGTCCTAAAATGCCTCTAATGAGGGCACCAAATCGATCATAGGCCTCCTTGGTTTGTGCCTTCTCTCCCTTCAATCCTTGCACAAGATTTCAACTTCCTTTTCTTTGTCATGCACCTCTCTTGATACCTTAACCTTTGCCTTGGACCTTCTCTTCTCTTGCTCCTCTAGCTCCTCCCCAGAAAGTAGTGTGGTCATGCTCCTCTTCTTCCGATCTTGTTGTAGAACTTGATACATTTTGTTTCTTCTTTTTTGTCTCCTCTTCCTAATGCTCCTCCTCTCCCTCACTCTTAGGATGCAAAGATTTGGTTTGGGGATATTCCTTCAATGTTATATCTTATGTATTGATTTTCACAACACACGAGAAAGTAGATAGTAAGATGAGGTAGATAGAATGTAATCTAAAATTATAAGCTCTGTAATGAAGTTACTATGGAATCATGTTGAGACTCTATTGTTGTATGATCTCCATTCATGGAATATTTAATGTATCATTGGCTATTGTAATGTGATGAATATATCGATAATGAAGTGGCTCTCGAATATCTATGTTATGGTCTTGATCTGTACATTTTTAGGTGATTAATGACGAAGAATTGGAAAACTTAGATGTTGATCATATGGAAGGTACGTGTGAAGTTTTAGATAGTGCAAATTATAAGGCACACCCCTACCATGGGAAGGCATGCACCTACCATTTGAGGTCAATGACCACGTGATCAAGACCATTCACTTGAAGAAGAAGGGAGGAGAGTCATATAAAGTGGTGGATCCTAGCCACTAAATGGATGAGAAGAAATGCAACATGATTCAAAAGATGTCCTTAGAGGTGATTCGATGCATCTTGGATGTAGGGGCCACTGTTCAGACCTTAGTCGCGGTGAAGAAGGAAAAATAAAAGGAAGTAGAAATATTGCGCCAAGGACTGAAGGGCAAGTAGGTGCAAACCAAGGAGGCCTATGATCAAGTTGACACCCTCCTTAGAGGCATTTTGGGAAATGTTTGGCCCTAGTAATCCAGAAAGGATAGATTATGGGGACGAGATGGAGTATCTTGAAGACCTTATAGGGATGTTGCTTACAAAATGTCAAGGATGATGTGGGACCAACGATTGCGAGAGATCACCAAGGAAAAGAAGAGAAGAAAATCTCCATTAAATCTGAATCACTGAGTTGGAGGATTTACTTACTCAACTCAAGGAATCAAACACATTAGTAGATAGGGGCTTCAAAAGTTGTAGGAATTGCAAGCCAATCATTGATGCATGAGTTACGAGAGGAAGAGGTTGCTCTTAAATCCTTGTAAGAGAATATCCCTACTAAACAGTTTAAGTGTTCATAGTTGATTGTTGATACCATAGCTCAGAAAGATAAGATAAAAATAAATCTCAAGAAAATGGATTACATGATTGACAATCTTTGGGATTACATCACTAAGCGGATGGACAAGTTCAAAGGTATCTGTGTAGAGCTATTGGTGGTTATAAATGAGTTCAAGGGAAAGTTGAGGAAGTCACCCCGGATCAAGTGCCCAACATTGTAGGGGAAGCATCAGGGAAGGAATTAGTAAAGTTGAAGGCATGGGGGAAATTGAAGGATGAAATAGATGCAGAGTTCCCTGAACTCTTCCAGTCAGGTGCTTAGTGGTTGAACCATGCAACAAATTTTTCCTTGACATATTTTTTCATCAATTTTTTTCTCAAGGGGTGTAAAGAATTTCCATGGTTGGAAATCACATTAGTTTGGGGTGAGGTTGAGCCCTAAAATGATTAAGTACCTAGGGTGTGATGGAATGTGGCATGTAGGAATAAGGCGTAGAGTCAAATGTGGAAGTAGATTTTGGGGATGCCCTAGGATCGTGCCCGGGAAGGATGGATCTAGGACTTAGTTGTTTTAGACTATGAATTAAGTCACCCTAAGGGAGAAAATGGAAAAGTGGCTAGGTACAATTATGGATAATGTTAGGCTATGGAGGCTTGCATTACGAAATAACATTCCAAGGCATCACTACGATTATCATAACCGGATAAGGAGTCAAGGTTGTTATGCGTTAGTTGTCACTTGCATGCTAATGATAATCAATTAGGGAAAGACATGATGATATTTGGCATGTTTTTGGGTAATGATGATTCAGTTAGGGGATATTCCTTCCATGTTCTCTCTTATGTATTGATTTCCATGAAACCTGAGGAAGTAGATAGTAAGATGAGGAAGATAGAATGTAATGCAAAATTGTAAGCTCTATATTGAAGTTACTATGGAATCATGTTGAGATTCTGTTGTTGAATGATATCCATTCATGGAATCTTTAATGTATCTGTTATCTAAATTCCATAGCTAGGAGGATTCCCACATTTTTCAAACCCATTTGGAATCGAATCTTTGTCAATAAAAATACTTAGCCAAATCATAAAGAAAGAAACAAGCTTTTAGATGATGCCAAGTGTCCAAACAACACAGCTTTAAGATTCAAAGTAGGGAGTAAAGTCTCAAAGCCCCTAGGGTTTCCACGTGGAGCTAGCTACACAGGTCCCACCCGAGAAGGGGTTTTGACATTATATGCAAAGGGTCCTTTACTTTCCCAAAGAAATGAAATGGCATGCTCACAGATGATGCCAAGTGTCGGCACAACAATCCCCAAAACCCTAAAGAGAAGCAGAAATCTCAAGGATGTGTGGGCCTCCCATGTGGATCTTGCAACAAATGGACTCCAAGTTCGAAGCAGGTCACAAAAGGTGACAAGCCATGTATCACGTATGAGTGATTATGAGACTTATTTGCAATATTTAAATGCTCATTAAGTTTCAAAAGAATGGAGGAAAAGGGGCATTTGGCTTTTCAACTTAGTAGCAAGTTAATGCATAACCACTGTGTGAAGAGTCCCAAACTGCGAAGACTCAAGTTATTCATCCACATTCAAAGGGTCATTCTAATAGAATAAAAAAATATGCACTAATTGAATCATGAGCCCGAGAACCAATGCATTAGAGA
Organism: Taxus wallichiana var. yunnanensis; assembly: GCA_018340775.1. NCBI lineage: Eukaryota > Viridiplantae > Streptophyta > Pinopsida > Cupressales > Taxaceae > Taxus > Taxus wallichiana. The sequence continues at coordinate 878,735,500 of CM031234.1, forward strand.
TCGAAGATTTGGTTACGTAATAAAGATCCAGAGAGGGATGTTCCTCAAAAGAAGAGTCCATCTTAAAGGATTCAATTACAGGGTAGTTAAAGACACATTAAATAGGCATGGCTCTCACTCTTTAGAAAGGACAAATAATGGGAAAGTGTGAGAAAGATCTCGAAATATATGTTCCTGTCACTTCACTCCATTTATCATAATTAAAAGCAGTTGGAAAGGAGTAAAGGATGGCTTCTTATCTCCTCCTCCTCCTCACATATATATTGTAATCAAGATAGATAGAAAATAATCTGAGAGATTCATTTGGTTTTCTTCTCTATCTTAAGTACCTCTTCTATAAAAGATAGGGGTCTGGAGCTCTAGTCTTCTTCCTGGGTTTTTTAGTAGTAATCTTTCCTTTTTTCTAATGTAATACTGTGCACAATCATTAGAGTAATATATATGCCATGTGGTTCCTTTTGTTCATCAATTGTATATGTTTGTTGTCTCTAATCGCCTTTATTTTCACGTAGAAATTGTGCATCTCTCAATGTTGTTACTATCTTTAAATTTGTGCTTAAGTAGTTTTAGGTAGTGTTCTATGTGATCTTCTCTAGCTTTGTGGTGTAATTTCATCCACCCTTTTCAGTCGTTCACCATTTCCCTTTTTCAAATAGTTGTGTTCTTGATTGATTTCTTAGAAGGCTCATTCAGCCATCATCGCCCCGTTAAAATCATGTTTTGTTTCATTTTCTCACCCTCATCTCACACCACAGAGAAGAACCACCTTCTTTAAAATCTAGAGGTCTCCTTAGGGCACGTGTCCCACTAACCTAAGGTTTCCCATGACTCTGATGGTCTAATCTACCAAGGATGATCGTCAATAGTTTTGTTGGCACACCTGGTGGGATGACTCAGAGTGGTATTTTATCATGGCATCAACTCGTCTTTTCTTGATAAAGTTCAATCTTCAATGAAGATAGTTTTGAAGCACATCCGAAACTCCACATGGTCGGGCCAATCATTACAAAGGCTTGTAGACCTCCCTCTCATCCATTTCCACTCATCTTTCTTTCCACGTCTTTCATTTCTCTTCATCCTATGGAGTTGTGTAATCATGACTTCATTACCACCAAGGGATCATCCCCTTCTCCATCTCCAAGCCACCCATTCCACCCTTCCCCTTTCTTGAGTAGTTATACCCCTCACACTAGAAAACAATGGCTCCAAATCCAAAAGAAGAGGAGCATATGGTGAGAAGTGATACAAACTCAGGAGGTTCATATCACGGGATAAGCGATAGAAAAGCTACAGACATTGCCTCTGTTTGTCCTCCCCACAAATCAGCTCCCCTAGAAAAAATTTTGTCAACAAGTTTCATATTGCAAGATGAAGCCACACATGATGGAGAATTTGCAGACTCAAAAACCATCATACAAAAGCATAAATATTTGATAAAGGAGGAATAAGATAAGCTTGAGTGCTTATCATATTTAGGGGGATGCCTTGATGAAGAAGGGCCTATGGAAATAACAACCTTCGCCACTTCATCAACCCCGCAATGAAGGAATATTTCCACTCACTACAACTCCCTTGGGACTAGTCCAAAGGCTTTAGAAAAAATTATTATTGAGAGATTTTTTCTTTCAATCAAAGAGCCTGGATTCACAAAAAAGTTGCTAAAAATAAGGAGGGAAGGATAGGGATAACACCCTTTAGAGAAGCCTACAAGAAATCCCCTGTTCCAAAAGATGTAATCCAGAATAATGGGAAGAAATAGAGAGTCAGACCAACTCCCACCAGAGAATGGTCCTCCTCAAGACCAAGGAAAAATTCAATACCATTCATGCTCACTTCAGGGCATGAGGATAATTTTCAAGACCCCGAGGGTCAGCTACAACACCTCTAACCAAAAGATGAACATCTCAAGGAGGTATTCATTTTATTTGCTGATACCATGGGTGGAAGAGTGAAAGGTAATTTTTCACTCTTATTATAGGCCATATCTATAGCTAAATTAATTGTATGGCCACACTTTATAAGAAAAGGAAGCTATTTTTCCTTTCCTATTTTGGGTTTTATTTAGCTTTTACCAAACCAATTAGATTAGGAGTAGGAGTAGATTGCTTTCAGCAAAATAAGTGCTTGTGCACACTCTGCATGACTCATTTGAGGCATGTATGTTTGTCTTTTGTATAGGCCCACACTTATATTACTCCATTAAGAGGCACCAGATTCCATAAGAAGACTCTAGCTAGCTGGATAATTCGTAGTTATCGAGGTGGCTGCAGCTTCACTTTGAACAAATGCAAAGCAACTAAAATTAGTCAGGGGATTTTGTTGGCTATTTTTTTCAATTTTCTACTCTCACAAAAATAAATTATAGAGTTTTTATTATGAGAGTAGGAAGGCGTAAGGATCAGCCAACAACTACGGAGGCTCCACAACATCCAAAAGTGCTATAAACCTAGGTTTGGAGTGGCTTTAAGGCATAGTTCCAAACCAAATTGATAGTGGGAGATTGTGGGTCCTTTCCATTTAACAGGGATAATTGTCCCAAAGAGTTACTATACTTTTATCTAAATTCCATGACCAAGAGGATTTTCGCACTTTCAAAACCCATTTAGAGTTGAATCTTCTCAAACAAAAAGACTCATCCAAATCAAAAAGAAAGTAGCAGATTCACAAACAATTCCAAGTTTCCAACTAGTACAACTTCAAGATTCAAAGGAGGGAGTAAATTATCGAGAATCCTGTAAGGTTTTCATGTGGAGCTAGCTACATAGGTCCCACCGAGAAGGGGTTTTGACATTATATGTAGCGGGGTCCTTTACTTGCCCAAAGAAACAAAACAGCGTGCTCACGACGATGCCAAGTGTCGGCACAATACATCCCAAAACCCTAAAGAGAAGCAGAAATATCAAGGATGCGTGGGCCTCCCATGTGGATCTTGTAACAAATGGACTCCAGGGTTCGAATCAGGTCACAAAAGGTGACAAGCCATGTATCACGTATGAGTGATTATGAGACTTATCTGCAAGATTTAAATGCTTAGGACTTTTCAAAAGATTAGAGGTAAAGGGTCATTTGGCTTGTCACTTTAGTAGCGAGTTAATGTGTAGCCCCGTGTGAAGAGTGCCAACCTGTAAAGACTCAATTTATTCATCTACATTCAAAGGGTCGTTCCAATAGAATAAAAAATACACACCGCTTGAATCATGAGCCTAGGAACCAATGCACAAGAGATCGGAAGATCTGGTTATGTAATAAAGAGTTGAAGGGATGTTCCTCAAAAGGTGAGTCCATCTCAAAGGAGTTGGTTGTAGGATAGTTAAAGATGCATTAAATAGGCATGGATCTCACTCTTTAGAAAGGGAAGATAATGGGAAAGTGTGAGAAAGATCTCAAAAATCTATTCCTATCACTTTGCTCCATTTATCATAATTAAAATTAGTTGGAAAGGAGTAAAGGATGGCTTCTTATCTCCTCCTCCTCCTCCTATATATATTGTAATCAAGATAGATAGAAAATAATCTAAGAGAGTCAGTCGGTTTTCTTCTCTATCTCAAGTCCCTCTTCTGTAAAAGACAGGGGCTGGAGCTCTAGCCTTCTTCCTGGGTTTTGTAACAGCAATCTTGCCTCTTTTCTAATGTAATACTATGCACAATTATTGGAGTAATATATATGCCATGTGGTGCATTTTTTCATCATTTGCATATCTTTGTTGTCTCTGATTGCCTTTATTTTCACGTAGAAATTGTGCATCTCTCAATGTTGTTACTATCTTTGAAGTTGTGCTTAAGTAGTTTGAGGTAGTGTTTTGTGTGATCTTCTCTAGCCTGTGGTGCAATTTTGTCCACCCTTTTCAGTCATTCACTATTTCCCTTTTCAAAAGTTGCGTTCTCGATTGATTTCTTAAAAGGCTCGTTTGGTGCATTTCCCCGTTAAAATTCTTGTTTTTTTCATTTTTCTAACCCTCATCTCACACCATAGAAGAACCAACTTCTTTAAAATCTAGAGGTCTCCTTAGGGTACACGTCCCACTAACCTAACGTTTCCTATGACTCTGACATTCCAATCTGCCAAGGATGATCGTCAATAGTATCATTGGTTACTTGTAATGTGATGAATATATAGATAATGAAGAGTATCTAAATATCTCGTGTTATGGTCTTAATCTATACATTTTTATTTCATGTTTATGGATCCAAACCCTTATATTCTTAGTAATTATCATGGCTGAGATATGATTAATCCTTGTTATAGTGATGTTCACATCTATAGTATGGTGCATTTATACTTAGATCTAGTCTTCTTATTTCTATATTAGAATGCATAGAGTCATATTTGTGCATTTTCTCTCTCTAATGGTGATGAACATTCTTGCAAAGATCATATAAATGAGGGGATTGGTTCTTGTGAGTTCCTCGGGTGAGATCCCAATCAAGATGGGTTATATGTTTATGTGTTTGGGGTTTGAAGAGAATTTAGAGGTAAATAGAGACTAGCAAATTTGTGAAGAGATTGCTTTTTTACATTCCCATCTAACACTAGGAGCATCTTCGCATCTTCAATTTCCTATACATAACATGTGGCATCTACCCTTGTATATTCCCATAAAATGTTGAGTGCATCCACATTTTTCTATTTTTCTATACATAACTTTGGAAAACTTTTAGAAAATCACAAAAACATTCAAATATGTTCGAAAAATCATAAAAACATTCATATGTTCGGAGAAATTACAAAAATGTTGAAAATGGTTTGATAATCTTAAAATACAAAAAAAATATAATGTTTCTCCCAAAACTCCCAAAAATAACATAAAACGCATCAAAAATTGTCTCACAAAAACATAGTAGTACTTTGCTTACTTGTTTGTTTGTTTGTTTCTTGCTTTGCTTGTTTGTTTGTACATTTTGTATAGCTTTACTTACTTGCTTGTACATTTTGTATAGTTTGTTGCTTAACATACTTCTTATATTTGTCTATTCTTTTTTTGATTAGATTCATTCTTGTTTATATTCAGTGTGTTTTGCATGCTTGTATATATTTGTACATAGTTGTGTTTTCAAATTTTTTTATGATGGTCAAAATTTTGTTTCTACATTATGAAATATATCACATTGGATGGTAAGTATCAGAAATTACATTCTCAACATCTCATGCTTCTTAACCATTTTTGAAGAGGAAGGAAGATGAGTATCCCGTTCTACTTGTTTAATTCCCTTCAGTTGTCTATTAAGCTTTTTAAGGAGAAGAAAATAGAGGTTCCCCTTCACCAGGGGCTAATCCTTCTATTAATTAATATGGGTAAGATGATTCCACAAACAAAGGGGATTGGCATTAGGTTTGGGGAATATTGGGAGGATCACATTTCTTTGGCTGATAGGATTAGGCTTAACAAAATGAAAGAGAGAGCCAAGAAGGAATTGGATGTTGTGACTATTTTACAAGAATCTTGCGAGGGAAAAATGAGGAGGGTAATTCTAGTGATGGGTTGTTGGAGGGAAATATTGTGTTTAATTTTCTTGCTAGAAAAATTGAAGCTTTGGAGGATATTGTTCGCCAAGTCAAAGCTCATAATAGGAATATGCTTAGGGGGTTTCAGAGGTCAAATGTAGAGATTGTTGTTTTGGAAAATAGGGTTGATGTTCTTTAGGGGATGGTTGTAATTGACAAAGGAAAGAAGAGGCAACTTGACATAAGTAGCTCGATGAGGAGGACATCTAGATGGACTTCGTTGGCTTGAGTTTAAGGACTAGGGAAAAATGTGTATAGGGGTTCTCTCACAGACTTTTTGCTTTGACTATTTTTGTGAGTCAATTTTGTCGTGGCCTTCTCTATTTTGGTTTTTTGTATCTTTGGTTGTTAGTTTCTGGTCATGCTCTAGTTGAGTCAATCTCTTTTTGACTCGAGCATTTTGTGGGTTTTTATAGATACTTTTTTCTTATTGTGAGCTTCAATGTAATATTTGTTATGTAAATGGACCTTGGAGCCTTTTCCAAACATTATCTATAAAAAAATTGTTAAGTGTGTAAATTTGGTAGATTTATTAACATTTTCTTGTGATTTTTTTAGTTTTACATTTTTGTTATCACATCATCATCTATATCATCTAACATCACATACATCATATATAACATCAATAACAACTAAGCTACATCATAATGAAAAATAACATCCAACATTTACGCTAAGATACTATCACCCTACCATATCATAAATGGGGAAATAGGGACCTCCTATTGTCCGCCCCCCACATCAATATCAAAAAATAAAAACGTGGATGTTGGGCCCCAGAATGTTTACTAAGTACAAGAAGGCACGTGGGTGCACAGGGGAAGGGTTCTAGGATGGTTTAGAAAGAACACATGGTGCGCGCATAAGATAATATGGGTTTTGGGACTTAACCATATTCGGCATTCCAGAAGCAAACAAGGAAAGACTGACTGTCTAGAATACGAGTGGATAAGGTGCTAGCTTTGGCACCAGTATGGTCAAGAATGGAATATTCTATGCATGTGATGGAAGGATCTAGAAATACATCATTGTAAAGAGTGGAGAGCTCGGATAAAAGGAAGCATGCTCCATTGGAGGACCATATGGACACTTGCCAACCGATATGTTATCTTAGGAAGGCATGGTAGTGGAGACTAAAGCTATATATGGAGATGCTCGGGTAGAAGAAGAGAGGGATAGAGGCAGTGAGGGACAAACATGAAGAATAGTCTCATATAGCCTTTGGATGGGTGAAGCTCTGCAAGAACAATGAAGGATCCTTTGGGTTGAGATTAGGATAACTCTACAAGTGATGGAACCTATAGAGGGATGGGTCTATAACCAGTTTTGTAATATGGAAGCATAGCTTAGGGTCCTAATGCATGACTCTGGTCTGTATTGTTATATTGGTTTGTTATGGCCTAATGAATGTAATGTGGTTATTGAACTTGTTAACATGAATATAAGGTTCTGTTCTAAATAATATATATTTTCATGGGCATAAACCCTAGTGCATTTCCTTTGTGTTACGAATCATTTCTATATTTTTTCGAGATACTTTTCTTTTGTTATCCGAATAGATGCATTGATATGATAACTCATCCTAGGATCTTAGAATGAATGCATGGTTCTTTTCTTTCTTGGATCTAAATATGTCATTAAGGATGTATTCTCACAAGACTCATATAAAGGAGGGGTTTGGCACCCACGCGTGCCTTAGGTGAGTGCCCAGTGCCCACTAGGTGATAGGTCGACACGCATGGGATTAGACTATTGTTCTAAAGGTATAAAAATTACTACATCTTGGTTTCGTTACCAGGACCTCTTTTCGAAGTTGTTATGAGAAATGAGATACATCTTGGTCCCTGTGATGCATGATGACCAAACATCTGACCTTGGAAAGTGTTGAAGCATGGTTTAAGAGCACGGAGGATGAGTTTGCTCAAAGATTCAACACTGGACATAAGTTTGATGCATGTCGACGGGTAGAAGAGAACTTGTACCATAAGTTGTACGAGATGTTCTTCTATTGTTTTCTGGTAGAACTATATGAATGGCTTTCAACATATGAATCTAGATCAAACCGGTACTTTAGATCATGTATATGGACCCAAGATGATTACCAGAGGCTACAAGATGCATATCGACTTGGACGCGTGTTGTTAAACACTTTGGTGGAGAGGAGTCCTGACTAGTTATACTTTGGAGTATGCCATTTCTACAAATTCTTACCCAAATATTGTCGAGTTAGAGTTTCGAGGGAGCCCAAAGGATTTTTTTATGTGTTACCCCTTTTTCTATGAAGATCTTGATCATTACCCTAAATTTAGAGGCATTCCCTGTGGGTGGATAAGTATCTCTCGAGTGTTGGGTGTGGAAGCTAGGGTGGAGGAAGATGGCAAACATTTTGGCTAAAAAGGAAAGGGAGGAGAGATGACTCAAGTATAGAGAAGCTCGTGAAAGGGATATGAATAGACAACACAAAGTTGCAAGTGTGATGTATCTATGGAGGAAGATGTTTCGGGAAGGAGTTGAGGTTCATGCAAAGGATGTGGAACCTAAGCATTCTATGCTACCCCATCTTGGCAAGCACAGGAGAGAAGCCCCTTCAAATTGTGATGAGAGTTCATCACATGGAGAAAGGAGATCCATCGGCATGCATATGAACCCACTTGGCAACAAACCTCTGGCACTTGGTTTTCCAAGTCAAGGGATAAGTATTTTTAACCCAGTTGGTATCAATGGGAGTAACCGATTTGTGCCCAAAAGATATAATTTCTCGTTTGGGACATCCATGGTTGGGCAAACCATTCCGATTTGGTGGAATTTTTGGACAATGTGTAAATACACAAGCTTTGGGTATCACATCCGGAAGTGGCACAGACACAAAATTAGCAAAGTGGGATAATATCACAAACCATCGATGCACAGTTCAATGGGACATTGGGAACACTAGGCACAAACAGCTTTAGGCCATTTTCCTGCTACAGGGAGGTGTATCTCGGTGGTATAGGAGTTGGAGGACCTAGTAAACCTAACATGTCTAGAGGGTCCGGTGGGTCGGGAGGAATAGGACACAGTGGATCCAATGGATCTAGTGGAGGAGGAAACACTAGATGGAACCAAGGCTATGGATCATGAGAACAAGGGTTGCCTACCTCCACAAGTATTTTTGAGATGTCTTTCCACTTACCGGACTACGGGGGTATTGAGAATGTTGTAGAGCATGTTCACAAGTGTGAATTACTATGGCACACAAAAGGGGTCACTACCCCAGAGTGGAAGGAAATTTAGTTTGTAACAACATTTCAGGGCGCACACATAGTTGGTACCAAAAGTATGACCCCCATCAAACAGTGGTAGAATACACTGCATTGAAGAATTCCTTCTTAGCAGAGTTCCATATCCCTGAATTTGAGCATAAAAGAATCAGCACTCTAAAGGAGATCCAAGAAGGAATGGCATAGAGTGTGTGGAAGTACAACACATGGTTTAAAACTCTCTTATCAAAACTATCCTATGACATTCACCCTTCTTAACATGCTCAATGGTTTGTTGGAGGATTGATAACACCGTTTAGAAGGGCACTTTGTCACACACAGACTTTCACAAACCTACACAAATCCTTAGAAGCTTCCTTGCACGTTGAGGCTATTGGAAGAGTTAATATTGGTGTTATTCCTTTTCTAGAAGCTCAAATTTCTGTAATGGCCAAGCAGTTGGAGAATTTGTTTACGGATTCAACACATGAGGTTCATAGTGGTCTGTGGTGTACGATACAATGAAGTGGAAGCACATGTAAAGGATAATTTCCATCAAAATTTGGTACATGCAATGATGATAGACTATGAGATTTTCCATGGGGATCATGATGCAAATAGGTTTCCTCTGAGTGCAGTGCAATCCACAAGAATGTTTCTTTCCATTACAATATTTGTACCTCATGATGACCCATAATACCAAGGATTGTAGATGAATTGACCAGATTCATGATGTTATTGATCTTGGTGTGTGCCAAACTAGTCTTGTAGGCGGTTCCCAGGATGATGATCATCACTAGGAAGGGTGCGTAGATAGAGGAGCACATGGAAGAGGTTTTTCGTTGAGGATTTTGTGGTCACATGAACCATGGTGGAGAAAGAAGTGAGTTCCCATGAGGAACCAATTATACATGTGGGTCTATAGAGTATTATAAGCATGAGTGTCCAGACCTATTATAGTTCTCATGGTGTGGAAAAAAACATAAGTATGAGGAATGCCCCAATTATTTTTGAACACATGAGCCAACATCACCAGAAAGACAAAGGTGTGGGGATGGTGAGTATAAAGAAAGTTGACCATCAGTGGATGCCAAGAGTGGCGCATGAGTTAGGATTAGAACATGTACCGATAACAACTCAAGAAGAGGGTACACATGTAAGGGAGATGCTTGAGATAGAAACTAGTTGTTAGGGAAGAACTAGTTGTTGCAAGCTTCTTAGAAGGAAGTGTATCAAGAGACTATGGATGTGATTTAGAGTTTGCAAGGGGAGATCCAATATATAAAGGAGAAATCAAAGCATTTGGAGTAAAGGAAGAATGTCAAGGCTCAAGGGGACCTGGATGAAGTTAGGGAAGTATTTAGGATGTTAAGGCAAGAGAATATTATTCCCTTACTAAGAGAATGGCTACGAGAGAAGGTACCATATGCTAGAGTAGAGCATGAAAGGTAGGTTTTTCATTCAAACCTTCCTCCTCACCTTGACTATGATAAAGAGATTACATTAAATGCAGTTATTGATGGGTGGCTTCTAAGAAATATCCTCATCGACACAAGAGAAGAGGTCAATGTTCTCACATTAGATACATGGCATCAAATGTGAAGGCCCACATTACAGACATCTTCAAATGTGTTGTATATGGTAAACAAGAAAAAGGCAGTGCCCATTGGAGTCTTGAAAGTTACGGTTATCACTATTCAAGGGGCTAAGTTCACTTGGGGACTTTGAAGTCTTGGTGCTCGCCAAGGTTGATATTTTCCAAGCATTACTTGGGTGCCCTTGGCATTAAAAGAATAATGTCAACTTTGTGGTTTAATAAGGGGTATATCAGTTTCAAGAACAAGGAAGAAAGGGTGATTATCCCTTTAACAAATGGGAAATCAGCACCCTATACTGAACCCTTAGGAGAGGAATTCATTGACAGAATCTATGTGCACTCCATCAAATATCCTGAGACAATTCATCCCACGAAGGGAGTTATCTAGTTTGAAGATGCTCAGTCATTGAGTGATACCACTAGCATGGCATGTGAAAATTGGGCATATGGGACTTATGAGTTTATTGGGCAATAGTTGAGAGTATCATGTAATAAGGGTAATGAAGGCATGCTCAATAAAGTGCCTAACAGGGAATAAGTTTCTGAGTTACTCTGGGGGAGCATACCCTAAATTTTTCTTGCAAGAAATGGAGGCTCAGTGGAAGAATGCGGATGAGAGAAGGGGAATGCTCAGCTATAACCTACTCAAAACTACAACATGCTGGTGGGATACTCATCACGAGAACCTCCTAGAATTTTGTGAGGTAAGAGTCACATTTTCTATAAGGTTCCCTTGGAGTAACAAGCCCACTATCATCCAAGACTACCATGGTAAAGAGACCGCCTCATTTCATGTCCAAGTGTGTGAAAAGGCATATATAGGAAGCAAAAAGTGTTACCACCTTTGTTATGGGTACATAAGTTATATTCCACCTTACAAGGTTGTACATGCACATGGTGTATTCATTCAGAGATGTGCCATCAAACAGGTAATTGGCGGTGAAGTTGGCGGTTGATCTCATTCAAGCTTTCGAGTATAGGAGTACAAATCCATCGGTGGATAAGGTGTTACAAGTAATCAAATACCTTACAATGGGATATAGTGCTACAACAGAAGATAGAATATATGAGCTACTAGGAGAACCTAGTTTAGAGACAAGTTTTGATGAAGAAGAATTAGAGAAAGTACAACTTAAGCGTGCGTGCATGGAAAAATAAAAAGGAAAAATGGTCTATGTAGTAAATGGTAAGGAAATGGAAAGTTTGGATGCTAACCATTCTAAAGGTATGCACAAAGTCATATATAGCAACGATGACCGAGAACACTCCTACCATGAGCCCTTGAAAACAAATAAGGTTAATATTGGGACCATGAACTCATGGGTACCATGAACTCAAAGGAATCCACAATTATTTGGGGGAGATGATAATCAAGTTGAAGGAAGGTGCACACCCGATCCAAAAGAGGCCTTATCAGATGAATCCAAATTTACACGTACGGGTCAAGGAAGAAATAGACAAGATGATATCATCTAGTATCATTGAGGCTATAGAGGAATTAGAATGGATAAGCCCAATGGTCATCAATATCAAGAAGGATGGAAGAATAAGGATTTGTGTTGACTATAGGGACCTGAATGTAGTATGTGTCATCGATCCTTTCCCAACCCCCTTTACTAAATAAATTTTGGAGGGAGTGGTCGAGCATGAGGTCTACTCTTTCACGGATGGGTTCTTAGGGTATCACCAAGTCAAGATTACAAAGGAAGACCAGAGAAAGACAACTTTTTCCACTAAATGGGGAAGTTTTTCCTACATGGTTATGCCTTTTGGATTGAAGAATGTGCATGTTGTGTTCTCGTGCATCATGGTACAAGCATTTCAGGACTTCATCCATAAATTTCTTCAAGTTTACCTAGATGACTGGACTATGTATGGGTTGGTAAAATACCATTGTGACAATTTGAGGCTAATGTTTGAGAGATGTCAAAAATTGAGGATATCCCTCAACATTAAGAAATGTGTCTTTCTACTACTTTTTGGAACCTTATTTGGACATATTATATATAAATAAGGCTTACTAGTGGATCCCGCCAAAGTTGTAGTTATTGTGGGATTAGGGAGCCTACTAGTCAAAGTGTAGTGCATAGATTCCTTGGACATATGAGGTACTACAAGAAATTCATCAAGGGGTATGCCAAGATCACCACACCCTTCGAGGAATTACTAAAATATAAGATTTCCTTTCATTGGGGAGAGGTGCATCAAAAGGCATTTGACACTTTGAAGGATAGGCTTGTCACTGAGCCCATACTATGTTTTCCTTCTTGGGATAATCATTTCCATGTGTATGTGGATGCCTCAGGAATAACCATGGGGACGGTAGTACTAGCAAGACATGGCTGGGTGAGTAGATTATTGATCACCGCTTGTCTTTTACAAGTAGGAAGTTGACACCAGCAGAACAAAATTTCACAACTACTAAGCGTGAGGCATTGTCAATGATCTACGTACTGCATAAGCTCAAATAGTACCTATTGGAAACACCCTTTATATTCTATACGGACCACATGGCATTGAAATAATTGGTCAACAAGCCCATTTTACAAGGGCACATATGTCGTTGGGTCCTATTATTCCAAGAGTTTGAGTTCACGGTGGTTGTAAAACCTAGAAAGAGTAATTCAGGACTTGACCACTTATCAAGGATTAACTTAAGGGAGGACACATAAATCATTGAGGATATCATGTTGGATGCGTAACTATTTAGGTTACTTTAGGTTCCCTTAGAATTGGAAGATATCACAATATTCTTGAAAATTAGTGTGGCACTAGACGGGATGAAGGCTCTAGAGAGGAAGTAGTAGTTAGCAAGATGTACCATGCCCTATATGTTGATTAGTGGATATCTATATAAGTTAGGACGTGATGAGGTTACTCAGTGCCGATGCGTATTGGAATATGAGTGCATGGTGGGATTGGAGGAGGACACTATGCAGGGAAATGTTACCGTGTGGAAGATTCTAATGGAGGGGATTTAGTGGAAACCATTTACCAGGATAGTATTGAGTTTTGTAAGGCTTGTGACCATTTTCTCGCACCTTAGAAACCCCGGAAAGAGGGATGAAATGCCCTTGCGACCAATAGCCAGTGCTAAACCATTTGAAAAATGGGATATCAAATTTATAGGGCCAATTTCACTAGCCGCATGAAGGATTGGTTTACAGTATATCATTACTTGCACTAATTACCTAACAAGATGGGTAGAGGTAGCTCCTACAAAGGATTGCACTACAGTGACAACTTCTATATTTTTATGGGAGAACATAATCGGTAGAGTACGGTTGTCCTTTGAGCTTGACTAGTGATAGGGTACACATTTTCTCAATGAAATGGTCGATTCTACTAGAAAAATTTATGATGGCCCATCAAAAGACTACCCTATCATCCACCATAAAATGGAACTACGAGGTATTTAACAAAATACTAAGTTACACGTTGTCCAAGATCTGTGACATTGGAAGACAAGATTGGGATGACAAATTATCATCCATTCTATGGGCATATAGGAAAACCTACAAGAGGTTGAACAAGGCCACACCATTTCAATTGGTGTTTGGCATGGAGTTTGTTTTTCCATTTGAATTCATGTTACCATTGTTGTGTATAATGTGTACTAGAGGGTTGGATGATGAAAAAGTGCTAGAAGAGAGGATTGATAAGTTGATGTAGTTAGACAAAAGGTGATCACTTGCTAGATGGAGTCAGAAGACAAAAAAATAAAGACAAAAGGCATGACATGATCGTCATATCAAAAACAAATAGTTTGAGGTTGGGTATATGGTGTTATTATATGATTCCAAGTTTCGTGCCATCCGAGGAAGTTGAAATTCCATTGGCTAGGACCTTACATCATCTCAAACATCCTTGATTCAGGCACTTGCTAGTTATAAGTACTAGATGGGACGAGATTACTCGGTCATTTCAATGGGAGTAAATGAAGCCCTACTATAAATAAGTCTTCTTGGTGTTTGTAAATAAGGAAGTATTGCCAGTTAGCTTAGGATTTCCCTTTATGCTTTTTCTTTTCTTGTGTTTCCCTTTCTCATTGTTGTTCCTTTCTTTTTATTCTGTTTTACACCTTGTGCACCAAGATGAACCAATTATTTTCTAAAGTTGTGTATGCACAGAGGACCGTGCATCTATTTTAGCGTGGGGTGGAGTAGTGTAAAGTAACGTATAAGCCAGTAGTAAAATTTGAGTTGCTCGGTAGAAAGGAAGCATGTGGGGAAACAGTGGAAAATGAATTGTGGTGTCAAAAAGGCTATAACAAAGACCACGTATAAAGAATGAAGAGTGCAGGAACAACATGAGGTAGGTGAGGGAAAAAATCGTAAATGACAGAAGAAGTGCCTTTGGCATTGTAGATGTGTGTGTAAAAGTCTTCAATCCGATTACAATTTCATGTGCCGGAAGGTTGTAGAGGGTTTTTCGCATAGGATTTGGCACATGGGTAAGGGCGCTTAAGGTCGGTCTAGTGGTAAAAGATACATTTAATGCTAATCATGTTAGTAGGTGGTATAACATTTATTTCTAGAGAGGAGCAAAAACTATAAATATGAGGTCAGGAAAGTCATTATTTTACCTTGTTATTACAAAGTTGAAGCATTCTTGTGAACTAGGGCATCCAGAGAGATTTGTGCGAAGGAAGAAGAATCATAGAAATCTAAGTGTGTGACTAGGGTGGATCTGTAAACTAGGAGGAAGGAGTACACAGTGTGGGGAGAGTTTGTTTGAAGTATGCCATCTTATGGAAGGGTTTTCCTAATTAGGGTTTGGCAGTTAGGGCATGGAAAGAGAAGGATTTCTTCATGGAGTTAAGCTTTAGAATTGAGCAGAGTAGTAGAACAGTAAGGAGTTTTAAATTTTAACCTAACAAGAATAATGGCACCAAAGAAGGTGATTGTTTCACCAAAGAAATAGAAGGGCAAGGGAAAAGGAAAAAAACCACCGCATCGCTAGCTCCAATGAGGAATGGTATGCAGAAATGCAATACCCAGATGGAGTGTTTTTGGGAAAAGAATGGGTGTCACATTTGAGACAAATGGCCATGAGTGATTACAACCATCACACAAGCACTATAGAGAAAGAAATGGTTTTGGATCTGGTTTGTATAACTAACAAGATGACACCAAATGGAATGCCAATATATAGCGACGAGATAAAAGTAAAGTTGGAAAAGTTAGGGCTATTATAATTGTATGAGTTGGCTTATTTTTGCAAGCCCAAGTAGCTATATCAGTGGTTGATGTTGCACATACATGAAGACCACTTCTACTTTGCAGAGCCACAAGATGCACATAACACCTCGGTTGATATCCAAATTAACGCTGAATTGTGAAGGAGAATCCATAGGCTGATGATTTAGGTGATATGGAGGCCATCAAGGAAACTATGGAGCCTTATGATTACAAAAATGGTTCATGGTACACGTTGATGGACATCCTTAGCAGACACTTCCATCAGAGTCATGGGAATCCTTAGGTTGGTGGGACGTGCATCCTAAGGAGACCTCTAGATTTTAAAGAAGTTGGCTCTTCTCTGTGGGGTGAGATAGGGGTCGAAAAACTAGGAAGAAAGAACATAAAATAAACTAAGGTGATGTGCTGAAAAGAATACACCAGGAAGCCAATCGAATACACAATCATCTCAAACTACTTAAGCACAACACCAAATATTGCAACAACACCCAAAGATGCACAGTTTCTAAATGAAAATAAAGGCAATTAGAGGCAATAAAGATATGTGAATGATGAACTGGAAACACCATGAAACATATATATTACTCCAATGGTTGTGCACAGTATTACATTAGAAAGAGGCAAGACTATTATTACAAACTCAGGTAGAAGGCTAGAGTTCCAAGATCCCTACCTTTTACAGAAGAGAAACTTGTGACAGAGAGGAAAATATTAACTCTCCTAATGTCTAACTAAAACTATCCTCTATCTCCTATGTCATCTATCTCTCCTCTTTTTGAAAACTTCATTACAATTTATAGGGTGAGGAGGAGGTAAGAGAGAACTTTGAAACTCCTTTTCAACTGCCCCTTAATCATGATAAATGATATGAAGTGACAGAAATAGATTTCCTCAAATCTTTCTCACAATTTTCCCCCTTTGGAAAGGTAAGAGCCATGCCTATTTAATGCATCTTAATTCTCCTACAACCGACTCCCTTGAGATGGACTCACCTTTTGAGAAGAAACTCCTCTAGCTATTTATTACATAGCCAGATATTTTAACCCTTTATGCATTGGTTTGTGGCCCCTTGATTCAAATAGCACGTATTTTGTAATGAAATGACCCTTCACCTCTAATATTTTGAAAAAATCTTGAGCATTAAATATTACAGATAAGACCCTGAATCACTTGTATGTGGTAGGTGGCTTGTCATCTTTATGGCCTACTTTGAAGATAGAATCTATTTGTGGCAAGATCCACGTGGAAGGCTCGTGCATACTCTTGATTTTGTTTTTATTTATGGCTCTGGGGTGCATTGGGTGGACACTTGGCATTGTCCACGGGCTCTTTGTCCTACTCCTTTGTTGGTCCTACGTGTCAGCTCTATGGGATTTTGATACTTAGTCTCCCCTTTGACTTTTGAAGTTATGTCAGCTTGACACTTGTCACTTTCATGTGTACAAACCGTTTGTTTCCTCTTTATAATTTGGTTAATTCCCCTTTCTCAAGAAATATTTGGCTTCAAATGGGTTTCCTTAGCCACAAAAAATCTAAATAATAGGTACTTTGACATTGCATAAATTCCGGACCTTGTTATGAGGATGGCCGTGTGCTTGGTCACCAAGCTCAATGATCAATAAAGATGGACGCAAGTAAACAAGGCATGGTTAAACGTATGCTAGAAGATCTCAAAAGGGGCCATCTACAACTTTTTCACCTTTATTGCGGATGAGATAATAAGCAGCGCATAGGAAGGAGAAAATATACTATTTAGCAACATTCTCCTCACCATGGTCTTCTCAAAGATTGCAATGCCCGATGGGCCAAAGAAGTTCATTTGGTAGTATCCAAAAGGAAATCCCTCACCCGTGAAAAGGTTTGAGAAGTATATTTGTGAAACCATGACTGCACTCACAAAGAGTGCCTAGAAAAGTGGTATAATCGAATGCACGATGCATTCAGGGAAAAATGGAGGATCCCTGAGTAGTTGCCCATGCTCGTGCATGGAGAGGAAGAGTTTGACGCTTATTAACATTTTTGCATTGGTAGGTTTACATTGACAAATAAGACTAAGATCCCATGGTGCAACCTACCCTTCTCCTTCACCATGTAATATTTCCAAGCAAGGGTCAATCTAGTTCAAGGAGGCCAAAAGGCTAAGGTTTGACCTTAGTGAGGTAGACCAAGACCACCGTGAGCTATGTCGAAAGCTTTTATACCCTAAGAAGCACACATACATGGAGAATTATGTATCCCATAAAGTACAAATGATGAAGTTGATAATGTTACCGATTACACGAAGAACTCACCTGCAGAGGGTATATATGTGCATAAGGCCTAAGTTTGAGAAAGACACCTATCTAGATAGTGATTTCTCCATTTTAGAAGACCCCATAGGGAGGAAAAAGGTCACACCAAAGAAGAGGGAAAGAGAAGAGGTGCATGAGAAGAAGACACCAAGTGTGTAAACCACATAATCGTTGGGCGCACCAGAAGCAATCGTTAAACCTAGCACTTACACATGTAGGAAGAAGTCCCTGTTAAGGAAAAGACCCTAGAAAAGATATTCTAGAACATAAGCGACTGTTACACATGAATAATCACCAAGGAAGACATCGCCTATTAAGGAGAAGGAGAAGGAAGAATCTCCTATACTAGAATCACTAGTTAGGAAGAAGCATAAAGTGATAGAAAATGAAGACTTGAAAAAAACATAGAGCCTAGTGGCCTACATTGGTGATAGGGATGATGACGAGCCCAAGGAGGTCAAGACCATCTAGTATATGATGTACATGACTTTGAGGAGGAGGAATATGAAGAGGAGAATGATGAGGAGGAAGTAGAAGATCAAGGCAAGGGGTGAGTGAAGAAGTAAGCACCAAAATATAGGGAACCCCAAGCCTCACCAAGGAATAAGTGGAAAAATCCATGGAAAGAGAAGTGATGGGCATCATTAAGGATTTGGTGGAGCAAGAGTTGGAGTGGAGCATAGATGAAATTTTGAAGGAAATAGAAGAATAAAGAGTTGGGAAATAATACGGCATCATGGGTGGGAATCTCAATTTTGCAGTAAGTTTCCCAAAAGTTGCATGAACATGTGGGAAGGGTGTATTGGTAGCACAATGGTGATGAATGGGATACATCAATGATCTAAATAAGGTGTTATGCATGTTCTTCCAAAGCACCGTACCAACAAAACAACTCCTGGCTATGACTTCATTTGATGAAGAAGGTGCATATCCCTGAACCAGAAAAATGTTGTCTTGGGTGTTCGAGCCCCACGTGGATGAACCTAAGTTTAAAGTCGAGAGAACTCGATGAAGGTGCCGAGAGATAAAAGGATTTAATCCCTTGGTGAATTCTCAAAACTTTTCAAATGAGCAGGTCTGTAATGTGCTCAAAAAAAAATTAGTTGAGATTGAGGCCAAACTATTCAGAAGGAATGATAGAGTGAGATTCTTAGAGGTGGAATTAGAGAAGGAAAATAAGGATCTCATTTAGAAGAGAAAGGACTTAAAGCAAGAAGAGATTATTAGCACACAGTTAAGGCATGAACTGAAAGAGGAGAAAGTATGGGTGTGAGCTACACAAGAAAATTGAAATGATTACAGGTGTTATTGTTTTAAAGCATCTTTACCTAGTACCACTCGAGCAAAAATATGAATTAGCCTTGCAGGTGCTCGGAGGATTTTACCTGCATCCTCACAATGTAAAGGTGAACACTTGCCTTAGAGACTACAGAAGAAGTGTTGGCATGCTAAGAGAAAGAAGAGAAGCTGAAGGTTGTTGAGATCATTGCTCGATATACCAAACTCCTTGCAGAGGTAAAGGCCATCGTGTAAGTTGTTGAAGCTGCATATGACAATCTGCATTGATAGAGATAGAGTGGCAAGCATCCTGGTCACCACACATGAAATGTAACTCAAGGAGTTTCAAGAAAATAATAAGGGGAACAAAACAAAAAGGGATAAAATCTTGGTCGAGGTAGAGAAGAAGTCAAAAGCTATCGATACCTTGTGAGGCTCGATCAAAAGTCGGCTAAAGGAATCATACCCCCAGATCACCCACATGATGGATGCACTTGATGACTTGGGAAAAAAATTGGAGGGTATTGTTGAGACAATTAGTACCAAAGGGGAGAACTTAAGTTTTGAGGAGGTGAGCACCTTAGTGGAGACCTTTGTCAAAGGTGAGAACCGAAAGAGGAGAAAGCAAGGGTGTTCGAGCTACACAAGAAAATTGAAATGATTACGGGTGTTATTGTTTTAAAGAATCCTGACCTAGCACCGTCCAAGAAAAATATGAATTATCCTTGCAAAGATTATGCTGGAGGATTTGACCCACATCCTCATAATGTAAGGGATAACACTTTCCTTAGAGATTACTGAAGAATTTTTGGCGTGCCAAGAGAAAGAAGAGAAGATGAAGGTTTTCGAGATCATTTCTCGATATACCAAACTCCTTGCAGAGGTAAAGGCCGCTGCACAAGTTGTTGAAGCTAAATATGACAAATGCGTTGATAGAGATAGAGTGGAAAGCATCTTGGTCACCACACATGAAATGTAACTTAAGGAGTTTCAAGAAAATAATAAGGGAACATAGCAGAAAGGGATAAAATCCTAGTTGAGGTAGAGAAGAATTCAAAAGCTATCGAGACCTTATGAGGCTTGATCAAAAGTCAAGTAAAGGAATTATACCCCTAGATCACCCACATGATGGGTGCATTTGATGACTTGGGCAAAAAATTGAGGGTACTGTTCGAGACAATTAGTGTCAAAGGGGAGAACTTAAGTTTTGAGGAGGTGAGTGCCTTAGTCGAGACCTCTATCAAAGGGGAGAACTGAAGAGGAGAAATCAAGGGTGTGCGAGCTACACAAGAAAATTGAAATGATTACGGGTGTTATTTTTTTAAATCATCATGACCTAGTGCCACCCGAGAAAAAATATGAATTAGGGAATTACCTTTGCATGATTAATCCGGAGGATTTGACCCACATCCTCATAATGTAAAGGTGAAAACTTGCCTTAGAGACTACGAAGAAGTGTTGGCATGCATAGAGAAAGAAGAGAAGCTGAAGGTTTTTGAGATCGTTTCTCAATATACCAAACTCCTTACAGAGGTAAAGGCCTCCGTACAAGTTTTTGAAGCTACATATGACAACTGCGACTGATAGAGATAGAGTGGCAAGCATCCTAGTCACCACACATGAAATGTAACTCAAGGAGTTTCAAGAAAATAATAAGGGGAACAAAGTAGAAAGGGATAAAATCTTGGTCAAGGTAGAGAAGAATTTAGAAGCTATCGAGACCTTGTGAGGCTCGATCAAAATTTAGCTAAAGGAATTATACCCCCAGATCACTCACAGGATGGATGCACTTGATGACTTGGGAAAAAAATTGGATGGTATTGTTGAGACAATTAGTATTAAAGGGGAGAACTTAAGTTTTGAGGAGGTGAGCACCTTAGTCGGAGACCTCTATCAGCAAGCGTAGAGTGAGGTTGATTCTGGGAAAATATAGAGGTAGAAATAGGGAAGGATTTCCCTCTCCTCCTTCAAAAATAATAATTGTTCTCTTTCATTTTCCCCATTCTTTCATTCTTTCTCCCAATTCTTCATTCCTTCATTATTTTTCCCCTATTCAGAGCCTCGCCATTCTTTATTCATTGAAGAGAAATGTTTCCAAGGATGGAGAACAGCGTAGTGTGGGGTGATGTTGGGCCCTATAATATTGGCTAAGTACAAGAAGGCGCGTGGGTGCGTGGGACCTATTTGAAGAAGGGCATGCGGGTTGAAGGTGCATGGGTTAAAGGTGCATAGGTGCGGGGTTTAGCGAGAACACACGTCATATGTGCATAAGACAAGATGGGTTTTGGGACTTAGCCATATTTGGCATTCCGAAAGCACACGAGGAAAGTGTGACCCGTCTAGCATGCGGATTGGATAAGGTGCCACTTAGCAGCTATATGGTCAAGAATGGAATATTCCATGCATGTGATGGAAGGATCCAAAAAGACATCATTGTAAATAGTTGAGAGCTCGGATCAAAGGAAGCATGCTCCATTAGAGTACCATATAAACACTTGGAAACTGATCTCTTATCTTAAGAAGGCATGGCGGTGGAGACTAAAGCTATATATGGAGATGCTTAGGTAGAAGAAGAGGGGACATAGAGAGAGAGAGGGACATGAGACACTAAGAACAATCTCATAGAGTGATGGATGGGCAAAGCTCTATAGGAATAATGAAGGATCCTTTGGGTTAGTATTAGGATAACTGTAGGAGTGATAGCACTTTTAGAGGGATGGGTCTCAGTAACCAGTTTGGTAATATGGAAGCATAGCTTAGGGTCCTGATGCATGACTCTAGTCTGCATTATTATATTGGTCTGTTATGGCCTAATGAATCTAATGTGGTTATTGAACTTGTTAACATGAATATAAGTTTCTTTTCTAAAGAATATATGTTGTTCATGGGCATAACCATGGTGCATTTCCTTTGTGTTATGAATCAATTCTATATTCTATTAAATACTTCTCTTTTGTTATCTAAATGGATGTATTGATATGATAACTCATCCTAGGATCTTGGAATGAACGCATGGTTCTTTTCTTTCTTGTATCTAAATCTTTATTAATGATGTATTCTCACAAGAATCATATAAATGAGGAGCTCAGCTCCTGTGCATGCCTTGGGTGAGAACCCGGTTCATTGGGTGATCAACCAAACGCGCATGGGATTAGAATTTTGTTCTAGGAGTATAAAAATGAATACGGTGGACAATCATAAGTATTTCATAAAAATTAATGTGATATCATCTAATGTTATCTCATAAATCAAACACATGTGATACAATCATACATCATAAATAAATTCCATCATCATATACATGTAAATATGTCAAAATTTCAATGTCCATATACAATGTGTCTCTGTACATAATCATTAGATACAAAGTATTTCATCATGGGAATGGATAAAAAAATTGCCTTCATATCGAGGCATAGCCAAAAACAATACATATACATCATCTCAAAAGTGTGCCTTCATATTGAGGCATACATAAAAAATGCATTCATATATATATATATATATATATATATATATATATATATATATCATCAATAAAAGAGTCAAAGATGACTCTCATCCAAGCTAAGGTTGTTTGGCCTTGGGTGCTTATGGTGGCAACATCAATTGTAAATTATGAGATGATAGCCCCTGATGAGATGATGGCTATTTCACCAATCTAATAGATAAGGATGACCTATGTGATCTCGATGTAGACCTGCTAATAGCCAAGTGACTAAATGGAATCACCAGATATCCCTTTGAGATAGCTGCATGATACAACTCCCTATAGTATGATGCCTCGTCACTGGATGTGTCTAAGTAAATGAACACATTTGGTGTACCCGATGATGTGGCTTCTTGTCTAAGAAAATTAAGCTCTGTATTAAGCCTAACCACATCTTCTCCGAACCTAAACCCGCTCTACCACTAGATGATCTCTCTCAATCTATAATTGATCACACTAAATGGTCACTTGTTGTACTTGTTTCCTTAAGACAACTAAATCCTTGGTACTCCTAATAATCCATCTAGGCGGTGATGGTGCTCTATAGGACTCTCTCCATCCTCCATTTATAAGACTTTGTGATGGGGACCCCCATCCTTCTCTACCCCCATATCCACCTCCATCTCCACCTCCATCTCTTCCTCCATCTCCACCTCCATCTCCACCTCCTCCATCTCACTCATCCCCGGGTGAAATGTGTGGTGGACTAGCTATGTGTGGCAACGATAATGACATGTTTGGTTTCGAATATGAATGTGGAATCTATGCATGAAGATCCATTATATGTACTAGGACCACAGCCCAGGCCAACCTTCTATAAGGGTACTTTGACAGAACCTATTGAATGGGGATATGTTGATGTACACGCATCTGAACCTGTGCACCCTGACCCTGTCCATGTCCATATATTTGGTCCTGGGCACCCTGCTGCACTAACTGTTGAGCTCTAACTCTACAAGATTTTCCCTATAATCCCACTTCAGCCGCTGCAATAACAATATCTATAGTGCCTCGAGGGATAGTAATTTTTTTGGGAGCACTATGATATACCATCCATGATAATCTAATGTCTCCCGTGAATCTACAATATGTTGTAAAGGTACCCATTGTTAGGGCACCATATGACTGAAACTATCTTTGGCCTGACATTCTCTGATAAGAGGGCCAATGTCAAAAGTCTCTCAAGAGCGATGACCATACCACATATCTTCACTAGGTATACTCGCATGTGACCAAACTACCTCTACACCATCCGCTCTGTAATATAATCTTGGATCCTACTCGAGATAGTGCTCAACTACTGCGACAAGTAATATCTAGAACATCCTTAGGCCACCGATAGACCTATAAGGGTGCCATATAACCATGTGTAATCGTATATCAACAAAGGCATGATGGTAGCAATATATATATCTATGGTATGGCCACGAATATCATCACCGATTGATGCCCATCCCATCATCGAGGGCTCATCTCGGAGCCCTAAATTGAAGAATTATGGTAGGGTGACCGGTGAAAATATGGTCCCACACCCATATTTGAAAAGGGTAGTTGGACCCATGGTCTTCTAGACCATGGTAGGTAATAAGATGAAGATCCCAATATAAGTGTGCTAATAAAAATTGACCCCATTAGTATCTTTATCCCCTTATCAATTCATGAATAAATCTAATCAGGCCTAATGGAAAGGAGGTCCCCATTTTGTCATGCGCAACAAAATACCACTGACAAGAGCCATCAAATATACAACTACATGTGATAGCCAAAGATTCTAAAAGAACCTATATATCTGGACTTCCATACCCTTCCAGGTTATGTCTTAGAGGCTAAAGATCTCAATAAGACATTGTGTAATATGGGTAGCGTCCCCATCATACTCTATCAATCATCCCTAGATCAAAACTCTCATAATCTTCCACACATCCTCTAATGTTATGGCCATCTCACCAAAAGAATGAAGCAAAAACATTGAATCTCACAAAGGTCATCTCTCAACTAAGGTGTCGTCAAGGATGTGATCTAAGGTAATCATGGCATCTACACCACGAACAAAAGTTTAATCATGTCTAGAGTCATCTCTAGGTAGATCTGATCATGTCATGTAAAAGTCTCCTAGAAAGAGCACACTCTCGCGTGTCACCAAGACTAGTAGGTCCATCTACAAGATCAAGAAAAACATTTATTAACATCATTTATTCTAAACACACGACATCTAATTTTCTTTTATTCATCCCTATGTTCTTCTAAAGTTCTCCTAAATTCTTCTAAGTGTGCCTAAAAATTTCCCTTTTACACCAACGCTTACATTTCATCACTAGTGTACCCCGACGATGCATGCACTCTCATTTTAGCACCCGTGCGTATATTTTCACATATGTACACCCAATTTAGTGCGATGCATTTGCATCCTTTCCCATGTTCCCTAGCATCACATGTACGAATCCATTTCTACGAATACACACACAATTTGGTGCATGCGCGCTCGTGCACTTGTCAATTCCTACCCTATGGCATACACTCCCTCCCCTAAGTGCACACACATCCCATCCATGCATGCGCACCCCGTGGCGGCGCATACATTTTCACACCTTTTATAACTAGTAGTAAATGTAATAAATGCAACGAATAGAAAGTTTTTCGCTTCACATACCCAAATTCCATCACTAGGAGGTCACATGTACTATCGAACTATATTTGCACATCTTTTCTAGACTGAACTTGAGCCATCTCTCTCACACATCGAGAAAAAATTAATCAAAGCAAACTGATAGAGTTTGGTATCAAATAATGAGCTGTGATGATTTACCCCCCATGGCTTGGTATATGTAGGTTGTTTTGACTCCCTCGGAGTGATTTCCACTTATCTTGATGGTCGTGGGAGGCGGTGTGACCATCGTGATCGTTCTACTTTCTTCTATCACCCATTGCATTGATTATGTTTTTAAATAATCATTTTTCCCATTTTTGCTATCTTTGGGCATTTTTGCTACCTAGCACCCCTTTCTTCTCCTCAGGGAATATGTTTTGTTTCAGAAATCTTATATACTATAATTCTTCTAAAAAAATATTTAAAAATTGTAAACAATCCAAAATCATAAAAATTTGTAAAAAATAAAAAATCTTAAAAATGGTAAACTCGTTTTAAAATCAAAAAAATTATAAACAATCAAAAAATTCAAAAATTGGTAAACGACATGCACGTAGCTGAAATCTATGTGAAATACATTATACTCAAACATCGAAAAATTCCTATAAAACATATTTCTTTGATTCTCACTTTTTCTTGTGTGAGACTAGCTAATCATTTGGATATACTCTCCATCAACAAAAGCTAGTTTGCTCACTATCTCTGTCTTCATTTGCCACGACTACATTGTTTGGAGATGTTTCTAGGGAATGATTTATTTTTCATTGGACTTTTCATATTTCACTTATTCACCTTGCATGTATCCTTACTTGGGTGTCATTCTTAGCTCTTCGCATTAATTTGCACAAGTTGGAATCAAAGCTTGATAGAAAAAACATATGTGCAACTATCTTTAACGTTGTTTGTTTGAGTATGTGTATTTGTATTTGTTTCCCTGTTAGGTTAACTTGTTTAATTTCTCGTATTGCATTATATTCTATATTTTGCATTGAGTTAGTGATTTAACTTACTGAAAAAATGTTCGTACTATGGATTTTCAAGTCATTTTACACTTTTTTTGTTTGTGTATATTTTAATAAGGACCGATGATGTAGATTACTTACAATATGATGACATAATGTTGTTTTTACATCACCTGGATGAAATCTATTTCCATCCCCTTTATCTTCATTTTTATTCCATATCATTCTCTTCTATCAACATTATTCTTCCAACTCACTTGGGGCAATATGGATCACCTGTTATAAATCATTTCTACAAGATCTATTAAGAAATGCATTTCTTGCACTTCATAACCATACCCACATGAACTTTTCAAAAAAGAGTTCGTGTTGGTATTATATGGGGATCGATGCCCGCATCTCTACTCTATATTCATATTTGGTATATCTCCATCTATCTTCCATTGCAATGGTATTTCCCTCGCTTTGGTATTTTCTCTTCTTCTTTTCAATTATCGATCTACCTCTTTCATCACCCCATCGACACTTGAGGGGGTATCCTTCAATATAATCATTGTTATTATATCCATTCAAAAATTCAATTTTCTATACTTGTCTACTATCTTTGAAGTGGCGTCGCTTATGCCACCCTAAAGAGGGACAAATGTAGACACCTAGAATTTGGTCAAGCAATTTTAAATACTTCGTAAATTGACAACACTTTGTCAATAAACCACCATTTTCCCTATATCATCATTAATTAATTATGTTTTTCTAATTAATTATCCCTCCTATCATTCAAGATGTCAATTAACAACCTTTCATTAATTAACGTTCACTTCTACCTAGGTCAATTAATTATTCTTAATTAATTACGACCACTAATCTAAATCAATAAATCGTCATTTATTGAACCATTTCCTCTCTTAAAATATCCCAAATCATACTAAATTTCTTCTAAAATCTTCTATAAGCATACCCCTTCTATATTAATTAATCACCTTTGATTAATTAAACCCCCTTTCAACTCCCACAAAGTGCACATACTTTATTAAACATACATGGCCTTTGTATTTCCTCTTTGGGGTTTATCCCACATTCATCAATTTGCTAGCCTTGCTTGAACTAGCAAGCTATATAATAAACCCTCCCCCTTACCTTTCTTCTTACACCTTATTTTCCCTAGGATAAACTATAGGCATTTTGATCTTGAGCCATTCTCCATTGAAGGAAATAACTTCTCCATCTTGCATCCATTCTCTCAAATTGAAGAGCATGGGAAGATCAAAAATGGCCTTGTAGCCATGTTTTGGTGAGATTTCATCTTCAAACCTTGAGGAAATCACTCCCTTTTGATTGCTAAAGTGATCTAAATAGGTTCATTTGTTAGATTAACAATCTAGAGAGTAAGAAATGTCTTAGCATTTTGATTTGAGATTGTTCATGCATTAAATAAGTTTTTTCTCATAAGCTCTTATCTTGATGGTTCTATAGTAGGTTTGATTGATTACTTAGAAGCTACTACTTTTTATCTTTGTTTTAGCATGGAAAATTTCTATATGTTCACATTTCGCATCCTTCATTCTACTAATTTTTCTTTTATCCCTTCAAAAATTCACTTGTTTGTACTTGTCTAATGTCTTCGAAGTGGTGTCGCTTACGCCACCCCAAAGAGGGGAAAATGTAGACACCTACAATTTAATCAACCAATTTTAAATACTTAAATTACATTAACCATCAACTTTCCCGTAGATTAACGACACTTGTCAATAAACCACCATTGTCCCTCTATCATTGTTAATTAATTATGTTTCACTAATTAATTATCCCTATTATCATCCAGGATGCCAATTAACAACCTTTCATTAATTAATGCTTGATTCTACCTATCTTAATGAATTATTCTTAATTAATTATGACCGCTAATCTAAATCAATAAATCATCATTTATTGAACCATTTCCTCTCTTAAAATCTCCCGAATCATACTAACTTTCTTCTAAAAGCTTCTACCCCTTCTATTAATTAATTACCTTTGATTAATTAAACCCCCTTTCAACTCCCACAAAGTTCACATACTAAATATACATGGCCTTTGTATTTCCTCTTTGGGGTTTATCCCACATTCATCAATTTTCTAGCCTTTCCTTAGCTGGCAAGCTATATAATAAACCTCCCCCTTACCTTTCTTCTTACACCTTATTTTCCCTAGGATAAACTATAGGAATTTTGATCTTGAGCCATTCTCCATTGAAGGAAATAGCTTCTCCATCTTGCATCCATTCTCTCAAATTGAAGAGCATGGGAAGATCCAAAAATGGCCTTGTAGCCATGTTTTGGTGAGATTCCATCTTCAAATCTTGAGGAAATCACTCCCTTTTGATTGCTAAAGTGATCTAAATAGGTTCATTTGTTAGATTAGCAATCTAGAGAGTAAGAAATAGCTTAGCATTTTATTTGAGATTGTTCATGCATTGAAGAAGTTGTTTCTCATAAGCTCTTATCTTGATGGTTCTATAGTAGGTTTGATTGATTTCTTAGAAGCTACTAGGTGTTAGCTTTGTTTTAGCATGGAAAATTTCTATATGTTCACAGTTGCAAGTTATGATAGTAATATTAGATGGGTGGTGGGGTCCACACCAACATTTTTCATTTACCCATGATTACATGATTTACAGTGTGCAAGTAACACGAAGAAAATAATAATGAATGATGATATCGAAATCTAGAATTGTATATAAATCGTAATACGCTTATATTATTAGAATGAGAAAAAGTATTGTTATTTTTGCACTCGTACCTTCTATAATGTGAAAGAAGAATAAATTGACTATATTACGTATGTATTTTAAGTTTATTTGAAACTATTAATATATGTTGTACTTATTGGAATTAGTCATACATTTCATACAATTTGAAAGGGAAAATAATTGTGATTGTACTATGTATGCATTTGAAATTGATGTGTGGTTGTAGCATGAACAATAATTGTACCATTTAAAAGTATTCAAAGTTGAAAATAGAGGTTGTAAACTTGTAGAATACCATGTATTTTTAAATGGTACCTATGATTTAAGTAAATATGGTTAAATTCTCGCAACAACTTATTTACATGCAAAGTGTGTTAGAGAAATAATTTGTTGCGGTGAAAATTGTTGGGTTCTTCCAACAGGTCATGGGGCTAATCCCCTCCTTGTGTATGGGGAAGATCCCATTATTTAATAAAAACTAACTAAGAACCGTGGTTGGCCATTAGGTCGGGATCACACAAGAATACTACACCAAATTTTTGGTAAAGTGTTTGTCTGAAAAGTACAAGGGAGGAATTTGTAGTGAAGAGAGATAAAAGAGAGTTGGGGAAATAAGGAGAGAGAGGTTTACTGTTGTGAGTAGGCTTACAAATTTCACATACAATAAAAAGATTAGGTCCACATTCAATTAGAAGAAAACAACAACACTAACAATGATAAGACTAACAAATCATAGACACAAAATTCTATTGATTCATTTATCAAAGGCACAAACACCTTTCTTGGTTTTACAAGATTATCATGTATACAAAGTTGGAAAGTAGAGAGAGAGAGAGTAAAGGAACATAAGAAAAGGAATATAAGAATTATAGTTTTTATTGCTTGATGTAGTAGTGGTAAATCTCAACAACATACAATCAATCAACAATTTCAAACCCCCTTGGAATGGAGGAGCCACTCTAATTTATAGAATTATAAATTATCTCTTCATATACCCCATATGATTTTTCACATATCCCCATCATTTATGACCTTTCATATTCCTAAGAGGTGAGTCTTTTTCTTATTGGTTAAAAAGGACTCTTACAATGAGAGAGAGAGAGAGAAGCTTTATTGATGAAGAGATATCCATTCATGATACTTGAGGGAAGTTCTCGGAATGAACTCTTATCCTTTAATGAAATGATTAATGGATGAGAATCTTGACCTATGATCACTTGTTAAATTAAAACACTGAGATTTCATATGCTTCCTCGTATTATGAGATGAAAGAACACTCTAAGTGTTGAATAAGTGTTTAGAAACATTAGTGTGAGGCATTGCAAAGTGAACTTTGGATGACCGCCGACATCACCAATGATGATCCTTTCTTGTTATATTTCTTATGACTATTGCATTAATGACATGAATTTTGAGGTATCAATACCCACATAGGATTTATGATGTTCTTGATTTCACTTGTTACCTAAGTGATCATATGTGGATTTAGAACACCCAAATTACTCCTATAATGAGATGTAGAGACAATCCAAGCCATTGAATTAGTGTTGAAGAACATTGTTATGATATCATCACTACAACGGAAACATGATGGTTTCAATAACATGAGTAATGATATAAGGATAAATTTATTTCTTTTTAGGCATTCAAAATTTACCCCAATGATCACAAGAAACCACTCAATGATGCTCAAACATTTTGATGATTTTACTCATCTTACTGAGATAGGTCTTCATCATGTGGGTGAAAGGATTACCCCTGAGTGAAATTCTTGTCATGTGGCCACATGTTGGAATGAAATGAAGTGATGGAAATTTCCTTCCCTCTTGAGGTATGATCACACTTCAATATTTTAGGTGAGCATTTAAGAACACTTCCAGGTGGATGCAAATGAATGAAATAAAGATGTTTTCCCATTCTTGTAAATGTGATGCTCCAAATGAAGGTGGTAACCTTCTTTCATTTACTGGCTCCAAAATCATCTTTGAATGGCATAATCCTTATAATTCTCATGCACTTTCTTGCTCAAATGTATCTTATGGGAAGGTTTCACCACCGAGAAAGACACATTTGGATTCCACTAAAGAGCAAGGGATGTGACTGATCCAAATTACATGGCTCATAAGGCTTTATGATAATTTCTATGATTCTCACCTTCTTATGAAGCTTCTGAGGATAGGGACCTCTATGCACCATCTTTTCCTCATCTTTCTTTTCAGAGATTCTTTCCCAATGGTGTTTGGTTGCACTCAAGTGAGATTTGGTTATGATGTTTCTTCCTATGAGGAGTGACCACATTACTAATTATTTGACCGAGTGTTTAAGAACTCTATTGTGAGTGACATCAAATGAAACCATGATGATTTATCATTCTTGCATACATGGTGTCCCACATGAAGATCACATATTTAATATTCTCAACTCTAGAGTACTTAAATGAAGCCAGACTTAGGATGCTTACATACCTTCTTGATCTTATGTTTCTAATGGAAAAATATTCTTTTGTGATTCTTCACACATGATGGTATTGATTTCCTTGATAGTAATTAGCTCACTTAAACTTACTTCTCGGAGACACGATGGAATATTTAGGACATGAAGACTCTAAACCTCCTCCATGAGCTTTCCCTTTTACTTTTGATCATGATGACACCCATTTTCACTTCACAATTCAATCCCTTAACCAAGGTATCACCTGAGTGGAAACATTCTTGTAACATATTGACACCATTTCTCAAAATCCATCAAAAATGACATTCGAGTGAAAATTTGAGGTAAATGCACTAAACAAAAAAAACCATTTTTTTGTTCAACATCCTTTCTTTATATCAGCAACTACACTCTACATATTGGTGGCCTTGCCATTGTGGAAACCTCACCTCACCTGGTAGCGGTATCCCTTAAATTTTAGTAGCCTTGAGTTTATGATTAGTGGCCTCTATTTATAAAACTCACTATGTTAAAAAATGACCTCGTTGTCAAGTCAACGACCTTATAACAAGGAGATAAGTTTTGAATTTCTCTCAATTTTTCATTTCTTAGATTTGATTTTTGAGATATTTGTGTTTTCAACTACTAATTCTTGGTACTTAGGTCATATCTCACTTACCAAAGATAAATTTCTCAAACAAACAAACCAATTAAACACAAATAACGGGTTGTGTGCACATAATTTGTCTATCTTACTTCATGCTTTTTGGTTGATTTTTTCTTATAAAATCACACTTCCCTTCATGATTGGAATAAATTTGATTGGATTGAAAATAATTTTAAACACATATGTTACTTTTTTAAGGTTAACAATATTGGGTTAATTGTTTCCTTAACCATTTAGGCTTCTTGTCAAAACTCTATATATCATATTAACCTTGCTTTAACCACTTTTACAAGTGTTTTTGTTTCCCTTTAACATCTATTTTCTTAATTATACCTTATCCTAAATATGTATGATCTTTCCACATCTTTGAAAGGTGCTATTGGACATCAAAAATAGTTTCGACACTTTTTCTATTTTAGTAGGTTTCGAGTGGTTAGGACGTTATTACCTAATCATTTAGACAAAGCCCATGTACCAGTGGGCTATATAAATTTATGGGAAGATCAGTAATTTTTGGCTAAGTAGGGGTTCACTTTTACATGGCTCCTATGAAGTGAGGGGTGTATTTTCCTCTAATACCTGGCCACTAGAAACTATCCCATAGAAAACAATCTGTCATTTTTAACCAAGCTACACTTGAAATGTGTAAAGGGGATGGGGATTTGACCCTTTGAACCACATCTTAGAAAATATTTCTTTAGTTCACGAAATGTTCCTAACGTAAGTAAAGGTATATCGAATACACCTTAAAGAACATGTTTATCTTATCTAGATGGACAAATCTTTGGGAAAAGGTTATGGTTTATTATTTTCTCCCAAAAATTATTTTTGTCGACAAATTTAAACCAAAGAGTGGTACTTAGTCCAAAATCCTTTATTCAGTAAAAATCACAAGGTGAAACTCTATCCAGTTAAGACCTTTGTTTTGACAAGAAAACAAAGTGAGAATATTTCGAGTTAGACTAAAGGTGTTTTTCTAAATCAAACTTTGACTCATCAAAAACTCATGAGGTGAGACTTTGATGGGATAGGGACCTTATTTTGACAATAAAATAAGGTGATTGATTAAGAAAAATGTTTATTTATGAATAAAATTTATGCCTAATCTAAGCATGTAGCAACTGTAATAAACATGTGTGTAATGAAATAAATCTGACCCAAGAAAATTAAGCTAGGAAATAATGAAACCCTACTTTGAAGAGATAAAAGGACTTACTTGTTTCAAAATTAATCCCAAATTTTTCCACAATGAAATACTTGATAAACAAATAGGGAGAAGTGTCACACATAAGCCTAGAAAGTTGTGTAACTATAATATCTTCTTAGAATGGGCGCGCCATGATAGGTCGGGGGTGCGTGCGAGTGCTTTAGACTAGTTACTGGGAACCTATGTCTACCAAAAACCTCGAGAAAACCTCCTTTCACATTTCATGAGATGTTCATTGTCCTTCATTCTTTATCTCTAGTATGTCATACCAAACTCGCCAATGTCTCGATAACTTTGTAATAAATATTTCACCTAAAAACCCTCAAAAGCGCATCAAATCGTAAAAAAAAAGAATGAAAATGATAGGTCGGACTATCCTCAACTGTCAAACAAGTGATCTTATGACTGAGTGTTGCACTACATTTAGACCCAATTTAGTTCTATGTGTGTGTATGTGGAATTGTTCCCTAGGTGGCTCTTGTGCGCATCACACTTGATAGCGAGAAAATAGCTAGATGTAGAAGATGTAAGTAGATGTGTGCATGGAATAGAATGAAATTCCCCTCCTATGAAGTGTATGTAGAAGAATGCAGTCCATTGCCCTTGAATGAATGCTAGAATGGATGCTTGAATGCTCTTGAATAACCTTTGGATGCAACCTTAGGTGGTGATATCTAATGCTTAGTGCGTGGTCACTTATTATTACCACATAAATTTATATTTATATGATTCCCTTTCTTAAATTTTGTAATTAAACTTAAAAAGGATGACTACCAAAAATATAATATTAATAAATGGATAGAAAAGACCCAAAATATGTGAGGAAAGTACAAAGAGGTCAGGGACACCTAGAGGGGATGGGGGCGCCTAATGCTACCATCCTGGCTGAGGCATTGGTGTCTAGGATGAGAAATGCCAAAGTATAATAAGTCGACTTGGGAAAGTAAGGGTTCAAGACCAAAAGTGGTAACAAAAAGCAAAGAAAGGTGGCCAAATATATGGGTTAATTAGTACTTTTCTTACTCATGAATCATAAGAATAGTAGTATGTGATCGTGACTAAATAGATATCCAAATTACATGATTGTATGTCTACATTTTCCCCCACTTTATGTTTTCAAGTGAATTCTTGATAAAATAAAGTAGATAAGAGTTATGTACCTGATAAACATGTAGAATGATATTGAAAAGTGTGTTGAGAGACAAGAAAAAACATGAAGTGATAAAAATTTGAAGCGTGGATGCTAAAGAGGAGGAAGTGCAAAAAGAAGTGATGAAAATTACCCTAGGGAGAGAGCATATGTGTCGATGTCATGTTATACCTATTGTTGTTGTCAATTTTTGTTGATTATTGTTGATGTGTCGAGTGTTGTGTGATAATGTGACTACCACTTCCCATAAGGATGGAACTGCAAAAGAAAAGAATGAACAAGTAGTAATATACGCTTGTATATGATCAAAATGTGTAAAAAATTATGTAAAATGTGAAAAAGGAACATGTGCACCTAATCTATGATGATTAAAAAGTTTAGAAAGGATCCTGAAGATGATGTAGAAGAATGATATTTTTAGGTGATCTCACGCTAGTTGCGTTGACTGTGAGGTTTTGGGTGATCTCACGCCAAACATGGAATAAGTGTAGGGAGAAAATTTTGGTGTCATCCTCCAACCTTTAACTGCTTCCCGAAATGTAAAACACCACTACATATGGTGTGTAAAAATCCGATCCAATTCAAACAATTTGATCTAACGTGAAAGTAAAAATGGTGTGTAGTGCATGTATGTCGAGTGCTAAGGATCTGTGCACCTGTAAAATATATTGTGTGAAGTATTGTATACTATGATAAACTAATTTTTTTCATAAATTCCCCTAGTCATAGGTGTCCAAGAAGGGTTAGCGACACCCATGCACTATTGTCCGGGTTCGGGTGTTTGTTTTTGTGTTGTGTTGATGACCCAAGTCATATTATGACCCCTATCTAAGCACAATGACTATGTTTTACTAGTACTAAAATGTGTTGTGTGATGACTGTGAACTGCTTATATGAGGTAAATGATTCACCTAAATAATTCCCCCATTTGGGGTGCATGCGTCGCCGAGGAGTATGCGGCCCAAAGGAGGATTGACCGTTGTGCTAAAAATTTGTCCTGCAGGGGGGGAGGGAGTGTGCTTGGTAGAAACCAAGGCACACATAAACAAAATGGATAGGAGAAAAGTGTTAGTATAAGAAAGATTAACATACAACATGTAACACCACGAATGTTGTTACTTCCTCCTGAGCATACAAGTGTTGATACGTGATTTCTTTTGTAAAAAGGATGTGTTCCTTTGAGAAGTCATGCTTGATATGGACTGTATCTTCTTTGAGATTGCAGATCTTTGACTGAGTCAGAATATGATTGGACTCTTTTATTTCTTTCATTTTACACCTGAGTTTAATCTGATCTCGGAATGAATTATGGAGTTATCCATCTTTAAGACCTAGCCTGGGATCAGTGGTATTGATCCAAGTGATGCTTTAAGTTTATTCGTGATGAATTAAAATTATAGACCTTACGCGGGTTGCAAGGTCTGGATGCATTGAATAAGCTAGTACGGAGTATAACTCAGGTTGATCGTGTTAAATGAATTGGTTCCCGATATCGTAATATCAGGAAGGTCTTGATCATGGACCAGGTAATAATTCAGTTACATTTAATTCACTAGCCTATTGGCAGTACAGGAGTGAACCCTGTTCGTGAATGTATGTTGTAGATTCTTTTTCTGAGCATTTGAAATGTTAGACCTAACTGGATTTATTAAGGTTAGTAACCTAAAACTAAACTATAACCTAGGGGTTAGATTAGTGTTAATCTAACCTAGGCCTAGGCTATAAGCTAATGTTCTAAGTTAGTATCTATGTGTTAAGAGGTTAGACTAAGTGTTATCCTAAATCCTAACCTAAGTTACTAACCTAACTATTGAACAAGGAGGAAGGGGACCTATGGAAGGGTGCGAACCATGGGCGGCAGTTTCTATGGCATTAAATAAAGGGATAAGTATGAAGGACAGGTAATTTGGTAGAAGTTTTTAAACGGCTAGCTAGAGCCAACGTGGCAGGTCGCCAAAGTTGGAAATGGTCTTTGAAATGGTTTTATCCATTGCCAACTATGGCGGTCGGTGGTAATGGAAATTTAGCGGGAAATTTGGAGTAAATGTCATTTATGAACTCAGTCTTCGAGCTCGGGTTTCACGGGAAGGCATGCAAAATGGAAAGTTAGTAGTTTGTTTGGTTTTTCATGCGCTCCGGTTTTCCCTCTGTCTGATCACTGGTTCTTCGCACCAGTCTTCTTGGAGTTGCATGGCAAATATGAGTGTAACTCGCTCTTTCCTCTGGCAAGGAAAATTTATAAGTCATGGTAATAGCAAATTTTTGTTGGTGGATCTAACTTGGAAAAGGAGGAGAAGGTTCGAGCTCTTTCAGTGGTCTGCTTCGAAATTTTAAGCAAATAACCAGGCATGTTAGGCCCTAACCTTTAAAAATATTGCTCTCTTTCAAATGATTTCATTAGAACAACTCTGTTCAGATGATTTTTGGAATTAGATGGTTTCTATGGTAGCCTTGTGTGTTTTTGTTACTATATCTTCTTGCTGGTTCAATTTCTCAATTTAACCCTTGATGGGTGTGTATTGTGTTTCAATTGTTGCACTATTTCGTTGTGTTTTGCATTCGGATTTAATTTGTGAAATACATGCAAGAAAGATACTAGACCTGCTCTGAGAGAACCCAAGTATTGTTCCCTTGTTGGGTTCAGGCTTCAGTTGATACTTGTCGTTGATGCTTGTTGTCGATACTTGTAGGAAAAGATATTGTTGGACTTTTGATTGAATGTTCAGTATAACTCGACTTCCTTGTAAGTTACGCTGGTTTATTATAGATGGTTATTCTGAGAATCTTGTTGGGTTTCGCTATGATATTTAAAGTTATTTATGAAAGGATAACTTGTTGTGTTACAGTATTTCATTGTGACCTTGTTGAAGTTGTTTTTCCCTTGCGTTGAGGTTATGGGATTCAACCCGTTGATAGTATGCAATATATATATTTATTGTATTCAAAACGACTCTGTGGAGTCCATTGAATGATTCGTATATTATGGACCACTGTTGAAGCTATATATATTTGAATATTGGTAATTTGATTTTGTCAGAGTCTTGAAGGAGTAACAGGTAATACGACCTCTGTTATTTTGTAATGAATACCTTCGTGTTGCAAGGAATTTTTGGTACAGACTCAATTGGTAAACTTATTATGTTTTCCACTCTATGTAAGCTTAGAGCGAATATTGTTGTAGGGATTCAGTCGGATTCCTCGTTACGAAATCAGTATTTAGATTTTGTTTAAACCTGATTGTGAATATTGACCATTGATCGGCACGGTTGGAATCTTTAACTTGTATTTATCTTGTATATCGGCTTCAGAGAAGCTTTATCGTGAATATTGTTGCTCGATTCAATTTTAATCCTTGATAGGTATCCGTGTTCTCGCTTTTGTTTAAAGCCCGATTAAGAACACGTATTGTTTTTTAGCTCTGTTGAATTTCTTAATAGATAGATATCATGTATCTTAGCCCTGTAGAATTGGGTCATAAATACCATACTTTCAAACTCGAATGTGACCAGTGAATACGGTATGTTATGTTTCCTTTTGATTAATTTCAGTTAGATGTGTGCATGTTGCGTGGATTTCGTTTAAAATCTCTCTCGCATAGTCATAGGGAAATGTCATTGCTTTTCACGTTATTGAGTCTCTTGTTGACTGCGATAAAAGAGAAGTTCTTTTAATTTCGACCTTGGATCTAAAGCATTGCGTATTTAGTAGGGATTAGAATGAGTTGTATGTTCTTTGAGAGGGATATTTGTAGTGTTTAAACATGATTACGTCTTCTGTTGCATGTACATCTAGTCTTGAGCCTGAATGATCTTAGGAGTTGTCGATTTGCACCTTTACAGTGATGTCGGTGAATATCCTCTTGTATGTCACTTTGTGTGGAGGGTCATGTGGAGTCTTTTTGGTTGATATTCATCTTGTTTTTACATGAGAGCTCTTTGTCATGTTAGTAAGCTATGGGAGTTTTGTTATATTTGATTTTAACAAAACTGTGGTTCTTCTTGTGGCTCGTCTAACTTATTTATATGCATGTAAGGTGAATGCTTTCCTTTTGAGGAGATGGTACAGTCATGAACTTGTTGAAGGGAAATATGAATGATTTGTTTTCTTTCTCTTCCATTGTAGAGTATAAGTTGATATTTTTATCTAACTGTTAGAACTATTTTAACATATTGATGGAATCATGATTTTTATGATATTCCTTTATCTTGTTGAAAGTAATGATCTGTTCGATGTTTGTTGTCCTTGAAATTCGATGGATAGTTGTTTTGGATACTTTCGTTCTTCTAGATTCCTAATATTTTGATGAAATAATTGAAAAGTATCTAGGGCTATGTAGTAACGATAATTTTAGTTACGCGAATATAGTCATGTTGTTTTACAAAAGCAAAGTCCTAAATATGTTTACTTGTTTGATGAATTGATCTCATTTAAACAGGGGTGTTTAATGAAAAAAATTTGGTGGATTGCAATTGTTTCAAGAGTTAGTGCTTATCATGCTCGGTTCATCGAATGACCCATGTTGACAATTTTACAGATGGTTTCCGTAAGTGGTAAAAGCAAGCAGATCTGATAGGATGTTCAGATTGTTTAACTTGGTTTATGATGAATTACAGTT
Source organism: Taxus wallichiana var. yunnanensis (assembly GCA_018340775.1). NCBI lineage: Eukaryota > Viridiplantae > Streptophyta > Pinopsida > Cupressales > Taxaceae > Taxus > Taxus wallichiana. The sequence goes on from CM031234.1 coordinate 878,774,504, forward strand.
TGATTCTCTAAATGTACTATATGAGGAAAGATGTTCTTTTTCCGTTGAGCATTGTATCAAGTATGCTGAATGCATAAAATGTATTTGATTAGTTCTGAAGGGAATGGAAATAGATATTTGATACTTATGTGTTTGCATCCGTATCTTGATAGTTTGACCTTCTTCGGTTCAAATGATCTAAAGAGCATTGTTATTATTGTTTATATTGGAGACTTTTGTGATTATCAATGTAAGCTTGCAAGAATATGTGACTGATTGTTTAACAGTTCTTATATGTTCTATCCAAAGCTAAATTGAAATTTAGATCACTGTCTTTCTAGAGGCTAGGGTAAAAATAAACCTAAGAAAGACACTAAACAAGCTAGATTAAATTATCAATTCCTAGTCTTGATTAAGCCAGGACAACGTTTAATTGGACTCTTAATCATTATGTCTCGATACTAATAAGTAAGACATAAATTCAGTTATGAGAACTGATATAAACCTAAAAAGGGTTCGGTTGGCAATCACAAGTGAAGATTTTGGGTTATTGTCCAATTTCGTTGAATTAAGTAAATTCTATGAACTCCTTGATGGGACCATAGCCTTAATAACTTCTCTGTGTAAAGCGTTTTATTAAGAAAGGTCATTCTAAGGTGAGGAACCCAGGGATCGGGAAAGGCTAACCTCGGGGAACGCTTTTAATATAATTTAAACTCAATGTGCGTAACGCTTATTAATAAGTAGATCTTTTTGAGGTGGATTTAAAGGTTGATGGCACAAGTCAACTGTAGGGTTGTACCTTCGAGAAGATTAGGATCTTCTTGAAGATACAACAATGCAGGTGACTTATGATGACACCCTTTACATTGATCGTTAAGATTTACACCTTTAACTCGAACAAGTTACTCTGGGACTGATTAAGAATGTGGTCACATTATAAGGCTTCCTAGGAGACTTCGGGTATCTTAACACACTGGTTTAACTAGGGTTGACCCAGTATGTCATCTTATCCCTAGTCCTCGGGAGCATCCATATAACTTTGTCACCTTACTAATTCGCTTCGAGTGAATAACTTGGGATAAGGGGGACCGATGTGAAGTCGTCGTATAAGACATTCCATATAACATAAGAATGGGGTGAAGGACGTATTCCAGATTGACGAGTATGCCATTAAGGAATACGAGACATAAGCAGTATGTTTCAAATCTTTGGCCAAAGTATCGCAAGCTACTGATTACGTTGTCTTGAGTCACCTGGTCTAAGGGATGAGATGCCGATGAATAATGGTAATAATTATTCAGTTAGGTTCCTTGGACAGAGCATTCTGAATCCTAGAATAGGGAAGAGAACCGTGAGAGTGAAGTGTTAAATGAAAACTCCAACTCTTATTACTCATGAATAGATCGGTAGATTACCGAGTCATGGAATGAATAGATCGGAGGTACTCCGAGTCATTACAGCTGCATATGGTTATCTGTTATAAGAATGGTTATTTGATTTGTGAGTTCTAAATTATGTATTTAGAACCTGGAAGCATTTATCAAAAAAAAATTGACTTGTTCTAATGTATAAAATGAGGATGTTACATAAACATACATGTAAAATATAATGTGTAAGCTAAGTATGAAAACAAACAATGTAAATAGGAAAGAAGAAAAAGTAGACCGTGAAAAGTGGGTTTCAAACATGGGACATCACTCACGATGTCATAAGAAAATCAAGGATTTAATAGCAACAAGCATATAAATAATAAGAGAATAAGAAAGAAATATGGAAAATCCTTAAACAATGACAGATAAGAGAAAATAATGAATGTGACAACCATGGAAGTATATAGACTCGCAAGACAAATGTTGCACACGATGTACCTAGTAGCATGTTAGAAATATAGAAATTATTTCAAGGCATGTATAATACGATACAATAATGTGCTATGAAAAATGAAACAATAACATTTGTAGTGTGTACGAAAGTGGATGCCCCCATGAGCCTTTGTGGGACTGGTATGAGGTACTGCACCAAGCATTCATGATATATTTAAAGATCTGTGTAAATCATGTGATCACAACTAGAAGGAAAGTTAACGCATATGTGTATATGATAAAATATAATGACATACAAGATATTTTTCTAGCATGTGTAATAAAGTGTACATGTAACAAGTAAATGCAAGCAAGACTAAATGTGACCAAGATATGTAGTATGCTGTGGATGAGATGGAATGGAATGTAGTGTGAGTGTGATAGGAGCAGCATGCCCCCAGTGAGTGAAAATGTGTATGCATGAGATGAGGTTAATTTATAAATTCCCCTCAACAGTCAAGAATGAACCATAGAACAACAAAGGCTTCATCAGAAATGGTCCGATTATGTTCTCTAAAAAGATGTGATCAATAAAGTGTACAAGATATAGGGTGTGTGAGTTAGTGAGTGCGGTGAGGTCTGTTTGAGTTGTAGACCCTCGGTAATTGAGTATGAACCATGATACTAGAGTGCATCATCAGGTAATGATGTGTCTACTAGAAAGATTTGATCAGGAAGCATATATTGTAAAATAAAATAGTATAATTCACAAGAAGGTGCTAGAAAAGTGTGCAGTGTGGTGTTTGAGAATGTGAAACTAGTAGGATGTACTTTGAATGTGTTGATTGTAAGGATGTATTGTGTATATAGCAATAGATGAGATAATAAAGCATAAAATGTGTAGAATATGTAGTAGTAGATGTAAGAAAGAGTGCAAAGTGTGTATGAGTCGTAATAGTAGATGTGAAAATAATATGTTGTAAATGCACAAAGTGTGAAATGTGGAGTGTGTAATGTGTAATGTGGAGTTTGTAGTGTGGTGTGTGAGGTTCATGTGTATAGTATGCCCCCACATTCAAGTATGAACCAAAGCACGAGATTTCGCTCATCAAGGAATGACGATAGAAATGTATATAGATGTGTATGATGAACATAGAAGACTAGATGTGACATGTATAGGATGTAAGACAGTGAAGATGTTAGGAAGAGGGGGAGATAAGTGCAATGCCCCCAAGTGTATGATGATGAATATGGTATCCGATAACAAAGTGAAAGATGAGGGTCCTCCACCCAATGCTTACGAGGATGAAGGCATGTGATCATGTTTTAAAAGTGGTAGTATATGAGATAGACATTTTGTAGGTGAATGAAGACTATATACATGCGACTGATGAGTATAATGTGGAGGAGATAGATACCTATGTGTAAGAGAACGTGGAGGTGATGGATACAAATGTGTAATAGAATGTGGAGGTGATGGAAACCTATGTGTAATATATTGTGGAGGTGATTGATACCTATGTGAAGGAGAATGTAGCAAATGTTGATGTATACCAATGTGTAGGAGATGTGTGAGTAGTTAACCTAGGGCGACTGATGTGATGGACTGGAAGACCGATGAGACTGTAGGTTGTGTGTGAGTAGGCAAGATAAGAGTAGATTATGCTTTAGTTTTGAGAGGCTGCAAGAACCTACATACTCTAACAAGTGTAATGAAAACCTCAAGAGGAGGATGTGGTCATGATGTGGATGGAGGAATACCATTGATATTAATGACTTGCTTGTTTTGAATGAAATTTAAACATAAATGAGTCATAGAAGTGAGGGCCTAAGGTGCATGGATCCATGGGAAACCTAAGAGAAAGTCACACCTTTGACCGATAGTGCCACAAGAAAAGGCACAAACATGGTGAGAGGAATGACAATGACCAAAAGCTTAACAACGTCAAATTGAGTTAGGAACTAGATATGAGATTTGCAAGAGTGGGAAGTCGATAGAAATAAGAAGTGTAATAGAACATGCACTAACGTGAAATGATGGATCAAGGATAGTGTTGTTAATAATAGTGTATTCAATATAAGCATTGATATGTAAGTAATCAGAGGATAATATATCATGATAGTCATTATCAAAGAAAGTGATGATTAGTGGGGATGTTTCAATATGAGAAACTAGAAAATCAAGAGCCCCCAATGTAGGAGGAGGCATTGCGCAATATGAATGATTTGTTGAAGAGTCAATCACTTTTTGTCATGTTTCGAAGAGGATTGTTGAATATTTTGAGCTTATGATTTTCATTGTTGGGTATAAAGGCCATAGGCTATGGAAGCTTGATATTGTTATTATCGATAAGATCTTGGATAATAGTATGAAGTTTGAAACACCGATCCGTAGAGTTTCTAACACATTGATGATAGTTGCATTAAAAAAATTATTATAATTATGACCTTTTGGACAAGAAGGATGCAAGTTTATTAGAGGAGGAAGTGTAACAAGATTACTCTTAATAAGTTGTAGTAAGAGAAGATGCAAAGCTTTAGTAAATTTTCTATATGTATGCCTAGGTGGTTTCCATTGGATTTCTTTAGTGTTAGATATAGTGTTGGCGCTTTAGCTTCGTAGGTTTTGTATAAGGATTGAAAGTTGATTTACTTTGAAAATGTGTAGAAGATGAAGCTGCTCCTGATACTTAAGCTTGCCTATAGATAAAAATTTTGTTGAAACTTACGAGTGTGGCACAAGTGTTCAAATGATGGATAGGTTTCAAATATAACACTCTCCTAAAGAGACAAAAATAGATGTTACACAAATAGATCTTATAGTTTAGATTCTATAAGCACATTAGACATCTTAGCTAAATTATTTTTGTATCGTAAGACATAATCTACTAGATGTTCATTAGATCCTTGTTTAAGTTGAGCAAGTTGAGCATATGAGATCTTAGAGATGATATTGATAGAGAAATGAGCTAGAAAAGCATCAGCTAGATGCATAAAATATGTTACCGAGTGGATAGGTAGGTCATAGAACCAATGCATCATATAATCGTGAAGACTGAAAGGAAATAACTTAGCTATAAGAATATAGTTATTCACAAAATCTAGACATGCCACATAAAACAATCGGATGCTCTTGTGGGTCACCATGTCCTTTGAAAGTGGGTAACTTAGGGGTAATGAAGTTGGGAGGTAGTGGATAGGTGGAAATGGTGAGTGCAAAAGGAGTATGAAGAAGTGAGGTGGAATCAAGAGATGGAGACACACGAGTAGTGAGTTGGAGCTAGAGAATTTGAGTCTACAAATCCTTATATAAAGAAGTTAGATCAGGGATTATTAGAGGAAGACCCAATTTTTGTAGTATTAGGTTGTATAATGTGAGCGGTGGTGGTAAAAATGGAGGTAGGGATATGAAGGGGTTGGGTGGAGGCCATAACAACTAATCAAGAACCTACAAGAGCAACGAAGTAGCATCACAACTTTTTTAGCAAAAATCAAAGCATGGAGAATATGTAGAAGATGAGTAGGATTATCACGCAAAGCTTGACAAAAATTGTGAGTTTGTCTAATTGTTCTTGATCGACATTGGTATCCTCATCATATGATTGTTCACTATTATATGTTTTAATTTCATTAAGAGGAAAATTTTGAGAGTTAGAAAAGTGGTTTTCTGTTTCACCATTGATTTAGAGACCTTATGGGAAAATGGAGGAAGCTCAATATGCTCAAAAGATGTAAAAGTACCAAGACGGGTAATAGGCATAAGAAGAAAAATCCTAGAAAGAAGGTGGGTTCAAAGGTCGGGTCACCAAATGATTAAGAAAATTGTTTATTTATGAATAAAATGTATGCCTAATCTAAGCATGTAGCAGCTATAATAAACATGTGTGCAATGAAATAAATCTAACCCAAGAAAATTAAGCTAGGAAATAATGAAACCCTAGTTGCAAAGAAGAGATAAAAGGACTTAGTTATTTCAAAATTAATCCTAGACTATGCCATAGTGAAACACTGATAAATAGAGAGGGATAAGTGTCACACATAGGCCTAGAAAATTATGTAACCGTAAGATCTTCCTATACTTGGGGCATCCATGATAGTTCGAGGTGTTTGCGGTGTTGTAGAGTGGTTTTGGTGCCTATGTCTACCCAAAACCTCAGAAAACCTCCTTTTTGTGGTTCACAAGATGTTTGTTGTCCTTCCCTTTTTGTCACTATCATGTCACACCAAGTTTTCTAATGTTGCTGATAACTTGCAATAAATATTTCACTTGTAAAACCCTCAAAATTACATCAAATCCTAAAAATAAAATAATGCAAATGAGGGGTTTGATGTCCATTGCTATCAAATAAGTGATCTTACAACTAAGTGTTGCGCTACATTTGAACCAGTGTATTTCTATGTGTGTGTAGAATCGTGTGTGCATTGCACTTGATAGCGAGTAAATAACTAGATGTAGAAGATGTAAGTAGATGTTTGCATGAAATATAATGAACTTCCCCTCTTATGAAGTATATACGAAGAATGCGCAGTCCCTTGCCCCTTGAATGGATATTATAATGGATGTTTGAATGCTCTTGAATAACCTTTTGATGCAACCTTAGGTGGTGATAGCTAGTGTTTAGTGTTTGGTCTCTTATTATTGCCACGAAATTTCTATTTATATGATTCCCTTTTGTGAATTTCATAATTAACCCAGAAAGGCCGATCTGCTAAAAGGATAAGATGCCCAAACAGCTAGAAAAGACCAAAAATATGTGAGAAAAGTATAAAGAGGTCAAAGGCATCCAGAGGGGACAGGGCGCTGACGCCGGAGTTCTAACTCCACATTAGTGTCTAGGATGAGAAATGTTAGAGTATAAAAATTCAAACTGGGTAAGTAAGGGTGCAAGACCAAAAGTGGTAACAGAAAGCAAATAAAGGTGGCCAAAGATATGGGTTAATTATTACTTTTCTAACTTAGGAATCATATGAATAATAGTATGTGATGAATACCTGATAGATACTCATAGTGTGTGATATTATGTCTACATTGATGCTCTATTCGAGTTAGACCAAGTGTGTTTTTGCTAACGTCACAAAATTAGTTTATAGTTTTGGACTAAAAATATCAAAATAGGAAAACTTGTTACACTACCGACTTCAAAACTTGTTTGTACACAAAAAATTCATAAAACAAAGACTGTATCCAAGTTAAAACCTTATTTTAGTGATAAAACAAGGAAAAACTCTATCTGAGTTGAGCCATGTGTTATTCATTACAAACATATTCTTTCATCCACATTTTGGCTTCATTTATCAAAATTTAAAAACCCAAAACTCTACCAAAATTTTACCAACCATTTTTACACTCACATTTGAAACTTTTTTAAAACTTGGTTGATTTTTATACTTGTGTTTTTATGTTGTTAGAGATTTCCCGCTTTTCTTCTACAAATTTACACATCCAAACTTAGGAAAAACAACTATTTGTACTTATTATCTTGCCAAAATTTCATAGTTTTTAGAAACATTTACAACATTTAAATCTTGGAAAACACCCATTTCAGTCATTACACAACCAAAAATTCTTAGATTTTCCTTGGTAACCCTCGACAAACACCTTGAACTTGGAAAATATCCCTTTTGTAGTTTTTACGCTTCCCATTTTTTCTTAGATTCCTTTTAGGAATTCACACAAACAATCATGTCTTTGTAAAACATTCATTTTACAAACATTACATTATCCAATCAACTCAGAAACCTCTAAACATAACATTTATTAAATACACAAATAACATACAATATAAGTATTCATAGAACCTATAACTTAGTTAGGACATAAACAATGTGAACCTAATCCTTTCCTTCAAAACCCTTTAGAACCGTCTTCTGATGAGGATAAGAAAGAACTTGTTGATCACAATGGTGATGAACAAGAAAGGCCACATGATATATTTGAACACAATCCGGCCTAAGTAGACAACTTACTCTAAAAAAAAAGATCAAGTCTTACTTCTCCTAGTCGAATTAGGCACTAAATTACACAATGATTTCGATCCATCTTTTCTCACTAGTATGATTCGATGGGAAGAATGAACAGAGCCTCCTTCTTTCAAGACTATTTAATATATATTAAACCCCAAACATTCCTTTATGTTGTCACAACCTAAGGGTCATAATGATGAATCTACATCACCCAAGCCTAAAACTAGAAACCATATACCATTTTTTAGAATTAATTGTAAAACTAGAATGGAGGGAAAATAGCCATAACTCGAACCGTGTAATGAATACGTGACGATACAAAAATAGATCTACTCACTTATTTACAATTTGGTCACATTAGCTTCCCATGTCAATAGAGACACACATAAAACCACTCATACAAAAACCTAAGGTGACATATGCCGACACTATAATGAAAAATGTGAATGAGAAACCTCCAACTCAAACGGAACTCGCATATCCTCCACACGCCCACGCGGAAAAATATTTGACCAATAACGAAAAATATATGAAAGACACACTCAACGGATGATAGGAAAAAAAATATTCATAATAAGAAGTACTATTTAAAATAAAGGTGTCCCTGACCCTTTGATTGGGAGATATTTCATACTTCCTTTTCCCCTAGCTTTGATTTCCCAAAATTTGATAAATACCATGGCAAGAGTGACCCCAGAGATCACGTAAAAGACTTTTTCATGACATGCCAAGAATTTTCTTATACCGGTAATTATCTTATTCCCATGTTTTGATAGAGTCGTGGGGGCCAAGAACTTGAGTGGTTTCTCCATCTCCTGAAAGGGTCTATCTCCACTTTTTCGGACTTATCTCAAAAAAATTTCTTACCATTTCTCATTCAATATGGAGAGAGATATCACAATGTTAGACATGTGTAACACCAAATAACACAACAATGAGAACTTTGATGCTTTCCTACAGTGATAGCGGGGGTTAGCTAATCACTTCCCTTGTTCAATCCCTGAGAAATAACTTGTGAGTATTTTTGTGCCAAAATTACACCCTAAAACTACCTTCCACTTGCAAATTTATTATGTAAGCACCTTTGAAGAGGTCATCGAAAAATTCAATCAAATTAAAGAAGACTTGTTGGTAAAAGGTATCCTAAAAACCTTTTAAAAATGTTATGACACGAAACCTATGAAAAACCTAAAATTTTCAATAAAAATAAGAATGTCATAGGTGATGGAAATATTGATTCCAAACATGAACAAGTGGTCCAAAACAATCCACATCTAAAGCTTGTGTGTGGACCACTTAAACTAGAAATCAAACATTGGGAATACACTCTACTTATTGAGTCCTTATCATCAATCCTTAAATAGCTTAATTAAGACTATAGTTAAATTTCCTAAAAATAGAAATTTTGAGGATGATATACCTAAACTATCATGGTAAAAATACCATGAATATTGTGAGTATCATCGTGTCAAAGGTCATGGGATAGATCGATGTATGAAATTAAATAACTTCATTCAAGATCTCCTAGATCGATGAGATATCAAACTTGATGCAAAAACCCAACAAATCATCCAATAATTAGTTGGGAATCTACAAGGAACCTTTCCCAAAACATAAATAAGTGGAAATGAAGTCAAATCGAGGTCAATCCTCACAAGGTAAAAGTACCAACCATGTTGTTGCTCAAACATCCCATCCATTCGATTCTCTTATTGGTTATATTCATCCTATCACTAACCATGTTACTACCATTAGAATCAAACCTCAAGATTATGTCATTACAACATGATGCATTCACCTTGTTTTCCTAGGTCCCCCTCTATCTACTTCTTCATGCAATCATTACAATCTCTTAAAACAACTTGAGAAGACAACCACTAAGATTTCTATCTTGGATCTTCTTAAGATATCTATTATTCACAAGGACATCCTCTATAAGACCCTCTAGGAGTCAAGATTTCCCATGGACATTTATGATTCACACTTTTAAGCCTTGGTTGTGCAGATCACCCCATACGAACAAATTACTTCAGCCAAAATGAGATTCCAATAGATAGTTACACACACAATCTCCCCTTATACATAAAATTTATCATTACTCATGAAATGGTTAAATGGGCTCTTATGGACAATGGATATAGTCTAAAAATATGTACTTTGAAGCTTGTTAAACAAATGGGACATAAAAATATTGAGTTGGAGCCTAATGTGATCACCATTAAAGCTTGTGATAACATAGAACGACAGTCGAAAAGAACAATCACTTTACCTATGGAAGTTGGGCATGTTATACACAAAACCAAATTCCATGTCATCAACTTGGAACTTCCCTATAACATTATCCTCAATCGCCCATCGATTTGTGCCATGTAGGTCATTCCCTCCACATTTCATAAATGTATGAAATTGTGTTATCAAGGAAAAGAGCTTGAAATTCTTGGTGACTGCAACCGTTCACCCATTACAGAGCTTTGGTTGGCCACTATAAAAATTCCAATGAATGTCCTTCTATAGAATTAATCTGTTAAACTTGAGTGAGAGGCCATTGCCTCTTGTATTAATCATGATACACTTCAACCTCACAAAATTTATGCTTCTACCTCAACACCATTTTTTTCCACATGGGAATCTAAATTAAAAATCCTTAACACCGGCTGTGGGGAATATGACCTCCAATAGGCCCTCCTTGTGTCCAATCTTCCCCTATCACAAAAAACATGTGTTAGGCCTAGATTTGAGTTACAATAATTCAAGTTCATTGTATTCATGACGAATTCATCCTTGACGACCTCTTGTGTCAAAAATTAATTAAGGCTAGTGCTCACATTGGTGAGAAAAAATACATTATATGGATAAAATATAAATGAGTTGTTATTAGAATTCATATTAGATATTAAGATAAATTAATTGTTACAAGTTATTTAACAACTCATATATATATATATATATATATATATATATATATATATATATATATTGAGTAGCGAGGTTAACATATATAACCATATACTCCTTAATAATAGGAGTTGGAGAGAAATTAGTTGAGTTATATGAAAAACCTATATATTTATATATTTTCATATGTGAATTTATTCGATAAATAGTATTGTCTTCAATATTCTTTTAAACTCTACGAATAACTTAGTCAATTGATCGGTGTAATTTTATGTCTCATTTCGTGATGAAGAAATATATTGAGAATAAATTTTTGTATTTATTATAATGAAACTTCTTGCAAATTTTCAAAGAAAGAGTAATATTTCTTTGTAAGAAAAGGCATCTAAGTTGTAGATTTAACAAATTCGTTGTCTAGTAAAAAAATCAGCATATGATTGTATTTACTCTTATATACCCCTGGAAGATTAGTTCATGTGTGTCAATTGTCTCATAATTAATTCCATTCACATAACAAACACATAGGTTGAAATTTCAACTAATTTCAATGTGTAGAAATGGAGAATAATCAAATAGCTTCTCGAGTAGTGTCTTTGTTAAAATTTATAGAATTTTAGAGTACTTAGTGTTCAATCAATGTATTTTTGGGGGATATAAGTCATATTTTCAATATAAAACTTTTGTGGTTTTATAAGTGTTTTTACTATTGGAATTGTCCTTTATATTGATATAAAATAAAGAGAGTTACATTAGTAGGGGTGAAAAAAAAACTCACGGTCCCACAAAACCCCATGAAGGCAACAATAAAACACCAAAAGGTAGCAGAGAATGGCATGTGGGCTACATCAAAACACCCAAAGGGAAAGCAAAGAGCGAGATAAGAAAAATTAAACCATTAGAAATCAATCACATGCCACAGCACCATGAGGAGGAGGAGGGTCATCCCGAGGAGGGATAAATACCTGCTATTCAGCTCGGCCGAGGCGATATCCACCTACCACCCATGGTCTCAAATCTACATCTATAAAGGAACCATATTTACTCATCCAAGGGGAGGATAACAGTTATAGTCTGCATGCCCAATGGTGGAGAGCCCCACCATGGAGAACTAACAATTCCCTTCCCCTCAAAGGTGGGCTCCATCCAAGTCCATATGAGGATGGAGATGAAGGGTGGCCCTATGGAGAGGTAGAATGGTGACTGTGTGAGTGGCTTCTATGACCTAGTCTTGTAGGTGGTGGAAATTGAGATGACGATGGATGAGGTGGCAGTGACAAAGAATGTGGTGGGACTCAAATCATAATGTAGGGTGCACCCCCCCAGTGATCAAGAAGATCATATAAATGAGAGAACTCCAAGTAAACCTTCACCGCTTGAGCTTGAATTTGTATGTGCATAGTAGATAATATAACCACTTTGTCATTAGTGGAAAACAAATAAATATATTGATCATGCTTGAATATTAAAGCATTGCGATATTTCAAAATACGAAACAAAATACAAGGTCGAAACAATTTCCATAAAGTATCAATATAATTTGTGATGGACTAAAGTCTCCAAAATAAATCCAGACGCTTGTGAAAGAATTTGGGATGTTAGGGATGGAATAAGGAATGAATCCATGACCATATTTCCGTAGTGCGGGGACATGACTAAAATAGGTGTTTAAAAGACTCGGGGTGGGAACAAAAGGTAACAAAAGAAACAAAAGGGGTATATGTGTTTATAAGTGTTTTTGTCTTTATGTGGTTTCACTTTTCATGATATTAAGCTTTTATATTGTTTTAGTTTTGTTAGTAGTATTAGATAATACGTGGTGTCAATTTTTTTTTTTTTTTAGAAAGTTTAGTATTATTTATATATTCATTTAATTATATATTTATTTTTAGTGTTTAACTAATTTTTTCATATTATTTATTAAGTTTTGTTTTAGGTTTAGTTCTTTTTAATTGTTTAGTGATATTTATTTTTACTTTAATTTTTTAGTTTATTATGTGTTATACTAGTCTTGGTTATAATTTGTGTGTCATGGGCATATTAAGTCTATTGTCGGTTTAAATTATGTCATTTTATTTTCAAAAGTTTTAAGTATAAAAATTAATTAAATATTACTTTTTAATTGTTTGTTTTATTTTACTATTTAATAAATTCTAAGTCGAGTCGAGTTCAAGTCAAAATATTGTAAAAATAAAAAAACATTGCCTTACGGATGTATTTTTGGTGTAACCCGACATCCTAACAAAATATGTGTTTCACATTGAGGGGAAGATTTAATAGAAAACATGGAAACCATTGAGCTTCACATATTTATTCAATTGAGTTAGCGGCATGTCTAGTAGAGGATGTAGGAAACGAAGGTTGAATTCATTCATTGACCTCTCGTCATTTGCACAACAACGGGCTTCATTTTGCTTTATGGTGACATCTTTTTAATTTGTTTTCTTTATGTTGTGATGTGTGGAATAAGGAAAAAATATTGTACTTGTTCACTTGGAATGTGTAAGTATTCCTAATGTACTCTTTTAATTATGCTTTATGATATGTCTTAGAAGGTGAAGATATGTAAATAATTATATATGAGGGCAGCTAACTGCAAAGATCCTCATTGCAAAAATTTTCATACTTATTCATTGATTGGATAGTGAAAGTACATTCACCAGAAGTGAAATCAATATCAGTTCTTGTATGTATGTGTATTAGTAGAAGTGTGTGCATCTGGTGATATGTTCATTGTGGTGAAGCGGGTGGTCATGTGCAACAAGATCCAAATAGTAAGATCCAGGACATCAATATGCGAGACCTAAAAATATGCGGTGACACATAATTATGTTTTCATTGCTCATTGCCCCATGTTTGCACTAAGGGGGAATTTTGGGAATTAATTAAATTTAGTGCTCACATTGATGAGAAAAATACATTATACGAGATAGAATATAAATGAGTTATTTTTACAACTCATATTAGATATTAATGTTTAGTAATTGTTACGAGTTGTTTAACAACTCGTATATATTGAGTGGAGTGGTTATATAATATGACATTATACTCCTTAATAATAGGAGTTGGAGATAAATTAGTTGAGTTATATGAAAATCCTATATATTTATGTATTTTCATATCTGAAATTATTCAAAGAAATATTATTGTGTTCAATATTCTTCTAAACTTTGAACAACTTAGTCATCTTGGTAGATGAAAATTTGGGTAGCACCTACACATCCCAATCACTTGATAAGAATATGGCCTCCTATTATCAATCCTCACAATATTTTGTCCCTAACAAGATGATGTATGTCATGGGATACCAAGGTTATGGGTGTGGGCTACATGAATAGGGTGTGTGATAACCTTTTCAGGCACATGAAAATATAGATAGATCTGACATTGGTATTGATCCTTATGGGACACCACCTATAGAAATTGATGCTACATATTCTTAATTTGAAGATAAGTCTTTTGATTATGACATTAAACCAGGGTCCCCTTGTAGTCTCTATGAATACCTTTCCTCCACAAACCTATTCTCTACGAAACTGCAATTTTAACCCGATCTCCCTCCACTAATGAACTAGATCTTATACACCCATCCCTTATTGATTGGGACCAAAAATGACACATATCAATTAATTTATTTCAAAATGAGGAAGCAATCACATATTTTATGGGGTTAGGTGATGATATTCCTACTGGGGATCATAAGAAAGGGTTCTTCATTAACCTCAACGCATACATGTACTTTGGGGAGGATGCTTTGACTTCTATGGTTAGCAAAAAGACAAATAGGATCAAATATATTACAAAAGCCCAAAAATATAATATCTAAGTCCCATAATGAAAACCTATTTAAGGAACTTGTGGATAAACAATGTGAAAAATGAAAAATATATTATGTAAGTGATCATTCTATTGGTGAAAATATTGTTGAGACATAAATAGAGAAAGAAATAAATCTCCTTCCTAATCCTACATGTATGGAGGATGGTTCCAAGTTATTAGTAGAAGATAATATTTATGTTAACATTATCATAAAGGAACAACCTAAAATTTTCAAGTTAGGGGCATCTCTTACTTCACAAGAACGAACACCATTCACTACGCTTCTTAAAGAGTTTAATGATGTGTTTTCTTGGTATTATGTGGATATGCTAGGATTATATCCTTCCTTGGTTGTGCACAATTTAGTTGTTAACGAATCAGCTAAGCTCATAAAACAAAATTTGTGCAAGATGCACCCACATGTATCTCTCTTGGTTAAAGAAGAGCTTGAGAAATTACTGGTAGTAGGTTTTATTAGACCTATTGATTATTTAAAATGGATCTCTAATATCGTGCATGTTCACAAGAAACCGAGTTAGAATCAAGATTTACATATACTTCAAGGATATTAATAAGGCATGTCCTAAAGATGATTTTCCTCTTTCTAATATCGACATGATTGTTGATTCTACTATGTAGGACATGAAATATTATCCCTTATGGATAGATTTTATGGATATTATCAAATCAAAATCACCAAAGATGACCAACATAAGACATCTTTCACTACTCCTTGGGGAACCTTCTATTATTAGGTCATGCCTTTTGGCCTTAATAATGAAGGAGCCACATATTAATGTGTTATGACTATTATATTTCACAATATTTTGCATTATATATTAGAGTATTACATGTATGATATCCTTTGTAAATCCAAAACCATAGCAGAACACCCAACAATCCTTCGTCACATTTTTAAGTGGATTTGGGAAAATTATGTCGGTTAAATCCAAAGAAGTGTTTTTTGGTGTCCTTTCAAGAAAATTATTGGGTTTATATCTAGAAGAGGAATTGAAGTGGATTTGGCTAAAATTACAACTATTACTCACATGCCTTCTCCCACAAACTTAAGCAACTTACAAGGAAATATCCAAGCTATTCACATATTCATTTCCCAAATTTATGATAAGTGACATTCCTTTACCCATCTTCTTAAAAAAATAGTTGATTTCCATTGGGTTCCCAGATCTTAACAAGTTTATTCCCAAGTGAAGCAATACTTAGCCAATCCACTTGTTCTAATACCACCTACCCTAGGTGAACCCTTGGAGCTACATATTTCAGCTAACCAATCAGCTATAGGCGCACTCTTAGCATAATATGATGCCAAACATAAAATGAAAGGCATCTATTATCTTAGTTGCACCTTAATATATTATTAAATTAATTACCCAAAAATTGAAAAGGAATGCTTAACTGTTGTTTTCACTTTCCAAATATTTTTCCATTATATGCTTAATAAAAAACCAAGCTTATATAAAAAGTTTACCCTCTTAATCATCTCTTATATAAACCCTCTCTTACTATGAGGAGGGTCAATTGCACCATATTACTCACTGAGTTTGACATTGATCAAAGAGCAATCGAGGGAAAGTCTTAGTAGATAAAAGGTAGAATCTCCTTTACTAGGAACATAACCAATGAGTCTTGACTTATCGACACTTTTTATTGTTTTTGAAGAATCTACCACATGGAAGATATAATTTTATGGGTCCTTTAATTTCAATGGTTCAAGTGTGGGTGTTATCATGATCACCCCTATAGGTGATATGATTCCAAGAGCTTTCAAGATTCGCTTCCCTTGTACTAATAACATTGTTGAATATGAGGCCCTTATTACTAGTCTAAAAATCTCCATCAAATGGAACATTACCCAAGTTAAGTTCATCAAAAAATCTCAACTCATTATTAAACATGTTAATGATGAGTACAATGTAAAATTTGGGAAGATTATCCCTTATAAGCATATAGTGAACATTCTTAAGGAATATTTGGTCCAAATATCCTTTCAGTAAATACCAAGAGTTTAGAATAAATCTATGGATGTCATGGCTATGATTAGTTCACTATTAGGCCTCTCATAGGATAATGAATAATTTCATTTTCTTATGGAACATTTAATGGTCTATTCTTACGAAATGCCAGAATTATGTTTTGTATGTGAATTTGTTGGTCTCTTTCCATATGATACCTAGATATTTATAACTACCTACATGATGGTACCTTCCCACCTAACATTTTCCACTCTCAAAATCCTACTCTTATCTAGCAAATAACGTGGTATAACATCGTTTGGGGCACTCTCTATCATCAAAGATATGATGAGACTTTATTATGGTGTCTTAATTGAGAAAAGGTTATCCAAGCAACCAAATAAGTGCTTGGGGAAATCTATAGTGCTCATATTAGTGGCTTGGTTCTAGAAAAGAAACCTCTATTCATAAGTTATTACTAGCCTACTATGGAGATAAATTGTTGTTAGCATGTGAAGAAATTTATCTTTTGTCAAAGGTATGGAAACTTGATCCATGCCCCATCTCAACCTTTAAATGCTATCACTACAACATGGTCATTTTCCAAATGGGGAATCAATCTCATAGTGAAGCTTACACTTACTTCATCAAATGGCCATAAACATATCATCCCCATAACTTAATACTTTACCAAATGGGAGGATTTTGTTCCTCTCACCTATGTTATTGGTTTTTAGATATCCAAGTTTATCATGACCCGCATCATTTTTCATTAAGATATCCCCTCCACTATTTTCTATGACAATGGTAAATCCTTCAAGATTAAGCAAGTGAAGACCATGTTAGTGCAAATCAGCAGCACCCACGGATGTTGTCTCGGATTTCTAGTTTGGTATTAGACATCCAGTGTGATTGCACAACATTGAATCTTTTCCCCAAGTGTGGGACTTGTAAAAATGGGAAAAGAATCTCTAGATTAGAGGCTAGTTCCTCAACTCCTCTGATCAGATGTATTTCTTGAAAATTATAGAGGTTTAAACTCAAAATCCTACTCTAAATTCCAAGGGGACAGAGATGAAAGATGCAAAAGAAATAAAACTAAGACTAACAAGGTGATACACCAAAGGAGTGGTGAACATTTACTTCTATAAATTGACACAGATCACAGAAATGCAACAAATACCATACACAAACTGATGAAAATGTAATGAAAGACCAGAAATGAAGCAAACAACACAAGAAGAGGACTGAAAACTCATTCACAAAGCTTGCATTGTCATTTCCAATGTCAAAAATACATGCATTACAACAGCAGAGAGGCAGAAAACATGTTGTAGTCTTGGAAGAGGTCTGATATTCCACAAAATCACTTTCCAAGGTGAAAGAGGGAGTCTGCAAAACATAAAAATGTCCAACCTTTACAAAATGAGCCAAATCTAGCTTTTAACAATGAAAATTTGAGCTCAGAAGAAGAAACACGGGAAAACATGAAAGGATGCTTCAACCACTGACCAAATTGTATTAAAACAGCATGGGCACCCTCAAAAATTCATTCCCAACATTTTTGACATGTTTGGGAGAGAATGCAAGCCATACTTCATTAAAATGGTGGTTGAAATGTCGGTTTGTTCTCCTTCCCGTGCTGAGGAATTTTTTATTTTCTCTCTCCAAACCCCACCAAAACACAAAATTGAGCCCTCCATCATGTAGATAATTTCACCATCTTTCCAATGACACCAAGAACGCAAAATCCAAGCTCTGGATCAAAAGTTATGCCCTTCTAAAGATTTAGGGCAAAACTAGGGCAAAATTGAATTATGGTGGGCCCAAAGTTTAAATTTTTCCTCTTTTTGACTTTGGGAAAAATTCCCCAAAAATCTTCACCACCTAAATTTTTGATGCCACATGGCATGTTTTGATTGGACGTGGCCTTCCCCTTACCATTTTACACCTTTTCGGTCTTTGGAAATTTTTCCAAAAATTTCCGCCGGCCTGACGCTTCAAGGACATGTGGCATGTTCTTATAGGCCCTCGGGGGCATGCTTCCAAATTTTTCTTTGACTCTGACCATTTCCCCAAATGGGACATGTGGAGCCTTGTCATTGGCTTGGGCCTAAACAAGCTCTTTCTCCTCTGTGGGCCTGCCTTAAGGTTTTCGTCGCCACATGGACACGTGGCATGCTCTGATTGGTGCGGGCCATCAGGGGCGGGATTTCATCACTTTATTTTCCATAATTTGGTGAAAGGGAAAATTTCCCTTCACACTTCCACCTCCCACTAATCTGAGGACATGTGGCTGGTTTTGATTGGCTGCAGGCCTTCGCTCCAAAATTTCCCATTGCGCCAACTTTGGAATTTTTTCAAATTTCTTCCCGTCGGTCCGAACTCCAATGACCCCATAGACACGTGGCCTTCCTATTGGTTGGCAGGCCTTCAAGCTGAAACATTTCTTTGTGCACCCCACCAATACTTGATGAAAATTTTCTAAGTTTCCTCCACCCCCGCCATTCCGATGCCACGTGGCACTTCCTGATTGGTCGCGGACCTCCATGGGAAATTTTCCCTCCAAAACTCCACCGAGCCATAACTTGAAAAATACAAGGAGTTAGAAGGAAAACTTTACCATTCTGGAAAGCTGAGAAGATTCTCTATCCAATGAAACCATTTCCAAAAAATTTTGAGTGCCTAAAAATAAAAAAATTTGACTGAGGCACAAGGAAGGAAGGAATGAAGGGAGTTAGCCAAAAAAAAAGCAAGGGGCTTATTTTGGATAACAATTTTGGTGACTCAAAGGGGTCATCTACCTACTTGGATGAAGTTACCAGTTTCTAAAGCAATCCATTGGGCATGGAGTCATCAAATTCTCTACTTGGTACCCCAACTGATTAGAAAATTACAAGGAGGAAGATTGTGAGAGTGGAACATCATCCTGATTTGGAACATGACCTGCAAATGCATTTCTGGGACAACAAGCTTGTGCCAAAGCACTTAGGAAAGTAAAACTAAGCTACAACAAAACAATGTGCATAAGCACTTGGAGGAATGAAAATCTAAACTAATATGTACAAGGTGGAGAATTCCCTTCTAGTAGCAATGCTTTAGATGGATTCCATTAACTGGAATTAGCAGTTCTTCACCATCCAATGTAGACAATTTGAAGGCATTGTTGTTCTTACATTTTGTTACCATGTAGGGACCACTCCAAATGGCATCAAACTTTGAATGCCTTCCTAGATTTACTCGGTCTGCATCCCATTTCAACACTAGATCTCCAACTTGGAAGGTTTAGCTTTAGCCTTCCTATCAAAGGTCTTCTTGATCAAATTTTGATCCTTCTCCATTACTTGGGCTGCATGTTCTCTAGCTTCTTGGAGCTCCATCAATTCTGCATATCTAACCTCCATGGGTTCAAACTCTAACAATTCCAATTGCTTCATGAGTTCCAACGTTGGCAACTCAAGTGACATGGGAAAAATTATCCTCTCTTCCATAAACAATCTTGAATGGAGAGTTACCTGTGGACCTCTTGGGAGTTATCCTATCAGCCCATAAGGCTGATTTCAGTTTAGTATGCCAAGTCCTCTGATTTTCATCAAGATTCCTCTTGATGATCCTTAACAAGTTCTTATTGGTAGACTCATCTTGGCCATTACCTTGAGGGTAATAATTTGATGAAGTGCTCAAATAGATCCCATTTTTAACAACCCATTCAGTCACCTTTGATCCTATGAATGCCAAAGCATTATCTGATATTATAGTGGTAGGTACACCAAATCTAGTTACTATCCCTCATAGAAGTCTAGAATGCTAGATTCATTTGCTTCTTTGAGTGCCACTACCTCAGTCCATTTGGTGAAGTAATCTATGGCTATTAGAATCCACTTGTGTCCTTGGCTTGAGTTTGGGTTAATGACTCCAATGAAGTCCAAACCCCATTAGCATGAATGGTTGGTCAACTAAAATTGGGTGCAATGGAAGGGCAAACTAATCTTTCTTTTCCTGTGAAGAATGCACAACTCTTGCACCTCTTGATCCATGCATAACAATCACTGAATACCTTGGGCCAATAATAGCCAACCTTCATGATCTTGAGGGTTGTCACTCTTGGAGCAAAATGACCCCCAGCTGATCCACCATGGAACTCTTCTAGCATCCTATTAATTTGGTTTGTTCTAATGCATCTCAAAGTAGCACTCCATTTACATCCTTTTGAACAAAACACCATCAACAAGTGCATATGGGATAGCCTACAATCTGAAGTGTCTTCTCTTGGTTTTGTTCATCTCTGAGGGCATAGATCTGTGTGTAGGAAGTGCATTATGTCTTGGGTCCAGCAAGGAGTGAGGACACCATCATTCTCTTCTTGAACATTTCCTTGTTCTTGGTTGTTTTGCAGCACTAAAACAACATCTTTTCATTACTTGCTTCCATTGATTTGCTCAAGACCAACTGTTCACATAATCCCTTTCCTCTGACTAGCTTGGTGACTTTGATCTCAATGTCATACTCCATGACATGAGTAATCCACCCTGCACGTTTTTCATTTAATCTATTTGTTGAGGAGGAAGTCTTTAACTCCCACATGAGAAACCAACAGTTGAACCTTGTTGTTTGAAACTAGATGCTTAAATTTCTTCAAGCTCCTAATCACTGCAAGAACTTTCTTCTCAATGAAAGAATATCTCACCTCATAGTCCTCCAATCTTTGGCTAAAGAAAGCAATTGGCTACTCTGCATTTTCTTTGTTCTATTGTACTAAAATTGCAGAGATTGTATCATCACCTCCAAATGCATAAAGGATAAAATCCTTGGAGAAATCTGGGTTAATGAGAGTTGGAGCTTGTGAGATAGCCCCTTTGATTGCCTCAAAACTTTCTTTGCCTTCTGCTGTCCATTTGAAAACCATGCTTTTCTTCAACATCATAGTTATTGGTTTGACAAGGGCTGCAAAATCTGGGACAAACCTCTGAACAAAATTTATTCTTCCCAAGAAACTTTGAAGGGCCTTCTTGTGGCTTGGTAATGGCAGTGCTCTTATGGCTTCAACCCTCTCTAGATCAATTGATAATCCTTCTTTGGAAACAATATGGCCAAGGATTTTCCTTCATGAGCAAGGAAAATACATTTTTTGGGATTCAAGGATACCCCAAATCTTCTACATCTTTGGAACACTTGTCTTAGATGAAAGAGATGATCTGCTGCACTTTTAGAAAAAATAGTGATATCATCTAGATATATCAGCACTATCTTATTGATTAATCCCTTGAACGCCATATCCATTTCCCTTTGGAAGGTAGCTCCAGTGTTGGAAAGCCCAAATGGAATTTTTCTATATGCATAAGTTCCCCATTTGGTGGTGAAGGCTGTTTTGAACTGATCATCCTCCTTTACCATGATCTGATTATACCCTAAATAACCATCTAGTAATGAAAACCTCTCAGAGCCAGCAACAATTTGTAAAATCTGCTCCATAGAAGGGAGTGGGTAGTGATCCTTGAGGGATGCTCTATTCAAATCTCTAAAGTCTACACATAACCTGATTTCTCCACTCTTCTTCCTAACTGGAACTAAGTTTTCTACCCAACTAGAATGCTTGATAGGAAATATGATACTTGCCTCTATTAACTTATTCAATTCCTTTTCATAAGAGGCTCCATGTGTGGATTGACTGGCCTTTGTTTTTGCCTGATGGGCTTAGCACTTGGATCCAATTCAATAGTGTGTTGAGCTAGCTTGGGATTGAAACCTTTCAAATCTTCATAGCTCCAAGAAAATACATCAGGGAACTCTTGACAAAGTTGCATAAACTCATACCTTTCTTGCTCGGTTGCTTAACTTTACCAATTTGAAGTGACTTGCCTTCTCCTACCAAGATGGGCATTGAATCTTTTCCCTTGACTTGGATGTTTGCTTTCTCCTTTCTGAATTGATCATTAGGATTAAAGATGGATTCCAAAGTGACAAGTCCTTTTGGCAGTTTGTTGGTTCTCAGCTGCACCACTTGATCACCATACTACTGTTCTAATTTTTCTTGATTCTTGGCTGAGAACTCAACCTCTTCTTGCAAGAAATTGATGATTTGCTGATCATTTTCAAACACTTTCCAACTTACATTATTGTCTGAACTGATGGCCTTACAATCACATGAATGCTTGGTTGTACTTTATCTTCTTTGATACTTTCAACAACATCAAAGGCTGCCCTAACTCTACGCAAGCCTCGTCAAAGACTTGGTTTTCTTTCCTAGGGATGGAATTGATGCCAAAGCCTTCAAAATCCTCAATGAGGTCCCACACCCTATTTTATAACACTTGAGTAGATCATTTTTGGCAGCATGCTGCCCTTTAACTTGATTGACAATCAGCTCACTGTCACCAAAGACTTGTAAGTTTTTTATACCCCTCTTGATTGACCAATGCAATCCTTGTATCAAAGCTTCATATTCAACAGTGTTGTTAGAACATGCAAACTGAAATCTAAAAGTTGAATAATATTTATGCCTTGGGTGAAACAAGCATGGCTCCCCCTCCTGCACCTTGTCTACTTCTTGATCCATCAAATAATAGCTGCCATACCTCATTGTTATCTTTATGATCTAGCTTGGTGATGCTAGGAATAGGCTGATTTTCTTCATGTATGTAATAAACTCCTAGTTCAGATTCTTCTATTTCTTGTAGGGATCAAAATCATGTACCTTGCTTGCCCATTCATCAAGAGTCAAATATGGGATGCTTCCAACTTTGGTGTCATCTTCATCTGTGCTTGGATAATCTTCTTGATCAAATGCTGAACAATTGGCATTGATTTGGCTTGGAGTATGAGGCTCAATGTGAAAGTTTGCAATAGGTTCAGATCTGATTGTGGCCTTTCTTCCATATCTGGTTCTAAACAACATATGTGACCAATCAACAGATAAATAGCCTCCAATTCTAGCTGTGAAATCCCTTAACAAGCATAGGGCAAAGAGTGGTGGCAAATCTATCACTGACATCTTTTAAAATAGTGACATTGGGACATGCATGCAAAGTAAGATTCAAATCTTTAATCACCCCAACTGTTGTTACTGTTGTCCCATCCAGTTGCACTACCCCTTTGGATATGACTTCATATTGGAGGCCCAGTTGATCAGCTATTTGCTTGGGCATTACAAAACTACTTGCCCCAGAATCAATCATGCAATTGTGTACTAACTTATCTCTAATGATCAATGAAACATAGAATGGAGGGGGCTTCAAAATTTTACCTTGATATCCTCCATGATTCCCTTCAGGTTGAGTAGCATTTGTGAGTACTTTCTCTTGCATATGAACTTGTTGATTTGAAGATGACCAATCCTTCATGGCAGCTTGTAGAAGATCCCTTTGGCCTAGGATGGATAATGATTCCCACATTTATATATTCACATTTGTCTTCTTCATTTGCTCAATGATGCTAAATGGGGATGAAACATCTCTCTATTGTCCCTTAACCTACACATTCCTTTCTTTCACATGGGCTGTAATAGCTGGAATTTGAGCTGATCTAGAATGTGGCTTGGGCTGCCCTTACATGTTTGGAACTAGATTTTGCTTACCAGCACTTTGTGGAGTGATGGAAGGTTATGGATCACCTGGAGCTAATGACTTCCCCTCACCAATGTTCCTTTTCTTTGACCTTGTATTGGCAGCCACATTCTGAGACACTATTTGATTCATGCCACAAAAATCTTCAGCTTGCCAGTTCACAAGTGTAGTATCACTTGGAGTTGTGTTTTGTTGAGATGTTCCTTGTTGTTGGTTTGTTTCTTGATTCACCTCACTCTCTACGCCAGTTGTTGTCACCATCAAAGCTTGGTTCAAAGCACCATTGAAGAACATAGATTGGTTGTGAGGTTCATTTCATGGGAAACACCACTCATACTCTTGAGCTATATTGTTTTGCATTGGCACTAAGGCTTTAGAGGCAAATGCAACATTGGGATTATATGGCTGAAATGGTCTATTAGTAGGAGGCCTTACTTGATTTTGATTTACTGAGATTGGATGGTGGCCTATTGGGCTAATATGGTTGCCTATTAGGATGAGCTTGAGGCCGATAAGAAGGTCTAAAGCTTTGGGCTTGCTTTACCTCTTAAGTGTAACCAGCTCATTGCCTAAATTTTGCAATTGTTTCATTTGACTTCTTGAAGTTTTCATTTGAACTTTGATTTCTAGGAGTGGGAATAGGAGCTATATTAGGTGCTTGACTAGTGCTTGGACTTTCTAATTTTGGATACAAGGGCATGGGAGGCCTAGGGGCTAGCTTACCAACTTGAATTAAACAATTTTCAGCCCTAATGGCAATGATATAAGCTGTAGGTATAGTGGTACCTCCCATGGATTGAATTAACATAGAAATATCAGAATTTAAAGCTTTAAGGTAGTATAGAAAAGCACCTTCAGCTGTTAGCCTTACTACCACTAAAATTCTATCCCAAGTCCTTTGAAATCTGAAGTTGAAGTCTGTTTGCTGCTCATTTGGAGCTCTCTTGATGGTTGTCAATTGTTCCAATAGAGATAATTTATCTCCCTTTTCTCCAAACTACTCATGGAGAGCTATGCATAATTGATTCCAATTTTGGATAGAACCAGCCCCAAGGCTTCTAAACCATTGCAATGCTTTCCCTTTGAATGAAGATGCCAACAATTTGACAGTAATTTTCATCTCAACAATCTCATGGATTGCACAAACATTAGAAATGTCTTTGACATGATCACCAGGAGTGGTCTGATTTTCTCCAATAAAGTATGGAATGTTCTTTAATGTTGCAACTGGAATTGGATTTTGTGCATTGAGAGCAAGTGGACTGTTGCCAGTGAAGTTGACATAATGGTTGGGTTGTGCCATTCTGATTGGCCTGAGAACCCTTGTTGATTGACTAAAAGGTCTACCATGTGGAGGAGTTGATAGAGTTCTATTTGGTGGAGAGGGAGACCTTTGAATTCTTCTTCCTCTCTATCTTCTTCTTGGGGATAACTGCAGATACTCAAACAATTCTTCCTCTCTCTTGACTCTTGACCTTCTCATGAATTTCTTCTCATAAACCAATTGATTTTTCTCTTTGGAGTCACCAGATGTGTAAATTAGGGCTCTTTTCAAGCAAGAAATTACAAAAAAACACATCAACTTTGTTGCAATGAAGATGAAGACCTCTAAGGTCCCACCGGCATGCCAAAACTTTTAGTGCAAATCAGCAGCACCCTTGGATGTTGTCTCATATTTCTATTTTGACATTGGACATCCAGTGTGATTGCACAACATTGAATCTTTTCCCCAAGTGTGGGACTTGTAAAAATGGGAAAAGAATCTCTAGATTAGAGGTTGGTTCCTCAACTCCTCTGATCAAATGTATTGCTTGAAAATTGTAGAGGTTTAAACTCAAAATCCTACTCTAAATTCCAAGGGGACAGAGATGAAAGATGCAAAAGAAATAAAACTAAGACTAACAAGGTGATACACCAAAGGAGTGGTGAACATTTACTTCTGAAAATTGACACAGATCACATAAATGCAACAAATACCATGCACACAAACTGATAAAAATGTAATGAAAGATAGAAATGAAGCAAACAACACAAGAAGAGGACTGAAACTCATTCACAGAGCTTGCATTGTCATTTCCAATATCAAAAATACATGCATTACAATAGCAGAGAGGTAGAAAACATGTTGCAGTCTTGGAAGAGGTCTGATATTCCACAAAATCACTTTCTAAGGTGAAAGAGGGAGTCTATAAAACATAAAAATGTCCAACCTTTACAAAATGAGCCAAATCTGCTTTTAACAATGAAAATGCAAGCCAGGAAGAAGAAACATGGGAAAACATGAAAGGATGCTTCAACCACCAACAAAATTGCATTAAAATAGCATGGGCACCCTCAAAATTTCATTCCCAATGTTTTTGACCATGTTGGGAGAGAATGCGAGCCATACTTCATTAAAATGGTGGTTGAAATGTCATTTCTATTCTCCTTCCCGTGCCAGGTGTTTTTTATTTTCTCTCTCTAAACCTCACCAAAACACAAAATTGAGCACTCCATCATGTAGATAATTTCACCAGCTTTCCAATGACACCAAGAACGTGAAAATCTGAGCTCTAGATCAAAAATAATGCCCTTCTGAAGATTTAGGGCAAAACTAGGGCAAAATTAAATTTTGGCGGGCCTGAAGTTTAAATTTTTCCCTCTTTTTGACTTTGGAAAAATTCCCCAAAAATCTCCACCACCCAAAGTTTCAATGCCACGTGGCATGTTTTTATTTGACGTGGGCCTTTCCCTTACCATTTTATGCCTTTTCGGTCTTTGGAAATTTTTCCAAAAATTTCCTTCGGCCTGACGCTCCGAGGACACGTGGCATGTTCTTATTGGCCCTCGGGGCATGCTTCCAAATTTTCCTTTGACTCTGACCATTTCCTTGAATGGGACATGTGGCACCTTGTCATTGGCTTAGGCCTAAACAAGCTCTTTCTCCTCTGTGGGCCCGCCTTAAGATTTTCACCAACCACATGGACACATGGCATGCTGATTGGCGCGGGCCATCAAGGGTGGGCTTTCATTCGCTTTATTTTCCATAATTTAGTGAAAGGTAAAATTTTCCTCTACACCTCCACCTCTCACCGGTCTAAGGACATGTGGCTGGTTTTGATTGGCTGGGGCCTTCGCTCCAAAATTTTCCATTACGTCAACTTTGGAATTTTTTCAAATTTCTTCCCCACCGCTCGAACTCTAACGACGACCCCATAGACACGTGGCCTATTCCTATTAGCTGGTGGGCCTTCGGGCCAAAATATTTCTTTGTGTGCACCCGGCCAATACTTGATGAAAAATTTCTAAGTTGCCTCCACCCCCGCCATTCCGATGCCATGTGGCACTTCTTGATTGGTCGCAGACCTCCATGGGAAATTTTCCTCCAAAACTCTGTTGAGCCATAACTTGAAAAATACAAGGAGTTAGAAGGAAAAATTTACCATTCTAGAAATTTGGGAAGATTCTCCATCCAATGAAGCTATTTCTAGAAAGTTTTGAGTGCCTAAAAAATAAAAAATTCTAACTGAGGCACAAGGAAGGAATGAAGGGAGTTAGCCAAAAAAATAAGCAAGGGGCTTATTTTGGATAACAGACCCTTTTTCAATGATTTAAGATTCATCAAAAGTGGTCTATCCTAATTAAACTCAATGTAATGGGAAAGCTGAGGCCATGAAAATGCATGTTCACATTATGGAAAAGTTGGTCAATAAAATAGGCGTTAATTGGCACCTCTGAATCCATCATGCCTTATGAGCTTACCATACTTCCATCCACATGCCTACATGTGAAACTCCATACTCTCTTGTTTTTGGATTTGAATCTATTATTCCCTTAGAGATATATATTCCCCTGATAAATCCTTATAATATTATCTAGTTAATGAAGAGGAATACAGAGTAGCTAAACTGGAAGAGCTCAAGTTGTTTGATCAAAAAATCCTCCATACATTGGATCACCTCAAAGTATATCAGAATTAAATCCATGCTAGTTACAAAAATCACATTATTTCTCATGAATTTGAGGTCAAACATCTTGTTGTCAAAGAAAACCAGTTCAATACCACCAAGGAACATAAAAATATAGGAAAATTTGATCCTAACTAGTTCTGACCATATATTATAGTGGCCAAATTTGGTTTAGGAGATTATAATATCGCTCACCCTAATGGTTCCAAGATTCGAGATCCTATGAATTTCATGCATATCAAGATCTTATGCACATAAGCTTAGGGTTTTTTCAAAAAACAAAAAAACATACAAAAATTAAAAAAATTAGAACAAATCAAAAAATAGTAAAGATAAATAAAATTTTCCACATGTGAAAACGATCTAATTATGGCACCTTGGGAATGTAATTTGGTGAAAACTAGTTTCCGGAACCATATGAGGATGGATTTATTCAAAACCACCTCACACATGGGGGTATGATCACTCGTTCCTACCTTTTCATTAGCTTGGGTTCGTAATCTTATGGAATATATCCCTCTTTGCCTTGATATGACTTGTATTATGTTTGTATATATGCGTGGGATTTTTCCCTTATATGTTTTCAAATCTCACTGGGTGTATCTTGGTGTCTTGTTTTTCCGTACATAGTTTTATAAAACCTAGTAAATCTAAAAAATCAAAAACCTAGAAAATTCAAAATACTTAAAAATCCTAGAAAATACGAAAAAATAAAAAACCTAGAAAATCTAAAACATCCAAAAACCCTAGAAAATACAAAAATATAGAAAACATAGAAAATACAAAACATTATAAAAAACTATAAAATCCAAAACATTCATAAAACCTAGAAAGTCCTTAAAAATCCAAAAATTATCACAAAACCCAAAAATAGTGTCTACCACAAAAAAAAATACAAATGGAAGACATACTTCAAAACACCCTACTTCACCGCTTTCTTGCTATTTCTATAAAGACGATATGAAGATCACCTTATAATCTTCTTTCATAAACAAACTTTCTTATTATGTCTATATTTCCTAGTGTTAGAAGCACGAAAATTGAGAGGGGGTGAATCGAGTCTTAAAAAAATTGCTTCATTTATCAAACCATACAATCATCATTAAAATTGTCCATTAACAATACATAACCATGTGAGCTTATTAAGATGTGCAACATTCAATCATAAATCATGAAACAAGATACACAACACATGAACACCATATGTAAGTGGGAAACCCTCAAGGGGAAGAAAACCCACTAAAACTTTGCTTATATCACTTAAAATAAAGGAATTTAGTGAAGCACCAACTTCACAAGGAGAACCCGATGCTTAGTTTAGTAGGGTAAAAACCTACAAGGAGCACCAATACCTATTTTAGTGAGACACAAACCCCACAAGGAGGATACAACTCCCTAAGGTGATCAAGCACCGACTCAACCACCGGAAATGGATGATCATTGATAATAAGTTGCTCACACAACTAATGATGATCCAAGTTTAGATCCAAACACACCAAACCCTCATCAAGACTATTGGAATCATAATGGACTGAGAGGGGAGTGAATCAATCCTTACAAAACTTTAATCAATTTCAGATTTTCTTACTTAAACCATAAACCATTCAACCATTCATTAATGTGTGCATAACATTCAATCAAATCAACACAACCATGAAAGAAACACCATAACACAAGATATAAGTGGGAAACCCTCAAGGGGAAGAAAACCCACTAAAACTTATGATTATATTACACAAATCAAAAGTATTTAGTGAAGATCCAACTTCACAAGGAGCACCAACCACTAGTTTAGTAGAGTACCAACCCTACGAGAAGCACCAACCCCTAATTTAGTGAAGCACTAGCTCCACAAGGAGGCTCTAACCCCTAAGATGATTAAGAACCCAATAAACACCTTTTAATGAATATCTCTAATGTATTTTTTCTGCAGCATTGATAGAGATCACTTATTCAACTCACACACCTTCAAACCCTTGTTCAAACCCTCACTTCTTCACTCACTCAAAATCTCACTTTCTTCACTTGTCTTGGATTCAAACTCTTGCACACACTCTCTCTAAACTTCCTAATCCTATTAAATAAATTATCTCATCTCTGAAACAATGTCTTCATACCTATTATAATCACACACTTGGGTCACACTTTTTCCCTCTCTCAACTCTAGTGCAAATTTGAATTCAAACTTCACTTTTATATGCACTCCAACTCATAAACATAAAGGAGGTCAGTCCTATATCATAATTTCCAACAACACAACTTTAAAAATTCCAATAAATTCATTAAAAATATTCATAATGGACCCATGTAGGTCGACCATGCCCAAATGCACCAAACAAGCACAAATCTATCTCAAAACCACATCGCATATATGAGCTAAAACAAAAACACCATAACCATGATTTTTAAAGATTCCAAATTCCTCATACATGTGTCATATTACATATCAACATCACCCATGGTCTTTAATTAGCTTCCACCAATCAAATTATTCATGACTCACTCAAGAAGGCTCATATCCTTCTCAAAACAACTATTTCAAGGACCATGTATTCACTTTTGGGGCTCACAATCACCCAAGAACACCTAAAATATGGAATGTAGCCAATAATTAGAATCCCATGGACCTATAGATCACATCCATGATTGTTATAGCTCATGAAACATCCATATGTGCAAACCAAAACAACTTTCCTCTTCACCAAATTGAACTTCCCAAAAATAAATGTTAAAAACACAATTGGTTTACACCCTTTTTTCCTCTACCAAGACCTAAAAAGGCCTTTAATAGGAAAAAATCATCACTTTTCACTCTCTAACTGATAACAAACATCCTCAATCTTATAGCCTAAGCAATATTGTCCTAAGAAACAAGCAATCTTATTCTCCACAAATCAAACCAGTAAGGCCCATAAAATATCATAATCACGAGACAAACCATATAACACTATAAATCCCTTATAATTATATTTCTATAACATCTTACATTTCCTTCCAACTCCAAGTGGAAAGCCTTCAACCAATTCCATCTCTAAAAACTACTCAAAACTACCCCAAAACTGCCTTAGGACCAGTCTTCATAAATAGGGCACACTTTGACATTTAGAAGAACAACCATGATCTGAAACCATCATGTAATTTAAGTACAAATCCCATGACAAAAAAAAATGTCAATTTAGTTTACATCTCCTTTAGACAACCTTTCCTTAAACTAAACTTCTTCATAAAATTGCATTTTTCAGGTGGGGCACACTCATCACCACATGCTCTATATTACCTTTTTAGAAATATGGACGAGTCCTCTACATCATAACATAATCATAATAATAAAATAAATCCATTCTAGGCACTGATGATCAACATATTTCCTACTACTTTTGAGCTAGGGTTTCAAGCACACAAAAATTAGTTTACCTTCTTAACATTTGTTTATAAAAACCTGATGATGAAATGACCACATTATTTTTGTGAAACCTTGTTGAATCAATGAAAATATTCCTTGAAATCCAAAAGGTACCATACAAGTCACATAATTCATGGTGAGCATTATAAGGTGTAATTCGAGCTAGAAAACACTCTTTCTTGGACCCTGTTTCACATAAAACATCATAAATTAAAACATATTCTTCAAAATGGCTCCATTTTTTTCTCACACCTCTAGAACACCTCTGTGCACCATATCCAATCATCATCATATCTCAAATAGGTCTTCATATTTTCAACCAATATTATTTTCATGACAAGCCCTTAGGGTTTTACATGGTTTAGGCTAGGGTCAATTGAACCAACATTGTAACTCATCATGAAACCTCTCCAAAAGGCACTACCATACCTCGAACAAAATTTATGACATCCTTTCATTCTTCCATTATCTATCATGTCTCTATGACTCATCCTCATTCCTCCAAGCACCTAGAATGGGTCTAGATGAACACTTGCAATTGGGTCTTCGACATGTATGTACACCTTGAAACTCATATGAGTGCCTAAAAACTCCCAAACAATTATCTCCATGATGCTACCATGCTCCTTAAGCCACCAAGAAACTCCTTCCATCATGCATCGACATCTAGGCTAGCTAGGTCACCTGATTGTGCTTGCTAAAGCAAGCCAATATCAATGAATCACCCATTTAAAACTCCAAGTTACCAACTCCTCGCCTAGAATTTTATGACATATCTCCATCATCCTCTTTGTCATTAATGATATTTTGCATTAATGATGACACCTAGAACTCAACATGCCAAAAATATCCCCCTTTGTCATTGATGGAAAACTACCTAATATTCTCCCCATTTTTACATTAATGACAAAGTACATACCTGAGCATCATATTTTTCATCTTTCTTAGCTTCTCTGAATATTTATTTCATGAAATCATGACCATACCATCATACAAGCATGCAAAAATTGACATTTCTCACTAAAACTCTATTTTTACCTATTTCTCACCATGGGAACACTATAGTAGACCATATATTGATGTATACTACTAATGAACATGACAAAAATCCATTATTTTAATGTTAAAAACATCATCTTACCTCATTATTGTCTTATCTCAACTAATTCTTTCTCAAAATTGCTACAAATCTTTCATAGCTTGACTTCATACTTCCTCAAGGACTAAAATCCCTAAACTGATCCTTGAATGCATTTTGAACAAACTTTACCTTGCTCTAAGAACCCAATCACATCATGAACCAACTACTTATGACTCCCATTAGACTGTACCACCCTTATCTAGTGGAAAACACAAAATTTTGACTTCTTACCTTGATTTCTTGTCTTGAAGAGATATCAAACACTTCAACTCTTCCCTAAAGCACCTCCTTAGACTTCCATACTCTCTCTTCATGTTGTTTCACCCTTCTTTGGGTATATGACCTATGCCTCAAGCTATCATATCTGTAAAATTCATTTATTTAGCTATACAAGATACTTTAAACCACCTTATACATCTAAGTGAGATCAATAATGAGCGCCCTATCTTGGTGAGTTAATCAAACATGTAACATACCCTTTTACTCATGGAGAAATGAATTAGTCAAGCTAGTATTGCAACAAACCATTTTCATCTTTCTTACACTTCTCAAGGCCTATAAACTCCTTCTCAACATCTTCCATACTTGATTCAAGATAAATATAGGTTACCCCTACTCTAACAGACTTGTAGCAACATAATATGGCATGATAACCAGCTACATAGCCTCGTTGAATTACTTGACCAAATTTCCTTTGAAGACTGCTGTAACATTCTATAATTCTTCCTTCCTAGCACTTGTGAGCACCTTATATCACCTTTAATGTATACTCAAGCAGTAACTCAAGCTATCCTTACCTTTATGGACCAATACAAACTGTACCACATGACTCCCTGTCTTGAATGTTTTTATAGACATGTAGGATGATGTTTCAATCTATCATAACTCATTGACTACACCTAAAAGCATATCATAACCAATTATGCTCTCACACCCTTCATGACATCAAGGACCCTTGGTAGAGGAAAAAAATTATCTCCCTACTTTGAAAGTCACCTACACACATTTAGGTCATCATTTCTCCATTCCACAATCTTGACAAGATCACCTAAGCTATTAAAAATTTACCTTATTCTCTTGATAGCTCGTTGACTTGATTATATATTGACCCTTTTCATTCTACTTTCATGTAGTATGGGAAATTATAACATCACCATAAACATGTATCAAACTCAAATAAGCCCATCACATACTATGTAAAACTTGTAGCTTCCTATTTTATGCTTTTCATAGACACTTTAAAATGTGTAACAATGAACTTGACCTTACTGAGATGTATTAACACAAATTTTATGATCATGTTCCCTTTGAATTTCTCGTGAGAATTTAGAATATTTCACTACATAACCCATCACACTAGGGAACCCTAATTTTTCAATTTAAAACACCTATTTTGTTGTCAAAACACTATAACACCTCCATGAATGAAATGAACATACCTTGGTTTTATGACGCCCTTACATTGGTTCTACACATCTTCTTTAGAACTTAAATCATTATGCCATGTCTAAATAAATTTAAAAATCATGTAATCATCTTATTTACCTATTGATGACATTCATTCGACATGTAGCCACCATTTTACACTTACACAGACTCAAAGAACTCATTATGTCCTTCTTGAACATTGTTAATAATGAGTTCAACCTCTAAATTATGTTGAAATAACTTAAGAGACAAGAAGAAATCATATTGATACACTTAACCATAATTCAGGAGTAAAAAAACTTACTTGAAACCCCACTCACTCATGATCATACCTATAACACATTGTTTTCTCATTCATAGATCACTCTTTCTTGTTACTTCTTGAATGCATTTAGATATATGCCTTGTATAGTTTCCAAGAGAATTTTTTTCAAATTATGTGTATCCTTATTCATGTTTGATCAATTTTGTAAAACATCAAGACATCCTCTATACTACTTTCACTTCTTCATTCTACTCACACATGCTTCTAGTCATACTTCATGAGGAATTCACACCTAAATTTTGATGTATTCACTTTCACAGAGAAAACTTACCTATTTTGAGTACCCTTTTTCCCATTACACCTATCTAATTAACATTGTAGCATGTATTTGAAAGAATTCTACCTAGTTTGAATTTTTTTCCTTTAAACAAGGTCTCCTTATGCACGGTCTAGGACTTCTAAGAAAAATTAGCATCGTTACAATTTCAGAACTACCTGAAAATTTCAAATCTCTCTTATTATTATGTTAAGAACATATGGTGAAAATTTCATAATATTATATTCACTCCATCTCCATTTATGGAATTTTTCTCATAAACCCTAGGTTAGGATTTTCATAGAGCCCGAGAAGAGTCCTTTTTTGTAACAAAACACTTATTCTATGGATTAATAAATTCAAACTAACACCAAAATATCTATAAACACTTGGAGAAACTTTCTCTTTGAGGAATCTATGCATGAAAACACTATGAATGCATTCCAACATTGTGATTTGCTTCAAGTATCAAGACTTATTACCCTGATATGCATTATAAACCTTTATCTCTTTACTTGACATGGATCACCGACTCATACCAAGGACATACTTCAACCAATGACACTTCTCTTATCTTGACAACATGACATGATAGACTTTATAGATAATGAAGACTCATTAGAGAAATTACTTCATTCTTTACACTTGACTCATCATAACACAAAAATCTTGATAGATCAACAAGACCTTATGTTTAGACTTGGTGTATACACAACTTGGTTTGCATAATCGACCGAGAGACAATGGAAAATTTTATTCATTTGATATAACAACATGACTTCATACTTTTAAAATGTATTACTCGGACCAAACCCCTTTGTAACATTGATTACACACAAACAAATCATGACTTATAACTTTGAAGATGACACCATCAATAGTAACACATCCTTGAAAAATATGAATATACTATAACATCTCTGGCATGACTGTTACTATAATGACTTCCACTCTTGACTGTGTGAACATTGATATGTGATTTGTCTTAGGAAGGTGTACTCTTATGAATTTTGGAAATCATGTTTGCATTGGATAATGAATCATTGTTGAAAAGGTTCACTCTGTCGTGATTTTTTGCTTTCTTGAAAATGAGGCCATTCATCTCTTTGTTCACTTAAATTCACTTTTAAAGATGATGAACTTGTATTGTTGTTGTCATAACTTATTTTTTGTAAACAACAACACCTTGGATCAATTCCATTGATCCAAGGTATGCTTCAGTTCTTCTTACTTTTTTGTCTTGTTTTCTTGGCATTCGAAAAGAAAGATGAAGCTAGATTGGGCCTTGATTTGGTTACAGTTGTGAAGGACCCTTCTTCCGGGATCCCTACTTAGCATCAGGCTTTTAATGATAGGCTTGGGTCTTCTTACTATTGTTAAGGCGCTAAGTGGTGTATAGGGACCTTGGACCTAATAATAAAACACTAAGGTTGAGACCCTAGCCTAAGGGTAAATCTAACCTAAGTTGGGGTGTTCTATGTTTATTAAGTTGGAATGCAACCTAAGGTAACTATAGACTTACCTAAGAACCTAGGTTGATTTTCTAACCTAAGGGGTACCTTTCGACTACATAGAAATTTGCATTTTTGGTGGCATCGATTTTCATGGAATTAAATGGAATTGATTTTGGTTTTATTATGAAGGACTTCAAACTTTGGCAAAAGCGCAATAATTTTAGGAATGCTTAGTTGGCATCACCACCAAGTTAAGTTGCATACAAAATTTGAAAATAGACATCATGCCAAAGATAGATGGTAGTGGCATGGAGAATTAGGAGGGAACTAGTTATCCTTCGCATTTAATGACTTCATTTTTGGTGAAGAAACCACCTAGGAAAAAATGCATGGCGGGTTTTTGGCATGGTTGTTTTGGTCTTTTAGTTCATTTCAAGCTTTGGCTCTGCATGGGTTTTTTTGGTTCTTCAAACCAGCAGTTCTATTTTGGGTATTACTATTATTTTTGCATTCTTGAGCTATTTTGGACTTTGTGGAAGTTATAAGAAGAAGTGGAAGAGTTGAGGTGGGTTGACATTGCGTGGAGAAGAGGAGGTTGTTGGAGTTTGGCTTGGAAATATTCTACAAATCAGGAAGAAGCTCTATCAGGCATGATAGGCTCTACTCATTAAATAGTTTTTCTTTTATTTAAGTGATTCATAAAAATAACTCTTGCTCTTCTTGGGATGATCTGGTTTTGTTTGCATATTGAGTTGATCTCTTTCTATTGTGAATCTGAGATTGTTTTGAGAATGAGAATCAACCCTGTCTAAATTTTGTAAGGGTTCGATGTGTTGAAATATTTTTAACTCTCGAATGGGTTTTTCATGTGTACTCATTTTGATAGTTTAAGTTGTTATTCCCTTGTTCTTCTGTGAGAGCTTGTGTTGATGGTTTATGGTTTCAACTTCATTTTGACTGTGTGAACTAGTGTTGATAGTTGAAGTTGTTGAAGCTCTGTTTGGGTTGTTTAACTTGTGATCTACTTGGTTGTTTAAAATCGTGGAATAGGTTCGTGTAGTTTTGTTTCACTTTTGTGAAAACACTTCTGGGTATTACCTAGTAATGTACTAGCTAACGCACACGGTATTTGTTCAGATAATTTGGGAATCTATCCTTTGCATTTCTAAACATGTTCCTTGAAGGATTGTTGGAACACATTAAAGTGAAAAACGTGAAAGGATTCTTATTCTGAGTGTGATTTGGTTTATGGGTTTTACTTGAATGGGTTTTGTGGTAAGTGTTGTTTAACCAATTGTTATCAAATCATTTTCTGTGAAAAAGGAAATCTCTGAGTGATTTCCACAGGGAACAAATGTTGTAGTGATTTATTTTTGGGCACAGTTATAAGGAATAATGTTCACTAGGTTTCATCTCTTGTTGATCTTAGAATAACTTATGAACTGTTGCCATTGGTTTCTTGCAAGGGTAAACTCCTTTGTGATCTTGGAACAGTAACACGGTAGTGTTCATGACTTGAACTTTTGTTAACCCATCCACTTTTTGGTAGTAGTAAACAATTGTTCAGTTGATGGGAGGTGTTAGTTCAGTCCTCCTTATTTTTGTTACCATCTTGTCTTGTGTGATTACATCAACACTTTTGTTTCAGTCTTGTATTGTGGGAAGTCTTCAAGCACTTTTGTTTCAGGCTTATCTTACGTGAAGACACCTTTACTTTGTTTCAGGTTTGTCGATTTCATTATTTCTTCCCTTTGGATGGTTTAGAGATGTGGTTGAACTTCTCTTCTATTTATGACATACTTTATCATTCCTGTGACTCGGAAGATGGGATATTTCATGCTAAGGTATTCGTGGTTGTTATAGCTTCCATCTTGATTAGTATGATGTGTTGAATAGTTTTACTCTTCGTTCTTCATTTTCATGGGTTGTTGTTTAATCGATTGGGACCTGATCTGCTATCTATTTGGAATTTGGTGTGACTCCTTAGGAATGGTTGTGAAAATTTGGTTGATTGGATCTTGTGAACCTCATTTGGTTAATCTTGGGGAAATGGAAGTGGTTTTTCTTCCTCTCCTCCTTTCTTATCAACTTTTGTCTCATCTTGAGAAGATGTTGTCTTTATCTGGTATGTATTGCACACCATTTCTTGGTTATCTAATTGATATGGTTTTCGAAACATTGCTAGGTAATTCAGTTGTAGCTGATTTTGTTGGATGAAACATGTTTGTTGGATAAATTACTTAGAGGGTTTGATTTGACTGTTTGAAGTTAAAATTACTCTAAATTATCTCTTTCTCTATTATTAGATGCTAATGTAGAATCATTTTGGGGATGGAATGAAACTTCATTTGACTATTGTAAGTTCTTATTCCCAGTTTGGGCATGTTGTAGTGTTCATGACTTAACTGTTATAGAATCCTAATGTTATGTAAGAATTTAGCTACTCAGTTATGAGGCTCAGTGTAAGTTAGGACGGTTGAAGAATCCTAAACTACATCTTATCTTATATCATTGATTTTGTGGCATCTTATAATTAGGATGAATTTTATGAACAAGAAATGCATGATGGAGAATATTGTTAGAATGAATTATTGATTATCTATGCCTAAAGGATAGAGAGAAAAGTTATCCTCTTCTGTTTAAAAGGTTTCATTGAATGAGTGACCTTGTAAGGTAATAAGGTAAGGAAACATTAGAAGAGTTTAATTGATGCATTCTTTTCAAAAATATTGTTCTTTACATTCTTTTATTAAGGACAGTGGCATAAATAATTTATGTGGTTAGGTTCTAGGAATTAACCTTACTCATGTTTTGGAAATATCTCTTTTGATCTCCTTCTTTGTTTTGTGAGTTGTAATTTCTTTTGGTAATAACTTTCTGTATTGCTCAGGACTGTTCCTAAAATAGCAGAGTTCTTTTTATGGAACAGTTAGCTAAAAGCACATCGTTTTTAATGTATAGTGTTTATCATGCTCAGTTCAATGAACTGACTTGTGCTAGCAATTTTGCAAATGGACTTCATAAGTGAGGAAAGGAGAAAAGATCTTTTAGGATGTTACTTTTGTTTATCAAAGTGGTTGGATCTTTTTATGATGAAATGTGAATCTTTATTGAAATGTATTTGATGGAAAGGAAAGTTGTATTTGAATTGACTATGTTATCTTTGTTTGACATTGGAAATGTCTGAAGTGTTTGAGTTGTAAAAGTATGTCTCCTCTTGATAAATAAAGGTTAATGGAATGTAATGTACTTGATGTACTTCCTTTTATTATCCATGTGTGGAATGTTTTGAAAATATTCTATATTTTGTAAAGTGTGTGTTATACTCTCTTGGTTGATTTTAAAATGAATAGGGAATGGGAAGTATGATAAACCACCCTCCCTAATAAATATGCAACTTTTCAAGTTGACATTCTCCCTTTGATAACAGACTATATCTCTATGATTCTAATTAAATCATATGTTTGGGTTAGAATGAAACTTGAAGTGAAAACTATAATTTGCCAATGGGGTACTAACGTACATTAACTCACTTAAAAGATAATAGAAAGACATCTCCTTTGCAATTAATCTTTTAACTATTGTGAATAATGAAATGAAATTGAAAGGATTAGACTTCTTTCAATGAAGTCTAAAATTGTAAAAAGGTGCTCAGAACTTACATAAGATTGAGTCGGTGTAAGTGAGTAAGCCAATCCAACACAGATATGTGTGTTGGACCTATTATACAATCTTAAATCTGTATGTTGATAATAAGAGAACATAACATAAGGAAGAGTTAGGGTGAAGATTCATCTGCAAACCAACTTTTAATGCAGTTCTAACATGGAACCCTGACAATTAATTGGGTCTAATTATCCAATAGGGTTACTGTAATCAAACCTTGTTAAGGTAAATTAATAAGTATTCAACTTTATAGTTCAGGTATGTAAGTCGGGTTGAGGAAAAACTCAAGAGGATGTTGGTACACTCAGCTGCCGCATAGTACCTTCATGATGACTAGGGTCATCATGAGGATACTATGTTGTAGTTATCATGTCCCAACACCCTTCCAAATTTATTCTACTTGACTAACATAAATAATACTTGAACATAGTTCTTCCCTAGATGAAGATAGGGGCATGATCTAGTGTCGAGGTAAACTTACGATGACTTAGGATAACTAGACACACCTAATTGACCTAGGTTGATTGAGTATGTCTATGTACCCTTAGTCACCATGAGTATCCCTCTACACTGGGCTATGTGGCTACCCTTATCTAGGGTTAAACTTGAACAAGTGGACTGACAGGAGTCAGTGAAGACCATTCTAGATAACAGATGAAGTGGGGTGAAGGATGTATTCCGTTTGACATGTATGTTGTCTAGGAATATAAACATGAACCGTATGTTGAAAATCTTTGGCCAAAATATTGCAAGTTTTTGGTTGCGTTGTCCTATGTCACCTAGTTTAAGAAGCGAGATTTCAGATGAATATTGGTAATAGATATTCAGATAGGCCTCTTAAACAGAACACTTAAATACCCCGAAAAGGGTAAGAGAACCAAGTATACTTAGTATACAAATCATTAAGTTAACATGAGATATCGGTATGATACTGAGTCATGAAATGAGAGATCGAGTGTTCCACCGAGTCATTTACTGATTGCATATGGTTTACTGTTATGGGATTGATTGGTATGGAATGTGTGTTCTAAATTTTGATTATTTAGAACAAAGAACATTATTAAAAAAAAATCCCTTGTTTCTAAAGTTTTAAAATGGGAATGTTACATATATAGACTCAAAGACCTTCTCGAGGGACTCAACAAGACCTAAAACTCATACATATAGACTTTGAATTACAAGGAAAAATCAGATGTAGATCATGAACTTGCAAACTTAGAGACTTTTGAATAACATTTTCATGACTTGAATAACAAAAGGAGCTACCAACATACCTTGGAAACTTGATGACACACCCTAACATGCCTTAACATCATGAAGACATACCTTGAAAGACTAGTTAAGGTATCATACTTCAAAACCTATCTCCCCCTCTTTCCAATGCTTCATTAGGATCAATACACCTCTAAGAATCCTAATAGAGGCATATATTATCATGTTTAATCTAGAAGAGTGACTTGAAGAGGTCCCAACCCCTCTTAGAAACCTGAAAATCACTTCCATTCACTTGTTTCTGGTCTAAGTTCTGAAACATACCTTGATTTGCATCATCATTTGTTCTTATTGGAATGCGGTTATTCATTTTGGCTCCCAAGTCTTTTTCTTCCTTATAACATGCACATTTGGACCTTGAAAGTTTCTTCCTTTCCTTGTAGGATGATGACAGTCCCTAGAAACATGTCCAAGCCTATTTCAACTGAAGCACACAATTGAACTCCTACCTTTGTAGCCTTCAACCTGATTAGGTGGATCATACAAAAAATATATATCAATATGACCTCTCTCATGATAATTGTAACACACTAAATTCTTAGCTTGTTCAATCCTACTATCTCTCCATGGATTATTATCTCAAACAAACCTCCTACACTCCTTTTTCCTCTGACCAAAGCCATTACAAGTAAAACAATACCCATTAAAGGGTCTATCATACCTTGAGGCATTATGTTACCTAATGGGATTTGTCTTCACATTGTCTTTGGTGAAATTATCCTTCTTTCCATCCTTCTTTCTTGGTTCTTCATCCTTATTGCTTGGAACACTATCATCTTGCATCTTTTCTTTTCCCTTGAGGTCATCACTAAACCCCAAACCTACTCTATCACCTACTGATATTTGTTTTCCAAGAAGATCATCAAGATCCTTGGTGCTTTTCTCAAATTTCTGAAAGGACATATTATTCTTACCAACATCTAACAATTCTTCCCTTAAAAACTCTATATCCTCTTCAAATTTTGTGCACTTTCTCTCTTTTTCTTACAAAATTGAGACTAGGAACTTTACCTTTTACTATAGCACTCGACTAACTCATTTGGTTTGTTTGTCTTAGACCAATGTTTCTCTTCTAGATCATGAATCTTATCTTCATATCATTTGATCTGAGATCTCAACTTCTTGTTCTTCTTTTCAACATGCCTTAACTCATTTTGGATACACACTAGTTCATCTTCAACATCATCTTCTTCTTCCTCGAAACTCTACAAGAACCTAATATGAAATCACCCAATAATGTATAACCACCACTAGTAGATCTCATGGCATCTTTAGTCATGAATAAGATTTCATTTACTATATATTAATGATTAGATTTAAACTCAAAATCTAAAACACCACTACTTGCATCAGATAATAAAGCCTCTTCCTTTGTGTAAAAACTTATTTTTCCCTTCTTCTTATAGTCAAAATTATTGAATTTATTCTTACCTTTACTATACTTATGATTCTTCTTGTCATGATCATCCTCATAGTCTTCATCGCCTTCCTTTTCATTCCTATGAGGACACTTAACATAAAAATGACCTACATCACCACAAAAAAAACACTTAAATGGAAGATTAACTTTGTATTTTCCAAAGCCAACCTTCAATCTCATATCAAGCATGGAAAAGATTTTTTCATCTTAAAACTCAACAGCATCATCACCATCCTTGGCCTTCTTGCCTTTGGTCTTCAGTTAAGATTGAATTCAGTATCTTTGTTATTTGGTTTGGCATCAACAATCCTTCTTTCATAGGAAATAAAAGTCACCTGCATCTCATCCATCTTCAAGAGAGTCAAATCCTTGGCTTCTTTAATGACAGACACTTTGGAATCAAAATTAGGAGTTAGAGATCTCAAAACATTTTGAAATACAAATTCTTCCTTCACATCTTCACCTAACCCTTTCATGGTGTTGAAAACCTTATCAACCCTAAGAAAATATGTAAAAATAGACTCATCATCACTCATCTTAAGACCTTCAAACTAATTTATGAAAGTTTAGAGCTTAACAATTCTCACCTTTGAGTATCCTTCATAAAGGACTTGAATTTTTTTCCACATATCCTTAGCTGATTTTCATGACATCACCTTCACAAGCTCAAATTCACCTAGACCACACATGATAACATTCATAGCCTTTGAATTATCACTACACAACTTCTTGTCTACATTACTAGTTGGTGGAGTAGCAAGAGAAGTATAAAAATATTCCACAAATTTCCAAATATCAAATGTTAGGGACACGATTTGATTCCTCATTCTCATACTCCAAAAGCATAGTTCAAAGCATCAAACAATGGTGCCTTTCTTCTAGAAGATCCACTCAGTTAAATTGTAACTTTTGTGCTTAAAGGATCTCCTTTTAAGTGATCAAACTTCTCTAAAAGGACATGTTCTGATACCAATTGTTGGAAGTACAATATATTGAGGGGGGATGAATCAAGTACTTAAAAAACTTTAATCAATTTCACATTTGCTTAGCTAAAACATGAACCATTCATTAATGTGTACATAACATTCAATAAAATCAACACAACTATGAAAGAAATGTCATAAAACAACATAGAAGTGGGAAACTCTCAAGGAGAAGAAAACCCACCGAAACTTCGATAATATTACACAAATCAAAAGTATTTAGTGAAGTACTAATTTCTTAAGGAGCAACACCCCCACAAGGAGAAACAACCCTAGTTTAATGAAGTATCAAATAAAAAGGAGGCCACAACCCCCTAAGATGATCAAGAACCCACTCAACCAGATTTGAATGAAGATCTATGATGTCTTATTTTTGTAAAAATTATGGAGATCATCTATTCATCCCACACACCTTCAAACCATCACTTCTTCAAATCACTAAAACTCTCACTTTATTCACTCATCTTAGATTCAAACTATTTCAAACACTCTCTCTAAAATTCCTCACCTCTTACACACTCTCTTGTAGACACAAAATCAAACACTTTGGGTAATTATCTAGTCCTGATTACATACTACTATTCATATGGTTCCTAAGTAAGAAAATTATTAATTAACCTATGTATTTAACCATCTTTGATGTCTTTTTATTGCCTCTTTTGGTCTTACACTCTCTTTAGCTCACTATGTCTTTTCACACCTCTACATTTATCATCCTAGACACTAACAGCTTGACTAGCCTTGATGTCGGCGTTAGGTGCTCCGATCCCCTCTGGAGTACCACCGACCTCTTTTAGCTTGTTCACATATTTTGGGTCATGTCTAGCTGTTTGGGCATATTATCCTTTTGGTAGTCAACATTTTTGGGTTAATTACGAAATTCAAGAAAGAGAATCGAGATAAATATAAAGTTATTTGATCATAATAAAGGATCAAGCACTAAACATTAACTATCATCACGTAAGGTTGCACCCAAAGGCTATTTAAAAGAGTTCAAGAATTCATTCAAGGGTGAGGGACTGCATTATTTTCATACACTTCATAGGAGGGGAATTTCATTCTATTATGTGCACGCATCTGTTACATTTCTTTACATCTAGTTATTTTCTTGCTATCAAGTGTGACATGCACAAGATCCACCTAGGGCACAATTACACACACACACACACACACACACACACACACCTAGAACTACATTGGGTCTAAAATGTAG
Source organism: Taxus wallichiana var. yunnanensis (assembly GCA_018340775.1). Classification (NCBI taxonomy): domain Eukaryota; kingdom Viridiplantae; phylum Streptophyta; class Pinopsida; order Cupressales; family Taxaceae; genus Taxus; species Taxus wallichiana. The sequence goes on from CM031234.1 coordinate 878,819,006, forward strand.
TGCATCAGTCAATCATAATTTCACTCATTTGAAAACTAAGGACATATTGACCCCTCATTCAAATTCTTATCTTTTTGGGACTTGATGCACTCTTGAGGGTTCTGCAGTCAATCTTTTATTTTAGGTTATCAGCGACATCGACGATCATTGTGCCACCTAATAGAGATAAAGTGCAAAGTATATCGAACATATTGAAACCCCGCAAAGAAGGTTTTCTAAGGGTTTTAGAAGTCAAAGGCACCCAGAGTAGGCCTACGGTGCCCACATGCACCTCTGCCACTTTACAGGATCCCGAGTCTAGGCATATTGTCATTTTGAAGGCTTTGTGTGATACTTGTCCCTTTTTGTTCATTGGGTCATCTCTTTGCACAGCTTTATATTCGATTCTGAATCAGCTAAGTATTCTTTCCTCCTCTTTGTAACTAGGGTTTCATATTCACTAGATTAATTTTCTTGGGTCATATTTATTCTTATTGCATATTTATTTTGCTAGCTACATTGCATTAGATTTAGGAGTCTATTAATTCAATATTTACTTAATCATTTTGGTGAACTCGAATTTGATCCGAACACTCTTAGGTTCCTCATAATTCTATTTCTTTTAGGATCTTCTCATCGTGAGTATCTCTATTAATGATTTCCTACTCATTAATCCTGAATTAAGAGATAAAATCAAAACTCTCCTAGCTATGACTCATGTTCCTACTAATATTCATACATATATAGTATTTAACACATACGCCGATGCTTTTTCTCAAAGCACATTTCTTTTCCATCGAATCTTAATGATGATATTTCTATTTTAAACAATGACCCAACTTTATACATCATGATCCATATTTATAATGTGTATGTCAAACGCACCATCATTGATAATGGATATGAGCTTAATATTTACACTATGGTATTCCTTTAAGATATTCAACGAGCACAATAACTCGAACAAAATCACATGTCAAAAGTTTCCAATCCACTCACAAATAAGTAAGTACTCGATATCAAAATGTCAAAGGTATTACACGAAGCTCTTGAAACATGGTATCACCGAGAGGGACTTTAGGTGGTCTTGAGGATTCTTATCGAAATGATGGTGGGGTGGCTATCCTAGACAAGATAGATTGATAGTAAAAGAATGGTTTGGTCTCACCTAAATTTGTAGTGTGAACTAGAGGTTCTACGTGAGATACGTCGATGAGAGGTTGAGTGCTTAGGGTACATATGAGGTGGCTCTTGTGTATTACATGTAAGCTCTTGAAACATGGTATCACTGAGAGGGACTTTAGGTGGTCTAGAGGATTCTCATCGAACTGATGGTGGGGTGGCTATCCTAGACAAGATAGATTGATAGTAAAAGAATGGTTTGGTCTCACCTAAATTTATAGTGTGAACTAGAGGTTCTGCGTGAGATACGTCGATGAGAGGTTGAGTGCTCAAGGGTACATATGAGGTGGCTATTGTAGAGAACATTTGTTGAGATAAGGGATCGTTTGAAGCAAATTTTTGTTCCATTCTCTTAGCTACTAAACGAGTGACTATGGGCATGAAAATTGTTTTTACCCAAGAAAATAAAGTAGACAGTTCATTTTATGTTCTTATTTTAAGAAAGTATGAAAAGAAAGGGGATGGATAACCATGTACCTATGAGAAGGAAAAATATGTTTGGTATTAGGTTTATTATGACAAGGAAACGTTTGAGGTGGTCTCCTGTTGGGTGATGAAATCCCAATCAGAAAATTAGGTAAAGGAGTGTTTTGATGTGTTAATTTGATTTGTGAGGTTTAAGGTTGTGTGTGATAAGATGTGTGATGCAGAAGATTAAACCCCTATTTAAGCTATGTGGGAAAACATGATGCAAAAATAATGTTATTTTTAAGCCCAAAACGAAATGTAATGTTAGATAAAGACACAAACATGAATGGAAAATTATAATGCAAAAGGAGAAAATAGGGAAAAGGGAAATACCTAGATAATGCTTTTCCTATTTATCTATATTTTTGAGCGATGAGTGATCCAAGCGGTGAACGCAACATGAGAAAGCAATAAAGTGAAGCCTCACACTGCAGTGTTAGTAGAAAAAAGTAGAATATAGAAAAGAAAAATACCACCTAAAGGGGGTCCCACTAGGCGTGCCAGGAATGTTGTCTAAATTTCTCATTTTTTTATCAAATTAATGAGCTAGCTACTAAAAAAATTAGTAACTCATAAAGGATAGAGGGTTTATGTTACCTCGGATGTGATACGAGCGCTAGATGGTTGATTCTTACTATTGCAACTTGATATATCTACAAATAAGACTGAAAATGATTTTGATTAGATGGTTTGGGTGGGGTTTCCCGACAAGGTGGACTTGAGAAGCGTTAACTTCCTCGGTGGATGTCAACCCCTATTTTTAAACAAAAAGTGATGTAAAAATAAATGTATATTGATAATATGTAGAGACTAAGAGAGTACAAAATATGAAAGCACTATTGATTGATTTAGATATAGATCTGATTAAAACAAATTAAAAGTAAATGTAGCTGGTCTCAGTTGATGGTGACCTAGATTATGCAAGGACAGGTCAACAGCGACATAGAAGACTGGATCAGGAAAAATAAGAGAAATATGCATACTGTGCAGGATCATAATGCAATCTAGAAGGTGCAGAAGTCTAGAAATGCTAGAGTCAACCTGCAGAGAAAATCTAAAGGAATAGAAACCAAGGGAAAGCTAGGAAACAAGGATTAAGGTAGGATATTGAAACCATGTCCCAGTTAACGTCAACTAGGGTGTAAATAATTCGATTTTATGGTGACAGAGAGACTAGATGGGAGTTTAGCAATTTGGAACAAATGTTAAGCACATGCAAGGGCTGGGGAAGGCTCCGGAACTAAAAATAAAGGGCTACTAAGGCTGAGCCGATGACGACTGTAAGGGTCGATGGTGAATGTGATAGAGAAGGATAATGCCGAGGAAATACAAGGCCGGATGACCAACCCGCAAGTATAGATTTGTAAGAGGAGGTTGATGATGAAGTTGTGATCTCTGTTGTTTGATGTTCTAAACCTAAAAAAGGTTAAACATGAGAAATACCAAGATAATATGATAAAGATGATTAAAGCAATGTAAAATGACAAAAAAACTCACAAAAAGACCAATCGCAATTAACACATGCAAGTTGTAAGGAGGTTTGGGAGGTCTATAATGGCTTTTGAAATGTTGGGGCATGAAAGATTATCTACAGATCGCAAGAGAGCTTTTGGATTTATGCTTGCATTCAATTTTCGATGATGAATAGAAATTAAAATTCTAGTTTTATAGGGTTAGTGGCGGCCAGGATGGGTCGTCTGCCGATTCCAGGGAAATTTTCCCCAATAGGAAGATTTTCTTGCTTTTATTGTGACTTCTTGTTTTTTTAGGAGTTGGTCGAATGCTTTAAAGCATTAGGCGGGAAGGGGTTGTTTGGGGATGAGATGTAGATGAGTTGGCAGTGGAGATAGGTTAGAAAAAGTATAGGGAAAAGCATAGGTGTAGATTTAGAATAAAAACATTCCAAAATGGAAGTTGGTTAGGGCATGATTAATTGATTAATTAATTAATTAATTGATGTTGATTAAATAGGACTTAAAGATGATGGGAATTTAATTAATTAAAGGGGATAAATTAATTAAGAGGGAATTTGATTAAATAAGGGGATGAATAGAATAAAATATGTGCACGTAGGTGATGAGGGTATAGAAACCGAATTTAGGTGTCTATGGTTAGAAAAGAAGACCAAAGTTGTTTTGATTCTCAAGATTACCAAAAGGCGCAAGAGAAGAACATACACAAAATTTGATCTATTTAAGTAAAAATGGAAAAACAACATTCATTAAAGCATTTAAATGTGTTAGAAAAATATCCATTTCTGGTTCTTAAGGTCGCTCGAAAGTGCAAGAGAAGAGCATACGTGGTGTTGATAAAAAAATGAATCTAACATACAACAAAAATGACCAGTTTTATAATAAATGAAAAACCTACAATTTATGTAAGTCTAAATCTCAAATTTATGTGTTCATTTCATATTTCACTTAAATGTATTTTTGTCACAAAAAAGCAGTCGGGAAAAAGCAGCTTATGGCCTCCGGAAGATAGGTTATGCATATGCTCTTATACTCACGGGTATGCACTTAACCTGTACTAAAAAAATGTCAAAAAAACGTCCCTTAATCTACAAAAAGATCAATTTTTTCCAACCAAGATTCAATTTTGACAACAACCCATCTCATTAATATGTGAATAGAAGACTCAACACTATCAAACACTAACCTACATGCTCAAAAATTTAAGATTTTCAAGAAATTGACAAAACTAGCATGTAGAATGATGAAAAATGAAGCTCTAAAAATGAAAACATGGAGAAATATTGATTTTTTCTCACAAATATTCAATTTTGACAACAACCCATCTCCTTAATATGTGAATAGAAGACTCAAAACTATCAAACACTAACCTACATGCTCAAAAATTTAAGATTTTCAACAAATTGACAAAACTAGCATGTAAAATGATGAAAAATGAAGCTCAAAAAATGAAAACATGGAGAAATATTGAATTTTTCTCATCAAGATCCAATTTTGACAGCACTTCACCTCCTTTATACCTACAAGGAAGACTCAACACATGCAAACTCAACAAAACATGGTTAGAAACACAAGTTATGTCAATATATTCAAAAAAAGGGTTAGTATGCAAAAACAAACTTAACCAAAATAAAGAATGTGTGTGAGACAAAGGGGTGTCCCACCGGTGTGCTAAATGTGAACATAATAAACTTGCGATGCTATTTGAAAGAAATTAACACCTAGTAGTCTCAAAGAAAAGCTAAATCTACTATAGAACCATCAAGATAATAGCTTAAGGAAAAATAACTTCTTCAATTCATAAACATGATCAAACCATTAAATGCTAAGCCATTCCTACTCTTTGTGATTGCTACTTTAAATATGAACCTAATTAGATCCCTAGAAATCAAATTGGTGTTTTTTTCCTCAAGAATTGAGGATGAGATCTCACCAAGAAATGGCTACAAGGCCATCTTTGGATCTTCCCATGCTCCTCAATTTGAGAGAATGGATGCAAGATGGAGAAGCTATTTCCAACAATGGAGAATGGCTCAAAATCAAAATGCCTATAGTTTTCACTAGTGCAAATGAGGTGTGTGTTTGAGAGGAAGGAGCTTGGTCCTTTAAATAGCTTTCCAATTTGGGAGAATCTTGCAAATTAGTGAATGTGGGACAAATGATAAAGTGCATTTTGAAGGGATAAGCTTGTTTAGAAGAATTAATTAGTAGGATTACTAATTAATTCTTCTAAACAAGCTTATCTCTTCAAAATGCACTTTATCATTAATTAATAGGCTAGGATAAGCTAAGAAATATATTTGGAGGGATTTAGAGGGAAAATTAGCATAATTTGGGGGATGTAAGAGGGGAATTTGATCAATAAAAGGGGTTTATTGATTACAATAGAAGGTGTAGTTAACTAATAATGGTTTATTAATCAATTAGAAGTGGATTATAACTAACGAAAGGTCGTTAATTAGCATCCGGAGTGACAGAAGAATAATTAATTAACGAAATGTAATTAATTAACAAAAATTAAGGGAATGTTAGCTAATTAGCAGAAAAGTGCTAAATATTAAAGAAATGAGGGGAAAGTGGGTAATTAGTACAAATTTAGTATTAAAACTACGCAAACAGATTTTAGGTGTCTATAATAGTGCAAGAATCACCTTTGCATTAGCACATGAATCATCCGATCACTAATCTAGACTCACTTGAAATGAGGGACTTGTGTAAAAGAGATAAATGGATTAGATGGTTGAACTATGAGTGATATAGCTAACACATCAGTCAACACAACGACATGATCAAGAAACATGAACTACCACCTCAACCTTCATGCATATTATGAGGGCCATGCAATCCTAACTTAACTTCAGTTGCTTGAAGATGTGATGCAAACAAACACTTATGGAATTATGATCATCATGATTGTAACGAATCATTTCGTGGATCTACAATATATTTTGGTGTCGATTGACTATCTCAAAGGATTCAATTATGGGCCTCATCTATAGTTAATAGGATTAGTTCAATCCAAACATGACATAGATCAATCCTTCCATGATTGTAATTCTTAGAACAACTAGTTGTTGTTATAGGCATCATCTAGTTAAGTAGTTATTAATTTCTAATAACTAGTCCTCTCCTAGAGAGACTAGGATTGCTCTGAATATAAAAGAGCAAATGTAATAGGAATAGGAGTTAGTCAACTTATTGTAAAAGCAATTCTTTCAATTCAATAAATTGTAGATTCAGGGAAAAGCTTTACTAGTGTGATTTGCGAAGTTGAACCTAATCAAAGTAAATGAGCAAGGGCCAGTCCTCCCCAACAAGAAGGGATGATTTACTGTTCATTTCCTTTCGTATTTTGCATTGATTTGAATTATTAGCATTGCATTATTTTAAGTACCTTTAATTTTGTATTTAATAGTCTTTTATTGTCAATCCATTCCATTTCCTAATTAAAGTTAGTATAGTATTCAGTTAATTTCATTATTAAGTATATATTGAGAACAATCTCAACTATTTCCTTTGTTACGAATAGAATGGACACTTCCCATGATTGGAAAACATAATATAAATAAAGTGTGAGTATCAATGATGCTCGTAAGTAGGCCACATAGGGTTCGGGGATCTAGGGTGGGAGAAACATTGTAGGGGGTTTATGGGTGAGTTGAGTCATGGTGTGGACGTAGGAGTGTTGTGTTGGAATCGGTGTGAGGTGGGGCGGGGTGTGTTACGTGGAGGTTTTGTGGCTTATCCGAGTCACGACCAAGATGGGGGTACATGAGTGAGGGTTCGTGAGGGGTCGGGAATCAAGTGGTGTCGAGTCTAGGGTAGCAGGGAGGGGGGGTATGGGAGTTATCTTGGTGAGTCAACTTGTCGAGCCGATGTCCGTGGGTTAGGAGCTAGATCTAAGGGGAGGGGTAGGTTCTTAGGTTTGGGCGGGGCATTCAAGGATATTCCATGGAGAGGGGGATGAAACAAGTTTGGGCGAATGACTCGGGGGATAGGGGAGTTTCTCGGTGAGGCATCTCACCAAGATGCATGGGGAGGGGGTGGGGATAGGGTAGAAACCTAGGGTTTTAATTTATGAAAAAAATTACTAATTTTTTTCTAAAATATGATTTTTGTAATAAAAATATAACTTTTTATTTTATGTTTTTAGTAGGATTATGTAGATAATACGGTGAGTACCTCGAATTTTATCAAAAGAATAAATTTAAATGATCCCAAATCTAACAAATCCCAAATCTAACAACAACAACAACAATATATGAAAAATACATGAAAAAACAACATCAATGTATTAATTTATTTATTTTGTGATTTTAAAACTGAATTGTTGCTTCCAAAAAAACCTACAAACAATGTTAAACTCCTAAACAATAAAAGAAATAAATAAAAGTTTTTATGTGAATTTTACAACTAATTCGTGCTTCTCCAGAACACTGCAAACAACTTGTGAAAGTTACACACAAATCAGAAATTTATTGTGAAACAAAGGAATAACAAATGAAACATAAATGAAAGAAGAGGGGTACAAGTCCCACTCGGGTGTGCCAAACGAATGCAATGGAAAACAATTTTAATGGAAAGATAAAAATCCAAGTGCAAACCTCCCTGTATTCTTTTAATGTAACCCTCAAGTAAGGTTGTGGAAGATTTAGCTGTGGAACCTTGTGGAAGATTGTGGAATGTAGATTTGTGGGTGCTCTTGAATGATCTCCAAATGAGGATGCAGATTGCTACAAGAAGTTGTCTTGGAAAGCTTCATCATACAAATTAATAAAGTTTACTTGTAAATAATCCAAGAGGGTTTTGGATAAGATAACCATGTATTTCATAAGGCAAAATTTGGTTGGAAGTTGGTTACAAACGGATGAATGCACATGCTATTTTTAGCACTTGAGGAAGTTGCAGCAATTCCAGGAGGTTAAATGCCATTTAGGGGTAATAAAGGGATTTAATCATAGAAGTTCAATCCACAAAGGTGGTTGTATGTGCAATTGAATTGCCCCCACATTTATAAGATTCTAGAACCTGAGTTGACTAGACTAGTGAAGTGGAGTCCATGTGGAGTTAACCGGGAAGCTAAGTGGCGATTGTCTAGGAAAATAAGTGTATTTTCTTAATTAGATAACTAATTTAATTAGCTAGGATGTGCACACTAATTAATTAATAATTTAATTAATAAATGATAATTAACTAACTAAAGGGGTACTAAGGACTAATTTAATTAATCCAAAGGGTGTAATGTGTATGATTAATCAATTTAATTAATTAATCATGAAAGGGGTGAATAACATGATGCGCTACGATAGTATTGGCAATAGGTAAGTGCTTTTGGGGTGTCTACATTAACCACATTTTTTTTTTTTTTGCAAACCACGTTATTTTTGCAAAGATCATGCCATTTTCATTTTTCTAATGTTGTTTTCACTTTGTTAGCATAATTTTTTATATGTTGTAGGTGTTGAAGCTTGTGAGAGACCTAAACAAACGCTTAAACTACTAATGGTGTGCTTTCGAGTTTGCTTAGTCCAAGAGTCAATATCAAATCATCATTTTGATCATATATTTCTTTCTTTTCTTGTATATCTTTATACATTTTTGTATATTTTGTATGTACATGTATCTACCCAAGGCTAGATTGTGTATGCTCCCCCTTGTGTTATTTGACAATTTTGGGCATAAAAATAATCAATGCCTTCTTCTTTTATTTTTATTTTAGGGAAATGTGACATGGACTTCATCTGTTATCCCGTAAAATTGACAAGGGCAATTTTACCGATAACCATACCAAAAATTTTGTTCCGATCCCTCGTCAGGGATCCCTTGCGTTTGGAACGTTGCAAAATCCCTTTTCTAGGAAATCTGGTTTTCCGAACTTAGTCATTTTTGGTCTTTTGGTTGGGCGCATGGAATTACTATGTAACATCAACTTTTGGTGCGCCCCCTTTAAATCCTTTGGTGCATGGTTCTTCGTGTCAACAGACCTTTTGGTGCGCCTTGATATGTTGAGTCTTTCCTGCGTGCGCCGAGGCGCATGCGCCTTCGTGTCAACAACACTTTTGTTGCGCCACTTTTCGGTGCGCCAAAGGTGCACATATTCTTGTGTCGACATCACTTTCGGTGCGCCAAAGGCGCACATAACTTCGTGTTGTCAGGTGCTTTGGTGTGCCAAGGGGCGCATGCTTCCTTATGTCGACAATGCATTCCATGCGCCACTTGAAAAGTTGGTGGCGCATTTATTACTTCTTCGCCTATATATAGGCACGTCTGCGTTGTCATTATCACCAATGCAAAACACGTGATATTTTCTCTGAACCTGTCAGTATCTACCCTGTCACTTTCAACACGTTGTGGACCCGTTCTCACGCTTTTTCATCGTTTATATCCGGGTAAGTGGTTTTCAGTCTTTCGTGCTTTTTGTTTTTGTGGATTTTGATTGCTAGGATGGTTCAGTAGGATGAAGAGAATAGATTATGATCTTTCCCCCCTTTTGTTGTCCTTCCACATTTCCTCCTCTTTCCAGATCTGCTGGAAGAAGAAGCTCTGTCCTAAAAATGATGTTGGCTTGATGATCCTTCTTGGTATTGCACTCCTTCATATGAACCTTGAGAAAGCTAAAACTTATGTGGAAACCCCTCTGAGAGAATGAACAGACCTAAAAACCATTTTCACCTGTGGCGCATAAACTTGCTATGCAACATCAAAAATAGTTGCGCCTTTGGCGCATCTGCACTCTCTACATCATAAAAGATGCGCCTCATGGCGCATTTCTCTCACATGCTTTCAATCCGCTTCCGTGCGCCCCTTAAGCGCATCAAATTTGGATGCAACATAAAAGATTCATGCGCCCTTTGGTGCACCCAGCATCCATGAAACACCCCTTTCATACGCGCTAAGTACAAAGCTATAACGGCGCAGGCGCATTCCTCATTACAGCAACATCATGTTGTGTAGACCCTCTGTGCGCCGCGCCAAGTTACCTTTGGCACACGAAAAGTTCATGTTACATAAATAATACATGCGCCTTTGGCACACCAATTTTCCACGCAACATGAAAAATACATGCACCTTTGGCGCATCCTGTCCCTATGTAACACCCTTTTCCTGTGCGCCTTACCTATTTAGCCCTGCAAGCTGCAGCTTTCATGCGCCCTGCGCCCTTGAGCCTCAAAATCGCTAACTCTTTCTTCTGTTAACACTTCAATGGAAGATCAAATGACTAATACAACCTTTTTGCGTTGGGTCTCGCTTCTTCTTCGTGCAGATCAACAATTAAGCTCAGAAGAACATATGTCTACATCAAGCAAGAGACCTACCAAATCCAAAGGCAAGGCCAAACTTACAGAAGAAGAGATGAAATATAAATATCAGAGGGTCAGAATGCCTGACTCCCAGGCCGAATGCGACCTAGACATCAGAGACTCAGAGTTGGGTCACATTGATATGGAGGAATTCTGGGTCAGGACTCAGAAGGTAACAAGAAGTCCATGGATGGACAAACTAATGGGCAGTGCCCTACACTTCGCTGGAGGAATCCCAGTCAGCACCATTAACAATGAATTCATGATGGTGGTTTCCCGGTGCTACAACAAGGACACAAGGTGTGTCGTAAATGACAAGGGCGAGGTCGTCATTAACCTCACTGCCCGCCACTTCGAGATAATACTCGGCATTCCTCATCATCGACACTTTGTGGCCGTCAGCCGAGAGGATTGTATTAAGGCCTGGGATGACAACGAAGATCAGTGCATGCAGCTGATGAACGAGGTCTATTTGAAAAATAAAAAGGTAGTGACCCGATGGCCACAAATCATTCACCGCAGTGATTTTTCGGAGGAGCTCAGTGACACCATCACATTCCTGAGCAGGGTCTTTGGGCTTCCTGATGCCCACTTTTTCCATAAATGGATGCTTTGCGGTACTTAGAGACCATGAATAAGAATATGCCCGATCAGCGCTTCGAATGGGCAGAGATTATAAGCAGCACAATCTCTCGAACAGCTTCAACAATTCAATACAACAGGGAGATTCTACATGAATTCCTATGTTGTTTACACTGCAGCATCAGAAAGAGACTACCCAGGCCTGATGCGGAGTGGGGTTTGGCCTCAGGTCAAAATATATGAATACTACCCAGAGTTGAGGCTGGAAAATAGCATCCCTCAATTCACAAAGATCAACGATGTGTTTTTCTACCACATCATCTGCCTGTTGAGGCCAAATATGACTTACGGTCGCACGACCAAGAGCATAGTGGCAGCCACTGAGAAATGGGGGGCCCTGTTCACCCAATTTCCCACGTTCACCTATCTGAGGGCAGCCAACTTCTTGGGAGAGCCAACTAGACTGCCGAGGTATGCTGGACCCAAGCTGATTCTGCTAGAGCTGTCAAGGTAGCTGATCACCTATCATGAGAAGTGCCTCAAAAGAAAGAAGGGTGGAACTCCTTTCCCCCTCACAGTGGGTAGATATACATGCCTTACCCATCACAAGGCAAAGGACATGTTCGCAGAGCTGGAGCTGCTTAATTTGAAACATGATTTCCCGGCCAGGCCTACCTTCGACCCAAGAAGTTGTCTGCCAAGGGCTAAGCTAGATCCAATCCACATCCCTCAGATCGAAGACATCTACATCGATGTCATTCATGAGGTTGAGCTCAGGAGAAAGGACCATTCTCGCTTAGCCTTGGCAGAAATCATCCAATACGGGGTAGCAATTGTCCCCAAAGGCTTCCAAACTATGGAGGATGAAGTAGACCAAGTATATACTAACACAGATGGGGACAATTGGCCTTTTCCAGCCATTGATAGAACTAAGGCACCTTAGACGATTGAGGAGAGGGTCAAGGAAACTCTGCGCAGAATAGAGCATTGGTGCCGGATGAACGGATTAATCTACCTCGGGGTTGATTTCACAACCTCCCCATTGGGTAATGCACCTCCTCGATCTAAACAATAGCCTAAAGGCAAGGGCAAAGGCATAGAGGGTGAATCCAGCACCACTCAAGAAGAAGCTCCTGAGAGTCCTCCTTCCGCGGCACCCAAACAAGTCATAACTCTGAGTTACGCCAAAGAAAGAAGCAGAAGAGGATGTTCCAATAGGCCCATCCACTCAGGATGTCGGCATTGCTACAACAACCGAGGTCCCTTCTGTCCCTTCTTCTTCTCCTCCTTCCCCTCCTCGAGTGACTCAAGCGACCATCCCTTTGGTCGTGTCCTCTCCCCTTCTTCTACTATTCCCCCGCTTCTTCGTCTATCTTCTCTTCCCTCGCGGATCTTTCCCCCTCCATTTCTTCCCTCATCTCTGAGCTCCCTTCCCTTCCTATGTCTTCCTCAGCTGCAGTATCCCTTCCTCCCGTGGGCACTTCTTCGGTTGTTCTCTCCATGCCGCCGCCACGTGTCTCCACGTTTTTCCCTTCTTCTACTGCGGCTGCCCCCTTCTTTGTTTCCGGCCCTTCTCCCATAAGTCCAGCCTGGATCTCCCAGCAGTTAAGTCAGCAAAAAAGGAAAGTTCCCATCGCTCCGATGGAATTTTCTGTAATCCCATCTAAGGGGGCAAAGAAGCAGAAGCCCGTCACACGCTTCTCTCAAAGTGCTTCGGGAGAGAGGGTAATGGAGATCGCGTACCCCAATCCTCTCAAGGAGAAAAAGGATCTGTCTCCGACAGATTATACTGTGACCCAAGTCACAATGGGGACGTCTTCTGAAAGCCTTCAGGGGGAGGCCCTTTCTGTAGTTGACGCCCTCTGCAAGAAGCTTCAGGAAACAAAAGAGGAGAAAAGGCAACTGAAAGAGAAAAATAAATATCTGCTCCAAGCCTTACAGAAAATGGGTAGTGCACCTCCCACAACTGCCGCCGAGACTTCTGAGCTTCTGAGCCAGGAGAAAATTAATGAATATGCAAAGATCGGCGAGCAGGGTATGGCCGTTTCCACTTGGAGGAGCCAGATCCTCAAAGACAGTGAAAAAGTAATCGCCAAGTTCTCTGACTTGTATTTGAACATCAACAAGGCGAATAAAGAGCTCCAAGCGTTAGCGGGACCCATATCGGAAGAGCTGGAACATGCTAGACTACAGCACGAGACCTTTCAACAAATGTTCGACTGTTCAGTCAAAGATCTAGTCAAGTTCGGCGTCTTCGGCCATCCCAGGGCCCTCAACAAAATCATGTCCACTCTGGATTACCGGGTGGATCAGCTGGAATTTGTCCTAGAAAAGATCGACAAGGTGAAGGAAGAAGCCCTGGACGCGATGCACCAAATGGAATGGATCATTCTCAACATGACGCCAGGGTTGCTTACTCCTTCCTTCACTTTAAGAAAAGCTGATGAAACCATCCAGATCTTCAAGGAGATCGTTTCTCGAGGGATGGGGCCAGAGGTCACTTTTGACGCAGAGTCTATCAACAACCTGCTGGCCTGTCGGGACTTCATTGGGTTACTCATTGAAGCGAAAAAGACTATTCCAAACTCCCCGAGAAACTCATAGATGAGTAGGAGACTTGTGAGGTGATCAGTGAGCGGCACAAGGATCCTTCCCAGGATCAACTAGGGCCCATGATCAACAAGTTTATGGAATACCGCTCTCAATTCCACATCTCGTCACCTGAGCAGCAGCAAAAGCAAGCTACTCCCTTTCGGCCGCAGGATGACGACGACGAGTAGCTTCTCCTCCTTCTTCTTCTTCTCTCTCTCTCTCTTCTTTGACTTTCTTGTTGGGAATATCTAAAGTATGTTGGCACAAATGATGACATCATCCATGTTGCACCATGGGATGATGTCATCCATCAAGTTGTCAAAAGTCAACATGACTTTTAGATATTTTGTAAATATCTTTGTAAATAAGTGGTTGGCTCCTTTTTGCCTTCTTTTCTCTCCTTCTTCTATAAATACCCCAATACTTGTTGTATTGGGTAGGAGTGAATATCTTTCAGATGAAAAATAGGAGTGAGGAGAAAATACTTTGAGCTTTTTGTAACAGAAGGATTATTAATACAATATTTAGACTTTGTGTTGAATACGTGTGTTATTTGCATCAGATCTTTCTTATGTCTGATCTATGTGTTTATTCTGTTAAATCTGCTTCTGTTTTATTGTCATTTATTCATCATCAGTATTTCTTTGCTCGTTTATGCAAGTAGGTTTGGCTCAGTTTACTACCAATCCCAAAACATAAACCTTCTGACCTTTCTGCTTTGGAATTCATTTCTTTTCTCCCTTCGGACTTGCTCTTTCTTCATCCCCTCTTCCTTTCCTTTCTTTTCGCAGTCGAAACACCCCTACTGGGATGAGATCCCAAACCCCCGAAGGCAGAATTTGTGAGACTTGCATAGATTCCTGCTGGTAGAATAGCAATAAACCGCCAAACTTTCTTGACTCAAAGAGGGGCTATGCCCGCACACTATTGGCTCGTTTATCCATAGATCTGCCTGCGGCGATTTTCGAACCAACACATCCCCACACACTTTTCATTATAATTAGGTATCTTGTGATGTGTATTTCATCACCAAGCAAGAAGACACACCCCATGTAAACACTCAAATTTGGTAATTTAACTTTTGACAATGCTTATTGCAATTGTGCTTCTTGGCTAAGACAAACACCCACATCTTATTCATACCTAGTCTATCTTGCCATCTATTTCCTAACTTGTTTATTCCTACACAAAAATGTGTAAAAAAAATGTAAATACAAGTCCATGAAATTAATGCTTAAGTTTTCACCATCATTGTGCAACTTTTAGATTGATTCACCTTCTCCTTGTCCAAAACCATATAATTCGGTCAAATTATATAATTTGGTCATGACCGACTGTCATGGGTCTTGCGTTGACACATCCTCCAACTCTACTTTTGATGAAATATCATTTTTTGGGTATTTTTATCCCCCTGGGTCAACCTTATCATAATATTTTACCTTCAAAAACCTATATAAGAAAGTTAAACTCACCTCATTCACTCACCTAGAAATCATATGTCATTCTATTGACATACTCACTTCTAACACTTGAAAAAGGAACTTAAGGCTCCCTAAATATTCTTAAAGTTGATGCACATCTATTAGGGAAGCCACTGCTATAGTTTTGAAGCACTCAACTAGGTTAATGAGTCTATCTTCCCTCACATCCAAGCACACCAAGTTCCTATCTCCAAGTCTTAACAAGAGCACAATTTAATTAAGTATGATTGAAGGGGTTCAAATTTCTAGATAGTTGCATCCATATAGATATTACATTCTAGGTGGAGAAATATATGTGATTTAAGGCCTCTTAATAGTAGTGTTGATGTAGGTGGTGCACGTCATTCACCACAACCCAAACACTAACCTTCTTGTAGGGTCTTATACCCATGATTAGGGTTTTGGAGTGATTTGAATTTTTAAAAATGATATCAAGACTATGCAATAACTAAGGTTTGATAGTTAATTTTATTTCTAAGCCACTAAAGGACCCAAAAAAATTAGAGTTCAATTCCAAAGGTGTCCAAGACAATACGAAGGGCCAAAATCGGATTATACACCTTGATCGAGTTGTATGATTTTGCACTAGGGAATTTTCATATCACGCTTTAAAAGTGAAGCTTTACCAAGATCTAAACTTCTAGTGTCTCCAGTCTATGTTACTAGATTCTTTGTGTACCAATCTATACAAATAAGTCTCTCTCCTCC
Source organism: Taxus wallichiana var. yunnanensis (assembly GCA_018340775.1). Classification (NCBI taxonomy): domain Eukaryota; kingdom Viridiplantae; phylum Streptophyta; class Pinopsida; order Cupressales; family Taxaceae; genus Taxus; species Taxus wallichiana. The sequence continues at coordinate 878,834,771 of CM031234.1, forward strand.
TTTTGTATTTTGAGCATGTATTCATTTGTTGAAAGAACCAATACATTATTCTAATTTTATATAATTAATGTTGGAAGTTAATTTATTAAAATAGCTCCATGTAAGCTTAAAATTTATTAGAGACAACTTTGGCTATACTAGGGTTTTTTTGCATGATGATAGTACATCTTGCACCATTCCGCACTCGCTAGAGATTTTAGGCCATATCCTTAGGTAATTAACTTTCCATTTTCGGTGGAAACCCACTTATATAATGGCCTCTCAACCATCTATAGAAACTATTGTTGCTAGTGGTGGTGACGATGGCTCCAAAGCGCGCAAGGAAGTTTGTCCTAAAATTTTACGATGAGGTAATGACTCTGAATCCCCTCCTAATGTTGTTATAGCTACCGAGTTTATTGATCTTGTGGTTAAGTATTATAGTAACAATTTTCTAATAGCTTACTTTTGTGGCTGTATTCCCTCGAATCCTTCCTTCAAGGATGGATTAAGAACCACTTTGGGAGTCTAGCGGTATCTAGGTCAATGGTATCTGCAACCTCACTAAGGGATTTTACCTATTTTCTTTCCGCAAAGTTTCTCGGTCCAAGCTTTGTTTTTACAGACTACATGTTGGTATTTGGGCAACACCCTTCTTGTGATTTCACATTAGACACTTGATTTTAACCCTTCTAGTCATGTATCACTTAGGATACCTATATGGGTGGTGTTTATTAGTATCCCCATGCAGATTTGGTCTTTTTTTAATAAGATAGTTCGCCCCATCGGTAGAGTTATCTATCAAGAACCTAAATGTTTATTTTACACTCACCCTCATAAACGAGTTTGCGTTGAGGTTGATCTTTCCAAGGATTTGCAAGACCATATTGAACTTTAGGTTGGTTCCACACATTTCACCCAAAAATATTTATTTCAACATTCCTAACACCTATTTTAGGTGTCCACCTCCCGATCATTGCACTCGCAATTATCCTCTTATAACACGAGAAAACCAAGCTTCTAACTCCCCACACCCCCTAAGCCCAAATCTCATACTACTACTGACGGTTGGAATGTTGTAGGTAGTAAGAAGTTGTCAGGAAAAAAGTTAATCCTACAAAGTGACCCCGTCTTCTTATGAACCACAATTGACACCGAATAATAATTCTTCGATGCAGCCAAGATGATTAACTAAAATGTGGAATAATTACTAATTCTATATTTAATATAACATTAAGGACATCAAAACTAACATATGAATGTATAAAGAAAATGACCCAAGCAACTAAGAAAGTAAATATGTGAAACCCTAAAGTGGAAAGAGAGTTAGAAAGAAATCAGCTGATTCGATGAGCTTGTTGGACTGTGTAGTAGAAGAGATGGATGGAGAAATAGGAGGGGGAAACAACAATGCTAAAGTCTATAAAAGTGCAAGGAAATATGAGTGGACTGGGACACTGGATAGATACAGGGGTGCATATGGGTGCCCTAGTCTACAATATGGGCACCCTGATATGTGAAAAATCTCTATAAACTTCCTCCGAGAAGTCACTTAATGGTTTCTACCTTAGCTTCCAAATCACACTAACTTCCCTACACTCAAATGTCCGTATGTTGTTGGTAATCGGTGATGAAGAAAAGACCTGTAAAACCCCAAGATAAACATCAAACCCTAAAAAAATAAAGATGCATATGAAGGGGTTGGACTAACCTCAACTTCCACAATGGTGGACTTACTAATCTGGGCATTCCACTACATCTTAGCCCCGATGTAGTTTTATGTGTGTGTGTGTAATCATACCCTAAGTGCTCTTGTGCTGGTGGCACTTTGTGAAAATGTGAGCAATAACTATGTAGAAAATGTAATAGAATGGTGGATAGAATAGAATAAATGTCCCTCTTATGTAGTGTGATGCGAGATGAACCAAACTTATGCCTTGTGATGGAGCTAGATGGATGTAAATGGAGCCTTTGATGGATACAACCTTTAGTAATGATAGTAGTGCTTAGTGCTTTGTCCCTCATTATGGTCTCATAACTTTATATTTATAAGATTCTCTTGTTCTAATTTTTTAATCAACCCCAAAAATCTAGACAACTAAAAAGATAAGAAGCTCAAATGGTCAGAAAGTACCCAAAAAGTGGTGGGAAATTATAGAAAGGCTTTGGGTGCCCCAAATGGGACCAGGGTTCCTAGGGCACCCCAATATTGGGCGGGACGCCCCATTCAAATGTAAAATGACACCGAATGACAAAAATAGACTGGAAAGTATGTGCTGAAGGTCGACAGTGATGACAGAAATCAAAGTAAAATGGCCAAAAGACACAGGTTAATTAGTACTTTCTTCACTTAAAAACCATATGAATAGTAGTATGAGACTAGAACTAAATAATGTCTAAAGTGCTTGATTTTGTGACTAAATTTTCTGCCACTTTATGTTGTTGAGCGAAAATCTCGGAAACATGAAGTAGATAGAGATGCATACCTGATAATCCATGTAGAGTGATGTAGAAATGTGTTGAAGGACTAAATAAAGTGTGGAATGAAAAAATAGTGGAGCATGGAAACTAAAGATGTAAAAGTAAAAAAAATGGTGAGAGTGAACCTAGGGTGGAAACATGTGTGTTGTGTACCGCATGGTTAGTATCGTGTGTGTTATCACGCAATGTTGTTGTTGTTGGCCCCATTGTTATAGTAGTTCTAGTTGTTGACTACTTGTTTGTCATACTGAGACGAACCTATAAGTAGAAAATGATCAAGTAGTCAAATACGCATATATGTAAAAACTCATGTAAAAGACACATGTATATGTATGTGAAAGCATGTAAATGTAAAATATGTAAATGAAAAATGGAACATGTGCACCTAATCCATGTTGAGAGAAAAAGTGTAGAAGGATATCATGTACTGCGAGTTTTTGGGTGATCTCATGCCACCCTAGTTTGAAGAAGTGTAGGGAGAAATTTTCATTATTCTCCAACTTGTAACTCGCTTCCTTGAAGTCATGTGTGAAGAGATGTCTCGATATACCTAGAATATACCCAAAAAAACCCAAGGCGCATTGGCACATCGTTTAACCTAAACCGAGTGCTCACCTGAAGTGTGCAAGGGTACTAGGTCCCTCTTAGTGAAGTTTGTCCAAGATGTTAGCATGAATGAATGTATATTTCAGATCCATAACAGATAATTGATTAAACCATAGTGCATAACCCAGATCTAGATCTTAATCTTATGAAGGAATAACTAAAAAATTACTATAATCGATTTACCATACAAGATCCATGCTCAGTTACATCCAACACCATTATCCAGCCAATAAGATCCATTATATTCAATACTACAAAACACAAAAGCTTCATACATCATAATAATATCACCATGAGTCATGCATGCATACAAACTAGCAACATAACTCTACAAAACATCTGATCCCTAAACCGTGCAAATCAATACATATTTATAGGGGTGGGGACTTTCCCTTCACTACCCATGCACCTTTAAAAATAGGCTACATGTTAATAATAGTCATGTGCCCTTACATGAGAATACAAAAGCATGCAAACGCTAATAATATATTTTCTACAGTTAAATCCTAGTTCAAATCCTATTATTAGTCCAAAAATCTGCACGGTGCTCGACCTTCTATTAGCCCAAAATAACCCTAGTGTAGCTGTAAATTTTCATATCATTGTGTGTTCCATACTCTATGTCCAAAAATAGCCTTATGCTTTGAAAAATGGCCAAGTCCTAATCCCGGGTCATGCCTTGCCTCACTACATTCCTGTTCGCACTTTCATGCCCTATGTTTGCGTGCCCAAACCTTATGAACTTACAAAACTTAGGCTATACTTCTCAGCCCAACATTACCCCACACTAAATGGATTTTCAGCCCCATAAACGGGTAATTGTATGTACCAGAAAAATGTAGCTATTGTATTGCTGGAAAGAGATTATGAAAACCACAATGATGATTCAAATCTCTTCGCAAGGTGTTTGGAATCTAAAAAAGCTCACCAAGTATACATTTGCATCCTAGAAAGCCTTGCCTAGCTTTTACATGTTTTGTTCTAACATCTGCCCCTTTTTTCCTTGCGTTTTGTCTTTAAGTTACATAACCGCCACCTGGGCAAGGCGACGGTCCTATAACCACCTCCTGCCGCAGAAGGCGGTAGTCCTGTGCACATTTTCTAGAACATTTCGATGATTTCGTCAAACATAAAAATTCAAATTTCACCCGCATTTCTCAACCACTAAAGCTTGCATTTATGTTTTGGCCGCTTGGTAAATAGTGTTTTCCCTTTGTTTATATTAGAAGAGATCAATTTAGACTTACCCTCTGGTAAATCCAAATGCTATAAATACCCAACTTGTTCTCAAACAAATGGCCCCTCTCCTTCCATGTTTGATCATTTAGTGTGTTTTTGAAGTTCTTTCTATAAGTTTCAATAGGTTCAGGTTCTGCATAAATTCTCAGCTTCTCCCTTCGACTTTAGAGATCATTTGATCTTCTTGCTTTCATCTTACTTCATTGTTGTCTCATATAGTCAGCTTAGCATAAGGTAGTTTCACTTTTAGATTATAATCCATTTGATAATCTTAGAGTTGCAGGTTTTATTTTGTCACAAGAAATAGATCCCGAATTCTCGGTATTTTACGTTGCATTCCCGTGATAAATCCTGCTAGGAATTACATAGTCAAGTTTTGTTCACTTGTACTATCCCTCTCTTAATTACATTGTATTTAGTTTATATCCAAAGTTGCCATTGTTCGAACATCTTCTTCTAGTGACACTATCATGCTCACACTTTTCTAGATTCACGAGAAGACGAAGGAACGAGGAGATCACACCGAGGGGACAAGTCACGATACGACTAGATTCACCATCGCTTACGTAAACTCCAAGTTTGAGCTATATCAAGTTGTAGAGTTACAATATATCAAATAGAGTAGTAAATCATTTTACTTCAGATTAAAGCTCGCTTTCAATATTTCCAAGAAGTCATGGGGAATGATAGTTTCGAGAAACTATGATTCATTCCTCACTTCTGAGGCAAAATTGGAAGTCTTTCGATTAAACTAGTTAGTTATTTAAGTATTTAGGATAAATTCACAATTGCATAGGCAAATAGCTATACCAGGCTAACTTGCTTGTTTTAAATTCCGTCATTAGACTAATTGTCCATTATCTGAATATATTAGAATAGCTGCTCTTTTAATTTCGTTCAAATACGCATCATTGAAAATACAAAAATAAAAGGAATATAAGCATAGTGTAGATATATCTTTCATAGTTAATTTACTTGTTTCAGTTAAAGTTTGATTATCTTTTGCATGACAATTATGGGACCTAGAGAGCCCAGGGATTACGTATTTGAACCGGTAGTACCTCAGCCAAATCTCTTCACAATATTAAGATATAGATCAAGGGCTTAGGATTCAGGTTTTTCAAACAACAACAAACCAACAAACAATTAGTGAACAATTGAGACAATTGAATATTGAAGATGACAAAGCATACACATTCTAGTCAAGTCAACCCAACTATAGACTTCCCTGATAGGATATCTCGCATGACCATACAAGAACCCGAAAGAGAACAAATATTTGGCTATGATCCATTAGTTCCGCAGTTAGATGCATGAGACCTTCTCATCAACATAGACACAGGGTTGTGTATACAAGTTGCCAGAACACCCATAAGGTATTCTGAGAAAATTACATAACTCTTGGTACTAAACATAGAAGCTAAAAAGGCTTATGACCATTGGATAGTCGGAAGAAGAGATTGATTCTTCATATGACCATAACAAGTCCACAATAAACACAAACTCGTGGTTATGATCCTCATGTCCCACAACCCAATGGGCTCGCAAGTTAGTGAAGTATTGACACTAGTTTACGAATGCTAGTATTTAAATCCTCACCACTCCTACCAAATATCATAACGTAATTTTACGTATTAAATATAGAATCCATCAATCCAACATTTTCGGGTTAGACCAAAATCACCCATAGTTTCTACAAATCCACTCGCATCTATCACTACCATTTTCCATGACCTTGTCAGAAATATATACGAAGCACCTACAGGCCACTTTCCATGTATCCAATAGCCAATAGATTAGATCTCGACAAAGCTTGACATTGATTGGAGCCTCCGAGTAGCCATTATATCTAAACGATCCATTACACCAATTCAGGTTAGGAGAGCTTTCTTTGCCTTAGATTCACAGATCCCATTATTGCATGTTGAGGATATAAGATTTCCCACTAGCTTGTTTGTATCCACATATATTCCATTCCCACCGGTTGTCTTGGCATGACCTCGGGAGGTCGGGTATGAAGAAGAGCTACTTGTATATTCTCATGCTCGCATGTCACTTTTCTAGTGTACAAAATTGGTGAACTTGACGTGAAACAAAAAATTGTTCCCCTTTTATTTTCATTTCTTTCATCCACCTTCACTCTTTCCCATTATTCTACGAGTATTCATATACCCCCCGAATATGTCGGGATACGATGCATATGGCAGACCTCTCTCGGTCTCAAAGAAAATTATGGTCAAACAAATAGACAACCTGTCACCCTCACTTTCTACATGGGCTGACAACTATTCAAGTAATTACTTGTCGTCACAAACTCCTCCTCAAAGAACTAGCTCTAGTTCTTTGTTCCGAATGAGGAGTTAGATCAGCTCACACAAACGCAACAACCATTTCCCTCGTGCTCTAACAATATGATGTTTATGAAGAATCCACTTCTTCTACTCGGGTTTGTTTCGGACCACAAATCACTAGACAAAGATCCACTCCCATTTTTGGATGAGGAGTATTTATCACACTATGCTAGAAGTGAACAACGCTTCCAAAACATGTACCCACCTATAGGAAGTTTGCAAACACAACCTGATACCCTAATCCAAGAAAACACCCCCATTTCTCCACCTATGGAAATACTCTCGGTGAAGCTTGACAGGTAATGATCAATTCATAGTAGGGTATCATACCCCTTTATAACCTCAAGGTGTACAACAATCACCATTAAGGTAAAACACCGCATCTTCGCCAATCCAAATCATCTTAGCCTTAGTTGAGAAGGTTAGAGGATTAGAACTTGCTCAAGTAAATAAAAATTCATATTTTGGGCAAGCAGGAATCCCTAACCCTCCACATCATCCCATCCAAGTTGACCTCCTTACAAGAACGGGCATGTTAGGCATGCCTCCTCAACATTCGTATAACTATCCACAAAAAACACTAACTAGAACCACATTTTCAAATGCCACTCTAGTTGAAAGTATGATACCTCTTGGCTTAGCACCAAACAACCCATACCAGAGAAATGCTCCTCCCTACTTGAATATTTATTCAAAATCACCACAAGGAGACATGTTCTCTTCTCCTAGGATGTTCACTCAACCACAGGGATTTCCTTATGTCCTTGCAAATACATATGCTATGCCATATCAACAACCCATGCCACCCCCACCCCCTCAGTAGGCACCATCGATGGTCGAAACCTATGCAGTAGGGACTTACTCAGAATATTTAAAAGAGCCTCTAGATTTCACCATACAGAGTGTCATGCTTCCAATACCTCTTCTCAATTTTCCCAAGTACAAAGGGGAGGGAGATCCGAATGCACATATCAAGTACTATGCCACACCATTCGAGAATTACTCCTCTTGGGATGGGGTTATTCTTAAGATATTCCCAAAACCTTAGAGGGTATTTCCCTTAATTGGTATTACAGAATACCAAGCCTCAATACACTCCTTGAAACAACTTGTGTTGGAGTTTATCAAAGCTTTTGACATGAATAAATTGTTAAGAACAGAATCGAGAGATTCTTACATATTAAATAAGAGCACAATGAATCTACTTTGCTCATTTTAGTCAAAGATGGTGTACGATCCTGTACTCATCGCCAGTGCTCCAAACATGGATCAAATGGAGCTATGTGATTTATTCCTTCATTCTCTCAATAGAGAGATAAAGGAAGAAGTCCAGAAGTTCCCACTAAGGACTTATGATGAAGTACTCGAGAGTACCCTCCAAATAGATCAAGCAGCAATAGATAGTGGTCGTAAGACATATATAACAAATGGGAAATTAATCACTCCCAATCAAAACACTACAACCTATCCTAATGCTGGGAATACCAATCAAGGACCCAAAATCCTTAACAAAAACTACGGGGTTACAACATATGGAGTAACAGACCAGGTTAAAAGGGTAAACGTTGTAAATGTTTCATCACCCGTTAACAATAAGTGAAATAACAACTTTACTCCAATGATCAACACAGTGTTTTTTAATCGTCCATCTCGACAATAACAACAACAAAAAATCTAGACACAAGGTCCAAATTGAAACCCAACTGGATATCAGAGTCAAAACCAAAGGCAATAGCCTCAAAGTTTTAACTCTAACAACCATAACCTAATCAGAGTTTTGGACCACAACAGGTTTCAAACCAACAACCTCGAAACTATAATCCCAACTTATATTTTGGTTTCCACAAGATTCAAGGCCATGATACTAGGACTTGTTGTGACTACGATAAATTCATGCAACATTTTCCAGAAAACCAAAGACAACTCTTTATAGATATGTTTTTGGCAAATTTTGTAGTACCCGCGCCAAACACGTACACAGGCGGTTTCCCCTCAAAGTGCACCCCTCAAGATTTTTAACGATCCGCTCCCAAATCACTCTAACAATAACAGGTTAGATCCAATTGGGACAAACAAGGGTGTTATGATAGGAAATAATGATCATGAAGCCTCAACTTCATTGAGTCCACCGCGCACCCCATTAGGAACTCAACCACAAACCAAGATAGTTGGCCTAGTAGAGTTGGATACACGAGCTACCCATAGAAACTATAACAAGAACATGAGACTATTCTTCTCAAATTAGGTTCCAACCTATTCACTAGAACTGCAGACAATATTCAACAAACATTGATAAAACCCATAGCACTTATGATTTAATTAATGACTTAACAAAGACCTTCTCTCCCATTTCCTTCTTGGATTTGTTGAAGAAATCTCCCACCCATAGGGCTGCTCTCTTAGAAGCATTAGGCCTTGGTCATTCAATTAACATCACTCCTCCTCCAAAAACCCAAGTAAACCATGTAGACTTTGATGTCTACCCTTAAGGAGTAGCCGACATAGGGATACTTGAGTTTATATTTGATATAAGTAAAATGCCAACAGATGTTAAAATTATGCATAGACACGACCCACCTTACATTTACAGGAATGGGTTTACAATAATTATGTTAAGTGCGTAATGATTGACGATGGGGCAGCGATTAACATAGTCCCCTTCACTTTTCTTCAAAAGCTAGGATATTGAGAAACAAATTGTTCCACAACACAAAATACGCTAAGATGTTATGATAGCCTCAAGGCCACTTCAATTGGAACCATAGTCTTACCAGGTCACCTTAGGACCCAAGAAGGTCCTCACCAAATTTTATATTATAGATTAGGAAACCAACTATAATATGATCCTCGATCGACCATGGATACACCGCATGAAGGCAATCCCTTCCATGATATTCCGGAAATAAGATTTTTGCACCTAGGGAAAATATTTGTGGCACAAGGTGACCCAAAACCATTCAATATACACCTAGTAGACTTGAAGAAAAGACCAGGTGTAAACTCGAATTTGAACTCATAACGAATCAACTTAACAAACCAATTAATTCAAAACCAAAAGAGAAGTTGATACCTACAACAAAATTAGAAATTAGAAATTTATTCAAGGCATTCCAACACTCAAAAGTAAGACTAACATCATAGAAATGGTATCATTAGGGACTATCACAAAAATTGTAGAATTACTAGAGAAATATCTACCCATTCTCCTACCATTTGATTCTATGGGTATAGGATACACCCTAGGAATTGGTTCCCTTCCATCAGACAAAGTTTGTATGGTAGAAGTAACCACAGAAAAAGAAACAAACATGAGGAATGTCCCAACATCCATTTTTCCAAGAAAATATTGGACTCTCCATTTTAATGGAGCTAGATGTCACTTTCGAGCCGGAGCAAGAGCAGTGTGATCTTTACTTCTCCCGAGGAAAGATCCTACCTTTTTCCTTTAAGTTAAATTTTGAGTGTACAAACAATAGGGCTAAGTACGAAGCCCTCCTCCTTGGCCTCATCATAGCTAAAAGGATGGGTGTTGATAACATTAGAGTGCTAGGAGACTCGCAACTAGTTGCAAACCAAGTCTCTGAGGTATATGAGACTAGAGCTAAGCATTTACAACTCTATAAAATGGCGGTATTAGATCTAACCAAAGGATTCAACTTCATATCAATTGAAGCAATCCCACGAGAGTAGAACCTTCTCGTAGATTCAATAGCAACCTCAGCTTCCCATTTCACTCCAAACAGTGAGTTGGAAAATACAAGTTTCACGGTATCACTTCATATTGAACCATTGGTGTGTAAAATACCAACAAACCCACTCCTGACACATATAGAAGCTGAGAATGAGTTTTCTATCCTAGATCACTTTGACAGTGATAGAGTCACTCTTGAATATCTAATGCTTATGCGGAGCTACATCTTGCTCATCACATAGTGGATCTTTCCCTAATCCCACATTCCTCTTCCTATTTTGGAAATCCCATGATAGAGTCTCCTCTGTAAAAGGATCTCGATATCTATGAGGTAGAGAATGGAGAAAGTTTGGAACTACCTCTGCCCCGCCTAAATTTGAAGAAGGTAACACTTCCTTAATCAAAGAAACAATTAAATAAACATTAGTTTGGAGGAAGGACCAAAGATTTTGAAGTTGGGATCCTCGTTAACTCCAGAGGAGATAGAAATACACACCCAAATCCTTAAGGAACATCAAAAGGCTTTTACATTTAACTACAAAGAAATGATGGGAATTGCACCACATATTGCGGTATATAATCTTGTCACCAAACCAGATGCAAAGCCAATTAAACAAAAGTCAAGACCAATGAAACCAAAAGCGGCTCTCATGGTGAAAGAAGAAGTAATGAAACTTCTCCAAGTAGGATTCATCAAACCAGTTGACTATTCACAATGGGTATCTAATATCATCCATATTCTCAAAAAGAATGGGAAGATACGCATTTGCATAGACTTTCGAGACATTAATAAAGCTTGTCCCAAAGATGACTTCCTGTTACCATCCATCAACGTTATTATTGATGTGACAACTAGATTTGAACTGTTGTCCCTCATGGATGGGTTCTCGAGGGTATAATCGATAAAATTATCTCGAGGAAGATCAAGCCAAGACCACAATTTTAACTCCTTGGGAACTTATTATTATGCTATCATGACATTTGGTCTTAAGAACGCTTTGGCACTACATACTAATGGGCAATGACATACATATTCCACGATCTTATTTATAAAATCATAGAATCCTACGTGGATGACTTGTTGGCCAAGGCCAAGAAGCGCTGTGATCACCCGTAGGTACTCTGTAACATTCTCTCACAATTGATCGAATATCTTTGCATCACATTAAACCTAGAGAAATACGTATTTGGTGTGACATGAGGCAAGCTTCTAGGATACATTATATCTTCACGAGGGATTGATGTCAATCCACCAAAATTCGAGCTGGTCTTGAAATGATTCCACCATCGATGAGTCTAGTATCGGATCATTTCTTGGGAAACTCTATATGCGATTCAAGGTTCATTCCAGACTCAAGCTTTGTTGTTCATCCAATCAACAATCTATTAAAGAAAGATTATAGTATTGATTGGATAGAAGAATGCAATGAGGCCTTCGAAGCAGTTAAACGCTTCTTGTTGTCTCCTCCCACACTAATGCCTCCTAGACCAGATCATCCTTTGATCCTGTATTCATAGGCTACTGATGTCTCGTTAGCCTACATGTTGGCTCAAGAAGACAATGATAAACGAGAACGTGCAGTCTATTTCATTAGCCAAACGTTGCTTGATTATGAAACACGTTATACATAGGTAGAAAGAGAATGCCTTGCCATAGTCTTTGCAACAAAACGTTTAAGACATTACATGTTAAATCAAGAAACAAGGGTCATTGTAAAGACAGATCACTTACGAACATTCCTCACGCAAGGGTCTTTATCCAAAAAGGATGGATGTTTCATAACCTTAATGGGTGAATTTGAATTAACATTTGTAAATCAGAAATCCATTAAGGGACAAGTCATTACAGACTGGTTAGCTGGCAATCCGTTAGATGGAGGTGATTTGGTAGATCTATATTTTCTCGATGAGTGCATATACTTTGTCAAAACCAGACCCCCCATCTCTACATGCCCTTGGTACATTGACATCGTCAATTTTATCATGGACCATATGTACCCAGAAGGTTCCACATCTCAACAAAGAAGGCAGTTACGCATTATCGCTGCTAAATATGTTATCTTAGAACAAGTGCTCTATCGTAAATTCTTCGATGGAATGCTTTTAAGATGTATTGACATTAAAGAATCCAAAAAGATTATTTACGAATCCCACAATGGGATATGTGGAGGCCACTTTGGTGGTCATGCCACTGCTCACAAAATACATCGGATGGGCTATTTTGGCCCACTCTGGAACATGACATAGTAAATTTTGTGCGCAAGTTCCATAAATGCCAAGAATTCTCTCGACAAGATTCACATGCCAAAGACAAGATCTCGCAACCAATCGCAACCCCATGGCCCTCTTCCATGTGGGGCCTAGATTTGATAGGGAAATTCTCCCCCTTGTCACAAGATGGCTAGAATTTTATAATCACAACCACATAATATTTGACCAAATGGGTAGAGGCCATGCCTCTCACCACCGTACTGTGTTCGTAATCACTAAGTTTATTTTGAATCAAATAATTTATAGGTACAGTGTCCAGTCATTATCTTAGATAATGGCACATCCTTTAAGAATGATGAGGTCTGTGAGTTATGCAGTAAATTCAAGATAAACCATCATACGACCTCTCTTTATTATGTTGAAGCCACAAACAAAACATTAAAATCTATTCTCTTCAAAATAGTTAAGGAGAATAAACAGGATTAGCAATTAAAATTATACCCGGCCTTGTGGGCCCAACGAACCTCAATAAGAACACCAATGGGGAAACCCCTTTTCATTAGTATTCAGGCGAAGTGGTTCCCGCTTGAGGTCAAAATACCCAGCCTCTACATCTCATTACAAGGGATTTTGGGAGAAGAAGCCTATAGAGAGGCACACCTTTCTCAACTAGAAAGCCTTGATGAGGCCAAGCTAAACGCTGAACAAAGGCATAGATCCTATGTTGACCGAATGTCTTGTGAATATAACAAAAAGGTCTACGAATGAGAAATACACGAGGGAGATCTAGTTCTAAGACTACACAGTGGATTGATAAGAAAACCAAGTGAAGGAAGGAAATTTCGGCCCAAGTGGTTGGGCCCATACCGGGCATGAAAGACTATGGAAATGGTGTGTATCTCTTATGTACACTAGAAGGTGAGGCATTCAATGAAACTGTCAATTCCTTGCATCTTAAATAGTTTTACGCATAGATCATCAGCATCACCATTTGTATATTATATCTACCTACATTGCATTTAGTCACTTAGTTAAGTTCATATTGTTCACTCATTTCGTAACTATTGTGGTCAAGGAACTTATTATTAAGCAATTCATTACAAGCTTCAAAATATTGGCAAAAGCATTCAAAATCATATATCTTCGATTTTCATAATATCATCAAATGGTTCCAAAATCATTTCATCAATTCGACAGACAAAGTCTTGACAAAAACCATACCAAGGCCTACATACTTGGTCATACTCATTCTTTTCTACTTGGTTAAGTTGTTCTTACCTATGGTCTATTCTAGAAGCTTCTTGGTGTCACATCTATCCTTCTTACATCTCTTTGAAACAAGGATACTCCAAAGTCACAAATCAGAAGTGTCAAGTTAAATCAAAAATGCTAAACCAAATAGAATATTTTATTTTTACACACTTCTTTGCCCCACCAACCTTCGGTGATGAGCCCGCATCTCTTATTGGTGATGCGAGGTTGAGAAAGGAAAGAAGTTCCCTTACTCGCCTATGTCCTGCCTTCGGTGATGAGCCCATGCTTCTTACTAGTAGCATGGGGTAGGGCGTAGGGGGTCTATTCACGCAAGTTAGTGAATATTAATATTTTAAAGAAAAGTATATTAAGTGAAATCAAGTATCTAAATTCCAAAGAGATTAAATCCTTAAAACCATATTTTGTTGACCAAGTTGCCATCCATGGATCTAAGTCTAGATAAACTGGAAAATAAGATACATTCTGAACTATGTAGTAGTTTCGAGTAAGAGTAAGTAAGTAAGTCTGAATTTGATTTCTATCAAAACCTTGTCTTTCTCTCATCATTTCCATTCATTCAAACTCATATAATTTGTGCCCTTCCCAACTCTTGGTGTTTAGCCCTCGCATCTTACTAGTTGTGTGGAGATAGGAGTGGCTCAAGTTCATCTCATTATCACTAGATATTCATTACATTTTGCCAAAATAAGAAGAAGCAACGAACATTGCCCAAAGAAGCCAAAAGTTCAGTACAACATTATGTTTTCATCATCACATATTAGGATTACAAAAAAATAAAAGAGAAACATTATGTTATCACTTGTTATCCATTACATACATTCTGAAAAGCATATAAAAACACAGATTCTAAAAACATCTAGTATACACATGGGAAACGAATCACAAAATTCTAGATACAAGAAGATCTAGATCCAAAAGATATATATATATATATAAATCGTGTTTTATATACAATGCCATCATGCACTAGGCATGGTCAAAATGCTCAATGAGCCCGAAAAATACAAAAACACTCATATAAACATCCAACCAAAAATCACTACAAAAAGACACCATGATCTCTCAATCCCTATGGGATCCCTCAGATGGTGCATGACCGCGTCTAGGACTCCTACTGTGATGACACTCTGAATGAACTAAGGGCTCATGATCATGGCCAGTAGTTATGGTATCACTATGAGAACAACTCCTCCTCATCAAGCGCTCAACAGTACTATATCCATCCAACTCAGTACGAAGGGTAGTCATGATCTTTGTCACCTTCCAGACAGGGGAAAACACATCAGTATGTCAGCCAGCTGCTGAAGGCTCTCCAACATCCTCAATAAGCTTAGCCCGAGTACCCTCCGAAGGAAACAACAGGTGTCTCAGTGCACACCTAGCTTATCAAGTCTTGTTATCCTCGGTGGTCACTATAAATAAAAATGAGAAATAAACAAGTTAGAAAATTGTCCAAAATAAGGTCAAAAACAAACGAAACAACAAAAGAGGAATATCAACTAAACATTTCTAGCTAAAACAAAATCAAGAAAAGAGTAGTAACTCACTTGATTCTCTAGGCATCCAGGTGTGATCTCTAGGATCTGCTGCTCACATCGACGCCACCGCCGACTGTGGAACCTCCCCAAATCTAGAAAGAAGTGACGTCCTACCACAGACTCATCATCTCCCCCAATGTCTTGAGAAGGCAACTCCTCTGAGATCAGGGTCACCTTCTCTATACTCTCCTCTGCCCTCTCGGCCCTCAAGATACTCTAAGTGTCATGCCACTCAGATTCACTATCATCCTCCTCATCTGTCCCACCAGCCCCACCTCCAATATCATCCCCCATCGTCTCCTCCTCTGTCTCCTCTCCTATGAACTCCTTAGAGTCTGAGTCCACATCAATGGGCTCATCTCCCTCTCCACTATGAGCAATATCGCTTCATCTCGAAGTAAAGGTGCTTAAGGAGTGCCAACTACCCCTCGAACATGAACCACCCGCCTAGCTACAATGGGAACTCCATGAGTGATCGTGGTCCAACCTCGGCCTCTAGGACCTCCCCTGGCCTCACGAATAGACCTGTATATTGGCCTCGCTGGAGGAAATATATCAATGTAGGGGAGGCCAAACTACTGAGGTACTTTGTCAAAGGGGTGGATCTCCAACTTCCCCGTCTTGTCTATCAACTGACTGGTAGTATAGCAGGTGATCAGTGTGTGTGTCTCCTCTCCCCATAACCCTGTCATGGCCTAATAAGGAGTGGCCTCCATGTCTGCAATAGTCAAAGAAGCCACTGGATGGTGTGGTGTCCTAAGTACAGTCATCCTTGTCCACCTCGCTGCCCTGACAGCCCCGGGATCCTCTACTTGTATACCTCTCCCATAGGGAATGATGCGCTCATACACCCAACTCATAACTAGAGTAGGGTGACTCAATGACTATCCCTGTCATCTGACTACCCTATATAAGTCATGATAGGTGGTCCCAAGAATGTCTGCTCTTCAATCATAAACATGGCCATACACCTCAATCTGTGTGATAATGGGAGCCCAGCAGTATAAGAGAGTATCTCCTCCCTTTCCCCAATCAATCGTGAAGCCAAGATACCCATAACAGCCTAGCAGAACACGGGGATAGGAGAATCAACAATGGAACAAAACTTCACCCCCTTCTTTGAGCCCATAGAGACAACAAAGATCTCCCATGTAGGTGGCTCACTTAACCATCTATGGATCTGGATACTGCTATCTTAAGAGACAGCCACCTCCCAAGAATCGGGACCCCAATATGTGATAAACATCCTCTAGGGTGATAGTCCACTCACCCCTAACTCCAGAAATCGAAAGTGTTTCGATCTACATCCCTAGATATGAAATAAGTCACATAATATGTGACAAGTAGGTGCGACATGAGGGACCTACGCAATCCTCTAAATACCAGCCCTCTGTAGAGTATCTCGCTCTGCCTGGGTAAGTGCCTCTAACACTGTTGTGAGCCAATCACACTCCCTCTCTCTACTCCATCTGATGTACTCCTCATTCTTCTGCATCCACCCAAAACAGAAAAAGAGTAAGTTAGTAACATAATCCAACTGGAAAAATCATCAAGAACATATAAAAATGTCGAAAATGCAAAAACAATTAAAATTTACATCTTTTTTTGCATTCTATTCGAAATTGCCACCATGTGCAAAGCGATGGTTTCCTAACCATCGCCTTCTGAGGTGGTAGTCCTGTAACCACCGCCTTATGAGGCGGTGGTCCCATAACCGCTGCTATCATGTGGCGGTGGTCCCATGACCGCCACCCTATGCATGGCGGCGGTCTTGTCCCAATTTGGCAAACGGATCAAAATCCCTAAAAAAACTTTTAAAAAGAAAAAAATGCACCATTTTAACTGAAATAAAGACCTACCCTATGGGCGCCCCCCCTAGAGACTCATGTAAAACTAAAATTTTCAAAAATTATCCCCCAAGACCAAGATTTTAACATTTCTATATTTTAGGTTTAAAAAATGATAAATTGAGTAGAACTAACTTTGAGATTTTGCAATGGTCGATGTCCTACTCTGGAGGCATGATCACGATCTCGCAATGAAAATTTTTGAATATACTCTCATCGAAAACGGTTACCATTGGTCCCGAGCTCAAAAAAACCACCAAATCGACACGTGCAAATGAATAGTAAAATGAGCTCATTTTATATATATATAGTATTCTAATTTTGTTTTGAGTGTTCTTACGCAAAGTTGGAGCGCCAAAGGAGGTAAGTTCTTATCCCCGTGCAAATGGTAAGTCCTCATTTCGTGTTAATTTAGTATTTATTTTTTGATTTATTTTATCTATCTACACTTGAGTCCTCTTTTCGTTTTGAAGATAGCGGGAATTTAGATGGCAACATTTCGACACACGGGCATATCAGGTATAGCTTCTAACTCCCCATTTTGAGACAACCATACTTGGACCCACCGTTTTACACATCTTCATGGCTAAAACGCTTCTCTAAGGGGGCAATATGTACATACCCAAAAATGTAGGCATTGTACTACCAAAAAGAGGTTACGAAAACCCCAATGATGATTCAGATCTCTTCGCAAGGTGTTCGGAATCTGGAAAAGCTCGCCAAGTATACATTTGCATCCTAGAAAACCTTATCTATCTTTTACATGTTTTGTTCTAACCTATGACCCCTTTTCCTTGCATTTTGTCTTTAAGTTATAGAACCGTCGCCTACTGGGGCGATGGTCTCGTGACCACCGCCAGACAGGCGGCGGTCTGTAACCGCCTCCCTGCGCAAGGTGGCGATCCTGTGCGTGTTTTCCAGAATGTTCTGACAATTTTGTCAAACGTAAAATTTCAAATTTCACCTGCATTTCTCAACCACTAAATCTTGCATTTATGTTTTGGCCACCTGGTAAATAGTGTTTTCCCTTTGTTTATATTAGAAGAGATCAATTTAGACTTACCCTCTGGTAAATCCAAATGCTATAAATACCCATCTTGTTCTCAAACAAATGGCCCCTCTCCTTCCATGTTTGATCATTCAGTGTTTTTGAAGTTTTTCTATAAGTTTCAATAGGTTCAGGTTCTGCATAAATTCTCAACTTCTCCCTTCTGCTTTAGAGATCATTTGATCTTCTTGCTTTCATCTTACTTCATTCTTGTCCCATATAGTCAGCTTAGCATAAGGTAGTTTCACTTTTAGATTAGAATCCATTTGATAATCTTAGAGTTGTAGGTTTTGTTTTGTCACAAGAAATAGATCCCAGAATTCTCAATATTTTACGTTGCATTTCCGTAATAAATCCTATTAGGAATTGCATAGTCAAGCTTTGTTCACTTGCACTATCCCTCTCTTACTTGCATTGTATTCAGTTTATATCCAAAGCTGCCATTGTTCGAGTATCTTCTTCTGGTGACACTATCACGCTCACACTTTTTTGGATTCACGAGAAGATGAAGGAACGAGGAGATCACACTGGGGGGACAAGTCACCATACGACTGGATTTACCACTATTATATAAACTCAAGGTTTGAGCTATCAAAGTTGTAGTTACAATATATCAAATAGAGTAGCAAATCATTTTACTTCAGTTAAAGCTCACTTTCAATATTTCCAGGGAAGCTATGGGGAATGATATTTTCTAAGAAACTATGATTCATTCCTCACTTCTGAGGAAGATTTGGAAGTCTTTCGATTAAACTAGTTAGTTATTTAAATATTTAGGATAAATTCACAACTGCACAGGCAAATAGTTATACCAGGCTAACTTGCTTGTTTTAAATTCCATCATTAGACTAATTTTCCATTATCTAAATATATTAGAATAGCTTCTCTTTTAATTTCATTCAAATATGCATCATTGAAAATACAAAAATAAAAGGAATATAAGCATAGTGTAGATATATCTTTCATAGTTAATTTACTTGTTTCAGTTAAAGTTTGATTATCTTTTGCATGAAAATTACGGGACCTAGAGAGCCCAGGGATTACGTATTTGAACCGGTAGTACCTCAGCCAAATCTCTTCACAATATTAACGGATATAGATCAAGGGATTAGGATTCAAGTTTTTCAAATGAAAACAAACCAACAAGCAATTAGTGAACAATTGAGACAATTGAATATTGAAGACGACAAAGCATACACATTCTAGTCAAGTCAACCCAACTATAGACTGCCCTGATAGGATATCTACATGACCATACAAGAACCCGAAAGAGAACAAATATTTGGTTCGTTAGTTCCGCATCCAAACGCGGGAGACCTTCTCATCAACATAGACACAAGGTTGCGTATACAAGTTGTTAGAACACCCGTAAGGTATTCTAAGAAAATCACACAACCCTTGGTACTAAACATAGAAACTTAAAAGGCTTATGACCATTGGATAGTTAGAAGAAGAGATTGATTCTTCACATGACCATAATAGGTCCACAAAAACATGAACTCGTGGTCGTGATCCTCGTGTCCCACAACCCAACGGGCTTACAAGTCGATTAAGTATTGACACCGGTTTATGAACACTGGTATTTAAATCCTCACCACTCCCGCCAAATATCATAACACAATTTTCCATATTAAATATAGAAGCCAATCAATCCAACATTTTCTCGGATTAGACCATAAAATCACCCACAGCTTCTAGAAATCCACCGCATCTATCACTACCATTTTCCATGACCTTGTCAAGAAATATATCTGGCGAAGCACCTACGAGCCACTTTCCATGTATATAACAACCAATAGATAGGATCTTGGTAGAGCTTGACATTGATTGGAGCCTCCAAGCAGCCATTATATCTGAAGAAACCATTACGCCAATTCAGGTTAGGAGAGCTTTCTTTGCCTTAGATTCACAGATCCCATTATTGCATGTTAAGGATATAAGATTTCCCAACTATCTTGTTTGTATCCACATATATTCCATTCCCACCAGTTGTCTCGACACAACCTTGGGAGGTTGGGTATGAAGAAGAGCTACTTGTATATTTTCATGCTTGCATGTCACTTTTCTAGCGTACAGTGATCGATACTTATCCCTCTAAAATTAAAAGAACAACGAATGAAAGAATGAAAGGACTACTATCGCAAAAATTAAGTTATCCGACTTGGTATCTCACTTTTCTACTGGCATGATCAACTTTGGATATTCATTCGGACTTACGCTCTAATGCATACCAATCACTCAATGCTTTATTTGTCTTATCTGGAATGTCTACAACTACGGCCTCCAATTCATCAAGAGTCATCTTACCACCTTCATTCTATAAAATCATGAGAATATTGGCCATGCTTGAGACCATTCCCTCCATTACATCCATCTTCTCCGCGATGAGTTTCCCAATTTCCTTAATTTTTCCTTATGCAGACTTATGATAGCCTCAAGTGCATTGCGCTTAGATTCTACCAACGTAACTCTTTCTACACGGCCAAGTGTGTGCTTAGTTTCTACCAACATAACTCTTTCTATGCGCCCAAGTGTTTCATTCTTGGCCACCTGAAGGACCTCATCTTCTTCCGCTAGATTCCTTGTCCTAATGATTACATTTGGTGTTGCACACATAGTCAATGCCAGATCTGATTTCTTCAATTTATCTTTTAAATTCTGCATAATAGAATCATAACTAGAAATTTTCCTTGTAATGGTGGCTTTAGATCTCGCTACCTCTTATGTAGCATCCTTTGGTCTTAGTAGGTGCATTAGCACCTCTTCTAAAAGCAATTGAATTAATTGTATGTGTGCGAGATAATGAAGAGTGGAATGAAATTTTTGGGCACTTTATCCTACAAATTAGGTCACTTCTCCATAACCTCATCAGTAATTTCTTTGGCTATTTTCATAACCTTCTGTATTTCTTCCTTAGCATTCTCCTTTTCCTCTATAAAGCACTTTTTTTTTGTTTCTTTATCCCTCTTATCATCCAAAGTTGGTCTTATAGTTGCCACTTTATCAATGTTACGATGCACAACTTCTGTAGATACCTTAACCAACGCATTAATGACTTGCTCATCGAGACAATTGTGTGGGCTTGACAATAATATGGTGGGTATGTGGCACCCTCTTCATTCTGTGTGATACACATGACTCCTCACAAACATCAAATTCAATTTCATCCATGTGAGTCTGCATGCTCCACGATAGTTGTTTACGAGTGCACATTATTTTCACTTCGGGATCCATTAAGTCTCGGCCATATAAGCTGTTCCTAGGTAAAGTATTTTAAAACGGTCATGAATGATCTTAGTCACATTATCGGTATATCATAGGTTTTGAGTTCTCACCACATATTATTCTTTGTTTTCACCGGTTCACTCTCTTATGTTTTCATGTAGTGGCACCTACATCCTATTATGCCTCATCGCCCATGATTTATTCTACTTCTTCTCCTTCCTCATTTTCTTTATCTTCATGCACATGGTGCATTATACTCTTAGTATCCCCTCCAAAGACTATTATGATCCCGGTGGGTTCCTGGGCACTTATACTTGGGCCAACTTCCTCGTATATTATTTTCTCACCTATCCCTTCAGCTTCATGTATTTCTAGGCTTGGAGTAACCACATCATCTTACATGCTTTATTGTGAGGAATTTTCCTCCTCGCTATCTTCCATTGGTATGCACTTTCAGCACTTCCTCCTTTCTTCTTTTTCATTCTTCACCGGTGTTACACTTGGTGACCTCCTGACTGGCTATGATGTTCCATCGCGACTATCTCTAGATGTACGCCTTCTATGCAAAATTGTTCATGTGTGGTCCAGCTTTGTGTTGTCAGCTTGTTCGTCTCCCTACTACTCTAGAACATTTTCAAGGTATGTAGGTATTGGTTCTTCCCGAGTAGGGAGCACAAGTTCAATTGGCCTTGTAGTGCCCACTCTCTGTTTCTTCTTTGGAAGACCAAACAACGTTATGTCCTCACCTTTAATCACCTTTCCATATTTGAAGCGTGACATAAGGTACACATAGATGTACACCATTTTAATCTTTCATACAAATATGGTCTCTGGAGTTATGTCAATGTTATCTGTTTCAAGTGTTTCAACCTACCCTTCACTGTTTGGCCATTGTGCGTTAACATCCCGCATGCCCCACTTAGCCCCCACGTGCTTTTTTTCCCTTTTCCCCTCTTTTCTTGGCCTTTTGCTCTTGGTGTGACCAAACCGCCGCCCTTCACCCGCGGCGAGTCCTCAGTTACCCCGCCAGGGGTGGTGGTCCTTCGCGTTTTCCGTTCTTTTAACACAAATCATGTAATTTCAAGAGTTTCTTTCACCGCCATTTGCATTTATGATTCCTTCCTGGAATAATGTTTTGCAATTGCTTATAGTTTAAGAGTTCTATTTGGTTTTTACCTTGGGTAAATGCAAATGCTATAAATAGATGGCTTGTGCTCAAGCAAATGGCCCCTCAAATTTGCCTCTGATTTCTCTTTGCAATAGATTTAGTTTTCATTTTTCTTAGAATGCTTAGTTTCTTTCATTGCATGCTTAGTTAGCATTGTTTTACTGTTAGTAAGCCACATATCCATCTTGTGCAAGTACTGTTGTTATTTTATCCAATCCATTGGAATAGGATAGTCTGTTTACCAATAGGAAGCCATTAAAGTTGCAGGTTTTGTTCTTCAAACAGGATAGTTTTAGGTTCTGGACGTTTCATGTTGCATGACTCGTAATAAATCCCGCTAGGAATTGCATAAGCCAAGCTCTGTACTCTTGCGCTATCCCTCTCCTACTCGCATTGTATTCAGTCTGTATCTTGAGCTGCCTTTGTCCCAATATCTACTTCTGTTGATGCTAGCATTACACGCTTTTCTGGATCCACGTGGACACGAAGGAATGAGGAGATCACACTGAGGGGACAAGATCACACACACCATCGGATTCGCCACTGTTCTGCAGAATCCAGGTTCTAGCTTTCAAAGTTCTAGTTAGTAGCATATCAAATAAAGTAGCCAATCACTTTGTTTCAGTTTTATTCTACTCTCGATATTTCAGTGGAAGTCATGGGGATTGATAGTTTCGAGAAACTATGATTCACTCCTCACTTCGAGGTAGGATCGAGAGCCTCTGCAAATAGATTATTAGTCAATTATTTCATTATTTAGAATAGATTCACAAATTGCACAGCATAAATAGCTACACTCGGTTATCTTGTTTGTTTTAATTTTGTCATTAAATTAATTGTCAAATTCTAGATATGTTAATAGTTACTCTTTTAGATTCATTCAAATAGTTCATCGTAAAAATACACAAAAAAATAGAAATCATATATGCTATAGATATATTCAACGTAGTTAAATTTTATTTTGCTATAGTTGCTTTACATTGTTATTTTGCATGACAATCACGGACCTAGGGCCCAGTGGAATACGTATTCGAGCCAATCGTGCCTCACCCAATCTCATCACAAAGAATAATCGATATAGATCAAAATCTTAGGATCCAAGTCTTCCAACAACAAGGTAAGCTTGCAACAAATCAATTCCCAGTTGAGCGGGTTAAACATAGAGGACGACCAAGCGCACACATTTTGGTCGAATCAACCAAACTACAGATTACCCTAGGTAACATCCATATGACTGTAGAAGGGCTCGAAAGAGAGAAAATGTTCAGTTGTGATCCTTGTCCCACAAACCAAAGCGTAGGAGACACTCTCACAGACATAGATACTAGCCTAAGAATTCAGGTTGCAAGAACGCCTGTGAGGCACTCTGAGAAGATCGCACAGCTATTAGTTTTGAATATAGAGGCTGAGAAAGCATATGATTACTTGGGTGTTAGGGATTAGGAACTAATTCTACGCATGACCATAAGCAGACCGCAACAACCGAGAGTCTACGGTTGTGATCCACAAATCCCACAACCCAACGAATCCGTAAGTCAATCAGACATAGACACTGGCCTACGCACACTAGTATTCAGATCCACTCCACTTCCACCTATCATCATCGAATAGTTATCCTTACTAGATACAACTAGCTAACAAAGCTAGAGAGTTCTGGACTAGCCAGAGAATCGTCCATAGAGTCAACTATATTTACCATCCACCGTATGACCTTATCCGGAGACGTACACGAAACTATCCCAGGTCATTTTCCACGTATTCCACAACCCATAGATCAAATCACGCCAGAGCTCGATATTGATTGGAGCCTTCGAGCAGTCATCCTTGCCGATCGATCTATCACACCAGCCAGTGTTAGGAGGCCTTCTTTACCTTAGATTCACAAATTCCACTAGTGCGTATTGAAGACATTAGATTGCCTAACTAGTTTATCTACATCCCATACATATTCCATCCCCACCGGCTTGCCTCTGCAAAGACGACTCGGAGGTCGGGTGCGAGGAAGAGTTACTTGTAGATTCCCACGCTCGCTTGTCACTTTTCCATCGTACAAAATTGGTGAACCCGACGTGAACTTCCTACTTTCTAGTTCGAGTCATATTATTACGTGTTCTTCAAAATTAGTATACTTTTCATCTTTTCTACCTCATTAGCTTTCACCATCACCTTCGCTCCTTCCCATTATTATGCGGTATTCATATACCCCCCGAATATGTCGGGATTCGATGCATATGGCAGCAGCCCCTCTTGGGCCTTGAGGCATACTACGCCCAACAAAATAGACAATCATCACCCTCACTCTCAGTATGGGGTGATAACTACTCAACTAACCAGTTGTCAACACAAACTCCAAGGATCAGATATAACTCATCTTTTCAAACTGAGGAGTTAGATCAGCTCGCTCAAATGCAACAAACAGAGCCTTCAGGCTCGAATAACATGACGTTCACCGGAGAATCTGGTTCATCTCCTCAAAGCTTAGACCACAAATTAGTAGACAATCAGACTCATACCGAGGTTTAGACGATGAACATTCGACGCATTATGCCAGAACAACCAACGTTCTCGAAGTATGTACCCACCTATAGGAGGTTTACAAACACAACCCGAGGTCTCTTTTCAAGAAAATACTTCCATGCCACTACATATAAGAAATGCCCTTGGGAAACTTCGGGCAGGCAGGGGCCGATCGGGCCATAGTGGGATATCACATGCCTATACAACACCATGATATACAACAAACGCCACTACGGCAAAACACCGTGACTTCACCAAATGAAGTCATTTCAACGTTAGTAGAAAAAGTGAGAGGGTTAGAACTTGCTCAAGCAAATCACCATTCTCAATTCATACAAACAGGAAATTCTAATCCTCCTAGCCAAGTAGACCTCCTCACAGGAGTAGGCACGTTAGGCATGACTCCTCAGTATTCACAACAAACACCAACTAGACCCACCATCTCTAACGTTGTTTCTCCCGGTCTAATACAAAACAATCCATTCCTGGACAACACCCCGTCATACTTAAACATGTACTCCAAATCACCACAAGGGGATATGTTCTCCTCTCCCGACATGTTTGGTCAAACATAGGTGTTTCCTTATGCCCCTACCAACGTATATACGCTACGCCATATCAACAACCCATTCCACCTCCGCTCCCTCAGCAAGCACCATCAATGGTCGAAACCTATGCGATAGGGACTTATTCAGAATATTTGAAAGAACCCTTAGATTTCACCATACGAAGCGTCATGCTTCCAAGACCTCTTCCCGACTTGCCCAAATACAAAGGTGAGGGAGATCCAAACGCACATATCAAAGCTTACGCTACAGCCATTCGAGAACTACTCCCATGGGATGGGGTTGTTGCTAAGATATTCCCAAAAACCTTGGAAGGCATCGCTCTCGATTGGTATTATAGAATACCTGAGGCTTCCATCCATTCGTTCAAGCAGCTCGTGTCAGAATTCATCAAGGCCTTTGACATGAACAAATTATTAAGGACAGGAATCAGGGAATTCTTACACATCAAGCAAGAACACAATGAATCTGTCGCCCATTTCATCCAAAGGTGGCGTACAGTTCTTTATTCTTCGAAGCAAGTGCTCCAAACATGGATCAAATGGAACTATGTGATTTATTCCTTCATTCTCTTAGCAGAGAAGTGAAGGAAGAAGTCCAGAAGTTCCCATTAAGAACTTACGATGAAGTACTTGAGAGTGCTCTTCGAATAGATCAAGCAGCAATTGATAGTGGTCGCAAAACATATGGAGCAAATGGGAGGTTAGTCACCTCCAACCAGAACACTACAACTTATCCTACTACCACGAACGTCAATCAAGGACCTAAAATCCTTAATAAAAATCGGGGTGTAACAACAGATGGAGTAACCGACCAGCCTAAGAAGGTAAATATTGTCAATACTCCATCACAAATAAACAACCAACGAAACAACAACTTTACCCCGATAATCAATACAGTGGATTTTAACCATCCACAACAACAACAACAACAACAAAAAATCCCACACAGGGTCCGAGCCAAAATTCAACTAGATACCAAAACCAGAATTCAAACCAAAGACATCAAACGCAAAATTTTAATCCTAATAGACAACGGTTTGATCAAAATTTTGGGCCACAATACGCACCAAACCAACAAACTAGGAATTACAATCCTAATTCATATTGTGGTTTCCACAAAATTCGGGGCCATGACACTAGAACGTGTCGTGACTACAATAAATTCATGCAACGCTTTCCAGATGAACAAAGACAACTTTTCATGGATATGTTCTTGGCAGATCCTACGTCACCAGCATCAAATACTTTTTCAGGGGCAGTTTCTCCTCAAAATGCACCCCTCAAAATCTTTAATGATCCACTCCCAAATCACGATAACAATAGGCTAAATCTAACTGGGACAAACAAGAGTGTAATAACAGGAAACAATGATCATGAAGCCTCAACCTCGTTAAATCCATTAGTTGCGCCACAACTAGGAAGTCAGCCACGGCCTAAGGTAGTCGGTTTAGTGGAGTTAGATGCCGAACTACCCATCGAAGTCTGTAAGGACACGAGAGTATTTCTCTCAGCCAAGTCCAAGCCACCTGCCAGAGACGGATGACATCCAACAAATCGTAACAAAACCTGTGGGTGCCTATGATTTAATTAACGACCTAACAAAAACCTTCTCGCACATCTCCTTTTTGATTTATTAAAAATTCCCTCTCACAGGGCTGCTTTTTTAGAGGCATTAGGTTTGGGCCATTTAATTAACATCACTCCACCTCCTGAAACACAGGTAAATCATATAGACTTCGATGTTCATCCTCCAGTAAGGATAGGGATGTCGAATTCATATTCGAGATAAACAAAATGCCGACAGATGCTGAGATCACTCGTCGAGGTGATCCAGCCTTACATTTGCAAGTATGGGTTTATAACAACTATGTAAAGCGTGCAATGATAGACGATGGGGCAGCAGTTAACATAGTCCCCTTCTCTTTCCTTCAAAAGCTAGGGTATGGAGAAACCAATTGTTCCACAACTCGAAACACACTAAGGGGCTATGATAGTCTTAAAGCCACCTCGGTTGGAACTATAATATTACCGGTCACCTTAGGACCCAAAACCATCTTGACTGAGTTTTATATTATAGATCGGGAAACTAACTATAATATGATCCTCGGCCGACCATGGATACACCGCATGAAGGCAATCCCTTCTACGCTATTTCAAGAAGTAAGGTTTTTACACTTAGGAAAGATATTTGTAGCCAAAGGTGATCCAAAACCATTCGATGTACACCTAGCTGACTTAAAGAAAAGACCAGCATGCACTCGAGTTCAACTCCCAACAAACCAACTTAATAAACCTACCGACGCAAAACCAAAAGAAAAGTTGGTACCTACGACAGATCTTGAAACTATGAGCCTAGCCAAGGCAACCCCAACCCCCAAAGATGAGGCTAACACTATAGAAACAATATCATTAGGAACTACTACAAAAATCGTTGAATTAATAGAACAAGATCTACCAATGTTCTTACCATTTGATTCTCAGTAGGCGTGGGATATTCCCGGGTGTCGCCTTCTCTCCAAAGCAGAGATCTCTACGTATGGTGGAAGTAGAATGTTAACACAACAAATATCCCAACATCCATATTCCCACCTAAATATTGGACTCTCCATTTTGATGGGGCTAGATGTCATTACGAGCGGGGGCAGTGTAATCTTTACTTCTTCCCAAGGGAAAGTCCTACCATTTACCTTTAAACTAAATTTCAATGTACAAACAATGGGCGCCGAGTACGAAGCCCTCCTCCTTGGCCTCATCTTAGCTAAGAGAATCGGTGTTGATAACATCAGAGTCTTAGGAGACTCACAATTAGTAGAAACCAAGTCTCTGAGATATATGAAACCAAAGCCGAGCACTTACAGCTTTACAAAACAAATATGTTGAATATAAGCAAGGAGTTTGACTTCATATCAATCAAGCAATCCCGCGAGAGAAAAAATCTTCTCGCTGATTCATAAAGAACTTCAAAGATCACGCTTTACTCCAAACAAGTAAGTTAGAGGACACCCGTTTTCATAGATCCTTCGTGATGAACCATTGATAAAAACAATGACAAATTCTCTTTTAAATGAAAATGAAAACAAATCTACTATCCTAGACCACATTGATAGTGATATGGCCACTCTGAATTACTTAAACACCTATGCGGCATTACATCTCTCCTATCATATGATAGATTTGTCCTTAATCCCACATTCGCTTCCTACTTCGAAATCCCATGATGAAGCTTCCTCGCAAATGGAGCCTAAAGATAAACACAAGTAGAAAATGGGGACGATTTGGACTTACCTCCAGCCCCACCTCGAGCTTGAAGAAGGTAATGCCTCTTTAATCAAAGAAACAATTGATGTTAACATCGGAATGGAAGATGAACCAAGGATATTGAAGTTAGGATCCTCGTTAACTCCAGAAGAAGTAGAAATACACACTCGAATCCTCAAGGAACATCAGAAGGCTTTTGCATTTAATTATAAGGAAATGACAGGCGTTGCATCCCACATTGTGGTGCACAACCTCATCACTAAATCAGATGCAAAACCAATTAAACAAAAATCGAGACCCATGAAACCCAAGGTAGCTCTCATGGTAAAAGAGGAGGTAATGAAACTCCTCCAAGTAGGATTCATCAAACCAGTCGATTACTCTCAATGGGTATCTAACATCGTTCCTGTTCTCAAAAAAATGGAAAGATACGCATCTGCATAGACTTCCGAGACATTAACAAAGCGTGTCCTAAAGACGACTTCCCGTTACCATCCATTGACGTCATAGTTGATGCAACAACTGGATTTGAACTTTTGTCTCTCATGGATGGATTCTCGGATACAATCAAATCAGAATATCTAAACAAGATCAAGCTAAAACCACGTTTATAACTCCTTGGGGAACCTATTGCTACGTTGTTATGCCATTCGGTCTCAAGAATGTTGGCGCTACATACCAACGAGCTATGACATATATATTTCACGATCTAATTCATAAGATCGTGGAATCCTACGTAGATGACTTGTTGGCTAAGGCCAAGAAGCGCCAGACCATCCGGAAGTACTTCACATCATTCTTTCACGCCTCGATAGAATACGAGTCACGCTAAATCCAAAAATGTGTCTTTGGTGTAACAGAGGGAAGCTCCTAGGATACATCATATCGTCACGAGGGATAGATGTTGACCCAACCAAAATTTGGTTGTCCTCTCAAATGGTCCCACCTTCGATGAATCTGAATCGTGTCATTTCTCGAAAGCTTGGTGCAATCCGAGATTCATCCCGATTTAAGTTTCGCCATTCATCCAATCAACAATTTACTCAAGAAAGATTATAGTATTAATTGGACTAAAGATTGCAATGAAGCTTTTGACGCAGTTAAGCGTTTCTTGTTGTCACCACCTACGCTAATGCCACCTAAGCTAGATCACCCGTTAATTTTATACTCACGAGCTACCAATGTCTCGCTAGCCTGTATGCTGGCTCAAGAAGATGATGACAAGAGAGAACGTGTGATTTATTTCATTAGCCGAACGTTGCTCGACTATGAAACACGTTATACACAAGCAGAACGAGAATGCCTCGCCATAGTCTTTACAACCAAACGCTTAAGACATTATATGCTAAATCAAGAAACAAGGGTCATGGTAAAAACAGACCATTTACGAACTTTTCTCACACAAGGGTCCTTGTTTAAGAAAGGTCGGACATTTTATAACCTTAATGGGAGAATTCAATTAACATTTGTAAATCAAATCATGTTAAGGGACAAATCATCACGGATTGGTTAGTCGATAACCCATTAGATGGAGGCGATCTAGTAGATCTAGATTTTCCGTGATGAATGCATATACTACATCAAGCCGACACTCCTATCTCTCGAGTGTCCCCTGGTACACCGATATCATTAATTATATCATGGACCACACGTATCCGTAAGGGACTACACCACAACACAAGTAAGGTGGCTATGCATTATCGTAACAAAATACGTCATTATAGAGCAAGTGCTCTATCGAAAGCGTTCGATGGAATGCTTCTAAGATGTGTCGACACGTAAGAATCCAAGAAAATTCTCCATGAATCTCATCTCACAAAGGAATGTGTGGAGGCCACTTCGGGGCCATGCCACCGCTCATAAAATACATCGAATGGGCTATTTCTGCCCACTCTAAACACGACGCAAAGAGAGTTTGTACAGCATGTCATAAGTGCCAAGAGTTCTCCCATGAGATCCACATGCCGGCACAAACTCTACAACCAATCGCGACTCCATGGCCCTTTTCTACATGGGGCCTAGATTTAATAGGGAAATTCTCTCCCTCATCTATAGACGGCCATAATTTTATAATCACGGCCACCGAATATTTTACCAAGTGGGTAGAGGCTATGCCTCTTACTACTGTACCGGGTTCTGTAATCGCCAAGTTCATTTTGAACCAAATCATTTGCAGGTATGGTATCCCACAAATCATTATCTCAGATAATGGAACTTCTTTTAAGAATGACGAAGTTCACGAATTGTGTAATAAATTTAAAATAAGCCATCATACGGCTTCCTTGTATTACCCGCAAGCCAACGACAGGCTGAAGCAACAAATAAAACACTAAAAGCCATTCTCCTTAAAACGGTGAAAGAAAACAAACGAGATTGGCACTTGAAGTTATATCCGCCTTATGGGCCCACCGAACCTCAATAAGAACACCAACGGGAGCAACTCCTTTCTCACTAGTATTCGGGCAGAGGCAGTTCTCCCACTTGAGGTTGAAATACCCAGTCTCCGTATTTCATTACAAGGGATTCTGGATGAAGACGCTTACAGAGAAGCACGTCTCTCCCAACTAGAAAGCCTAGATGAAGCTAGGTTAGATGCTGAACAACGGCACAGAGCCTATGCTGACCGGATGTGCCGGCAGTATAACAAGAAAGTCTATGAACGCGACATATATGAAGGTGATCTAGTTCTAAGGCTAGACAATGATCGACAAGAAGACCGGCGAAGGAAGGAAGTTCCGGCCTAAATGGTTGGGCCCATACCGAGTCATGAAGGACTATGGAAATGGTGCATACCTCTTATGTATGCTGGAAGGTGAGGAATTTGGTGAAACGGTCAATTCCCTACACCTCAAGCGGTTCTACGCGTAAGCAACTAGCACTATTTATAATTACATTTACATTGCATCTTCATATAGATTAAGATCATTTTGTCCGCTTGTTTCGTACACAAATTGTGATCAAGGAATTTTGTTCTCAAAGCAATTCATTACAAACTCATGATGTTGTTGGCATAAACACTCTAATCATACTTCTCCATTTTCATGATATCATCAAACTATCTCAGAATCATTTTATCAAATAAAGCTAGATATGACAAAGTCTTAACAGTAACCATGCCAAGATCTACAGGTTTATTCTCACTTTTGGTTTCTTCTTAGGATAGGTGTCTTGCCTATGGTCTGTTCCAGAAGCTTCATGGTGTCACATCTATCCCATATATCTCTTTGGAAATAAGCACATACTGACATTTTACTCAAGAAAACAAGTCAAATATGTATCAAAACAGAAAATTTTAATTTTACACATTTCCTTGCCTCACCAACCTTTGGTGATGAGCTTACGTCTCTTACTAGTGACGTAGGGTTGGGAAAGGATGGAAATGCCCTTACTCACCTATGCTTTGCCCATGGTGATAAACCCACGCTTCTTACTGGTAGCATGGGGCAAAGTGTAGGGGGTCCTCTTGACAAACAAATGCAAAAGGTCATAAGCAAACAATTTAAATCTCGAAGTCTTTGAGTCAAAAACAAATGAATCAGATGTCCAAAATTCCAAAAGAGTTCAAAATCCTAAAAACCCATATTTTGTCTACCATGTGGCCATCTAAGGATCTAAGTCTGGATAAACCGCAAAGCAAGTTGCATCCAAAACTATGAAGTCACTCGAGTGGAGTGGGCTTGTGGTATCCTAATTTGGTTCCGCCAAAGCTTTGTCTGTCTTTCATCAATATCATTTCAACACATCTCATAACTTGCACCCTTCCCAACTCTCGGTGATGAGCCCTCGCATCTTACTAGTTGTGTGGAGTTGGGGGTAGGGGCAGGTTTATCTGCTCATCATATCAGTTTATCTTCATCACTTTGCCAAAACAAATATGAAGTATCCAAAATTGCTTACAGAAACTAAGATTCAAAATCACATTATATCTACATTATCATATATCAGCATCATGAAATACAAAAGGAAAATAAACACTTGCATCATTTGTTCTCCATTGCATACATTTTAAAAGAGCATACAAGTATAAACATCATAATCTACATGAGGAAACTAGAAAAGAAGCAAAGCCATAAATGCCAAAGGTTTGATCCAAAAAATATATATATATATATAATGATCAACGTTTCTGTACAATGCCATCATGCACTAAGCATGGTCAAAATGCTCAAAGAGCCCGGATATACAAAAGAATGTATCATACAAAATCTAGGAGAGCCAATCGGCTTCTCAATCCCTACGAGACCCCTCTGAAGGCGCACGCCCACACCTAGGACTCGCTACGCCGGCGCTCTGAGTGCACGGAGGGCTCAGATCCCGAGGGGCAGCCAGCAGTCTCACCACGAGAATGGCTCCTCATCAAGCGCTCACCGCCCCTATACCCCGCTAGCTCCATGCGAGAGTCGATACCATCCCGGCACATGCCGACTCGGGGCAAAGATGTCAGCAGTCCTACCACCGCGAGGGCTCCCAAAGATCTACGATACACTCTGCGGGGTCCTCTCCATGGGGATCATCAGTGGTATCAAGCATACCCTGCGCGAATCAAGTCCCGCCACTCATCGGCGGTCTCTCAAACAAAGGAGAAAAAAATTAGAAACCAAACAAGAAATTAGAAATACAAGATAAAACAAAAGGAGAGATAGCAACTAAGGAGATCCTAACTAAAAACAAACATTAAAAGGAGAGAGGGTAACTTACTCGGATCACCGGGCCTCCAGGATGGATCTATAG
The DNA here is from genome assembly GCA_018340775.1 of Taxus wallichiana var. yunnanensis. Classification (NCBI taxonomy): domain Eukaryota; kingdom Viridiplantae; phylum Streptophyta; class Pinopsida; order Cupressales; family Taxaceae; genus Taxus; species Taxus wallichiana. Next base: position 878,868,504 of record CM031234.1, read on the forward strand.
GATCAACACCTGCCACGGATGCCACCGCTGACTGAGGGGCTGCTCCTGTGACTGGAGCAACGTAGCACCCCGCAATGGACTCATCCTCCCCACCATGGCCCTGGGAGAGTGGCTCCTCTGAAACCAGAGTCACTCTCTCTACACTCTGCTCGGCCCTCTCGCTTGCATGATATCCTGAGTGTCATGCCACTCAGGATCACTGTCCTCCTCGGTCTCCCCCTCTGTCTCTCCCCTATAAACTCCTCGACTCGAGTCTACCTCAATGGGGTCATCGCTGCATGGGCAGACCCGCGGCAATCTGGCAAGGGTGCCCGAGGCACACCGGCTCTCCTCCGCACGTACTATCCTCCCGGCCGCAATAGGAATGCCAGAGTAACCACTGCCCAACCCCGCCTCTAGGCCCCCTCGGCCTCTTGACTGATCTCGTATACTCGCACTACTGGGGAAGCATACCCACGTATGGTAGGCCAAACCGCCGAGGAACTCGCCAAAGGGGTGCATCTCCACTCGCCCCACTCTATCAATAAGCTGCCCTGTCGTGGAGCAGGAAATCAAAGTAAGAGCCTCCTCGCCCCATATACCTGCCATAGTCTGATATGGTGTGGCCTCCATGTCGGCAGTAGTCAGAGAAGCAACTGGCTGATGAGGTGCTCGAGCACCGACATATCTGTCCATCTGGCTGCCCTCACAGCTCCAGGATCTGCCACCTCTACACCTCTGCCGTAGGGGATGAAGTGCTCATAGACCCAACTCATGACTAGGGTCGGGTGGCTCAAGGACTGCCCCTGTAAATGGACTACCCTATATAGATCATGGTAGGTGGTCCCAAGTATGTCTACTCCCCAGGCATATATCCGGCCATGTCCTCTATCTCAGGCAATAATGGGGGACCAAAAAGATAACAATGTATCTCCTCCTTGTCCCCGATCAGTCTCGAGGCAAGGATCCCCATGATGGCCTGGCAAAGTAAGGGGATGGGAAAACTAGGAATGGATCGAACTCTAACCCCCTTCTTCGACCCCGTGGAGATGACTGCATCTCCCATGTATGTGGCCCACTGTGCTATCTGGGCCCGCGAACCTGCTTGTCTCAAGGGTGAGACGTCTCCCAATAATCGGACCCCCAGAATGCGATAGACATCCTCCAAAGTAATAGTCCACTCACCGCGGACCCCTGGCAATCGGAAGGTGTTCCGATCAGCATCCCAATATGAGAACAAGTCACAAAGAATGTGACTGGAAGGAGTAACATGGGGCACGCGTGAGATGCGTAGTATCCCGGCCCTCTGAAGAGTGTCCTCCTCATCCTGTGAAAGGGCATCCAATACTCCTGGGAGCCAGTCACACTCCCTCTCTCGGCTCCACCGATATACTCCTCTCTCTCGCCTGCATACACCCAAAAACACACAAAAAAGAGCAAGTTAGCATCCGAATAATACTGGAAAAATCATGAAAGCACGTAGAAATGCTAAAAATGCAAAAGCAATTTCAAACAGATGATCTTTTTTGCATTTCTCAGGTAAAACCGCCGCCCGACTTTAAGGGAGGCGGTTTTGTAGAACCGCCGCTTTAAGGGCGGCGTCGTGTAACCGCCACCCCGAACAGGCGGCGTCATGTAGTAACCCTGCCCGGCACCTCGGGCAGGTGGCGGTGGCCCCCGAAAACCCACGCGGGTTTTTAAACCTAAAAAGCCCAAAAAATGACAAAACAAGACCATTCTAACTAAAACAAGGCCTACCCAGTAGGCCCCCTAGATGAACCTTTTAACACTAACATTTTCAAAAATTACCCCCACGACAAAGATTTTAGCATTTCAAAATTAAGGGGGTAAAAGGGATAAATTGAAGAAAACTAACCTGTGATCTCGCGGTCGATGTTCCACTCGTGGAGGCATGATCACTATCCCGTCACAGACGTTTTGACTCTACTCACGCAAGAAACCGTCACCGTGGGTTCCAGAGCTCAAAATCAATCGAATCAACTCGCACAAATGAATAGGAAAATGGGCCCACTTTCATATATATAGCACCCTGATTCATTTTAAATGCCTTTTTCACAGGTTTGGAGCGCCGACGGAGGTAAGTTCTTATCCCCGCACAAATGGTACGTTCTCATTTCCTATTGTTTTAGCATTTATTTTCCAAACTATTGTGTCTATCTGCACTTGAGTTCTCTTTTCATTTTTCAGGTAGCAGGAATTTTGGACGGCATCATTTCAACACACAGACGTATCAGGTATAACTTTTAACTTCCCATTTCGGGACCGCCATACTCGGACCCACCGTTTTACGCCTCTTCATGGCTAAAACGCTTCTCCGAGGGGGCAATATGTACGTACCCAAAATTGTAAGGTACTGTACTACCAAAATAATGTGACATGTGCCCCAATGATGATACAGGTCTCCTCGCAAGGTGTTCGGATCCGAAAAGATCTCCAAGTGTGCGTTAACATCCCGCATGCCCCGCTTAGCCCCCGCGTGCTTTGTTTTTCCCTTTTCCTCTTTTCTTGGCCTTTTTCTCTTCAGTGATGAAACCGCCGCCCCCCCTGGTGGTGGTCCAGGTCTCAGCCGCACTACCGGTCCAGCCGCCACCCGCTCAGGTGGCGGTGGTCCTTTACGCGTTTTCCAAAAAGCTCTTTTAACACGACTCACGTAATTTCAACGTTTTACTAGCTTTCTTTCACCGCCATAAGCTTGCATTTATGATTCTGGTTCCCTGGAATAGTGTTTTGCCATTGTTTATAGTTTAAGAGTTCTATTTGGTTTTTACCTTGGGTAAATGCAAATGCTATAAATAGTTGGCTTGTGCTCAAGCAAATGGCCCCTCAAATTTGCCTCTGATTTCTCTTTGCAATAGATTTAGTTTTCATTTTGCTTAGAATGCTTAGTTTCTTTCATTGCATGCTTAGTTAGCATTGTTTTACTGTTAGTAAGCCACATATCCATCTTGTGCAAGTACTGTTGTTATTTTATCCAATCCATTGGAATAGGATAGTCTGTTTACCAATAGGAAGCCATTAAAGTTGTAGGTTTTGTTCTTCAAACAGATAGTTTCAGGTTCTGGACGTTTCATGTTGCATGACTCGCAATAAATCCCGCTAGGAATTGCATAAGCCAAGCTCTGTACTCTTGCGCTATCCCTCTCCTACTCGCATTGTATTCATTCCCGTATCTTGAGCTGCGCTTTGTCCCAATATCTACTTCGCTGATGCTAGCATTACACGCTTTTCTGGATCCACGTGAACACAAAGGAATGAGGAGATCACACTGAGGGGACAAGATCACACACACCATCGGATTCGCCACTGCTTCTCGCGTAATCCAGTTCTAGCTTTCAAAGTTCTAGTTAGTAAAGATATCAAATAAAGTAGCCAATCACTTTATTTCAGTCAATTCTACTCTCGATATTTCCAGGGAAGCTGTGGGGATTGATAGTTTCTGAGAAACTATGATTCACTCCTCACTTCTGAGGTAGGATCGAGAGCCTTGCAAATAGATTAAGTCAATTATTTCATTGTTTAGAATAGATTCACAAATTACACAGACAAATAGCTACACTCGGTTATCTTGTTTGTTTTAATTTCGTCATTAAATTAATTGTCAAATTCTAGATATGTTAACAGTTACTCTTTTAGATTCATTCAAATAGTTCGTCAGAAAATACAAAAATAGAGAAATCATATATGCTATAGATATATTCAACGTAGTTAAATTTTATTTTGCTACAGTTCGTTTTACATATCATTTTTTGCATGACAATCACGGGACCTAGGGAGCCCAGAGAATACGTATTCGAGCCAATCGTGCCCCAACCCAATCTCATCATCACAAAGAATAACTCGATATAGATCAAAATCTTAGATCCAAGTCTTCCAAACAACAAGTAAGCTTCAGAATAAATCAATTCCCAGCTGAGCGGGTTAAACATAGAGGACGACTCAAGCGCACACATTTTGGTCGAATCAACCAAACTATAGATTACCCTAGGTAACATCCATATGATCATAGAAGGGCTCAAAGAGAGCAACGCGTTCGGTTGTGATCCTTGGTCCCACAAATGCAAGCAAGAGACACTCTCATAGACATAGATACTAGCCTAAGAATTCAGTTGCAAGAACGCCATGAGGCACTCCGAGAAGATCACATAACTATTAGTTTTGAATATGAGGCCGAGAAAGCATACGATGATTATCGGGTGTGTTAGGGATTGGGAACTAATTTACGTGACTACATGACCATAGAGACCGCAACAACCAAGAGTCCACAAATAGAATCCGTAAGTCAATCGACATGACACCGGCCTACGCACACCAGTATTCGATCCACTCCACTTCCACCTATCATCATCGAACAATTATCCTTACTAGATCAACAGCCTAACAAAGCTAGAGAGTCTACTAGGGAGAATCGTCCATGAGTCAACTATATCCATCCACATGACCTTATCCAGACATAAAACTATCCTGTGTCATTTTCCACGTATTCCACAACCCATAGATTAAATCACACCAGAGCTCGATATTGATTGAGCCTTCGAGCCGCCTATCCTCGCACGATCTATCACACCGCCTCAAAGAGGGCCTTCACTCACAAATTCCACCTGTATCATCATCTAACTAGTTTCCTTATCCCATATATATTCCATCCCCACCAAATGCTAACAACCTGGGAGGTCGAGTGTGAGAAGAGTTCTTTGATATTCCCAGCTCGCCGTCACTTTTCCATCGACATCCCAAATCAATGGAAAACTCTATTTCGCCAACTAACACAATAGGTAGCTCGCGTGGGACACGCCATTCCCAATCAAACATAACCACCTAAACTAATTTTTATGTCACCATTATGTGTTTGAAATGGAGCCACACAATGTATACTTCAAAAAAAAATTACTGAAGGTCAAGGGGAATTCCAAGACAGCCTCCTTGGCCCATCAGGTACACCAATCTCACTAAATACAAGTAATAAGAATAGTGCCCCATGTAATTTTGTTACCTTTGTCCACCTCGATGCATTCAATACCCTCACCTCATTAGACAAGTCAAAGTGCATGTAATCTCCCGTGCTGCCTAAACCTATCAACTCTAGTGACCCTTTTGGCCATGTTTAGTGGTTAATCTTTGATTCTGCTCGGCCCTTTTAAATTTATGTACTCACTGTGAACAATGAGCCCTCATCATTAGACAAGTTTCTCTCCCGTCTCAGATTCCCAACCTCCTGTTACCTTTCTAACTAGTTTAGTGGTAATCCACATTCTTCTACTCCGCAAAGAAAAATAAATTTATGTACTCACAACATGAGCCCCCGATTCACTCAGATTCCCAAAGTAAGGTAACTAAAGAATCTATAGTACACTTTCAATTAATTTTCTCACGCGAGAGTCGTCGAAGACCCTATCTCCATCTGTCATCCTTTGATTAGTCTTTCTAATGACCTCAACAATGATATCCTTCATGCACTTATCCATTTTGTGGTTAGTGTCATAAATATTACATTGTGTTATCTTAGTTTTCCATGGTCACCCTTCAATTACTCCCTCTAGATACAACATTTCAACCAACCAAATTCCCTATCACTTCTTCGGCCTCTACTTCAACAGCTGGAGCTCATCGTGGTGCCATATCTCCTCTCTCACCCGACTAGAATGTTCTGAAATTCTAAATTATCAAATTTTCAATTTTTGTACCACGATTGCAAACCAGACCCCTTGATCTATCAAACCCTAGTTGTAACTCTTCCTTCTTCAAACCCTAATCACACGAAACCTCCCTAGAGCACACACAAAAAACCCCCAAATTATAATTTTGCATCAATTGCTAATAGTAACATGCTTCGATCCTTCCTAGCTCATAGATCTGCAAATTACTCTTTGTCCTTAGTTCTTCTTCACACTTTACACTTGATAGCTTCAACAATGCAAGGTAATAATGACATTACAAATGCCAAACTTATAACAAATTTCAAAAATTCTTCACATTAATTTCTCCCACAACCACCATATGTGGAATTAATTCCACATTTGCGCTTCTCTGTGCATTGCACCTTGTCTACCACACAAAAAAAAATTACACCATAGTCATAACCTTCACGTACACCTACTACTTCTCTGTCACATATATCCTCTACCTGTGCTTCCTTTGTCAAGTACTTATCCAATGTGACCCTTCTCAAGTAGTCTCCAATGTTGCAGCCTACCTCACGTTATACTGAGCGTCCATCCTTCACGTGTGGTCTTAAAATTAAGCAATGTCTTTGAATTTTTCTTTTCTAAACATGTCCCTTCTTTGATCACCTGTGAGTTTATTTTTATCATGCACCACAATCCAAAATAAGGCACTAGTCAATCCTTCTTCATCCACCCCACACTAAGGGTATGCACGGTCCTCTACATATGAAAACACTTAGATAGTAATCAGCTTTGGGCACGTAAGTGTGCTTATTACATAAAACACTGAACTAAATTGACAAAACATAGCAACAATGAAAGGAAACACATATAAAGGGAATGCATTAAGGAAATCTAATCTAATGGAAATTTTCCTTATTACAAACACCAATAAGACTTATTTATAGTAGGGCTACAACCTACTACCATTGAAGCAACTGGGAAATTGTGTCCCATCCAAAGACTCTAACTCGATAAGCACCTAAATCAAGTATATAAGTTATAGCATACGGTCCCAACCAATGCACCTTAAGATTTCCACAGTGGTGCAAAAACTTTAAATCATACAAAAGTACCATTTTCCCAATCTCAAGTTTCTTATCCTTGATGTGTCATTCATGCCATGTCTTCTGCCTATATTTTTCTTTCTTCTAACTCCATATTATTATGGCACACCTCTCATCTAGCTACATCAATTTGTTAATGCATTCTTCCAGTTCTTGTTCATCAGTCAGACCTCCTGCACCCATAATACACAAAGAAGGTAGCATGAGTTCCATTGGTAGAACTACCTCTATGCCAAACACCAACTGAAAGGGTGTTGCTTTATTCAACCTCTTGTAGGTTGTCATGTATGCCCAGTATAGCAGAGAATTTCTCATCCCAACCTCTCCTTCCAACATCACAAATTTTGGTTAATTTATGGCTCAGTATCTTGTTGAAGGCCTCAGCAGTTCCATTTTCCTAAGGGTGATAAGGTGTTGTCCTATGGTGTGCAACCATAAATTAATCCAATAATATCCTGATAGTCTCATTAAGGAAATGAGTACCCCTATCATTTGTTAAACTTAAAGGGCATCCATACCTATTGAGAGTATTTTACCACAAAAAACCTTATCGTCATAATTGTTGTGTAATCCTTTATAGATGCCACTTACTCCCATCTTATAAGATGATCTATACAAGTTATAATATAGTGTGATCCATCCTATGTGCGCGGGGAGATAGGACCCACAAAGTCAATTGCCCACTTCTCAAAGGGTTATGCGCGAGCAATAGGCCTTAAAGGCATCTCATCTCTATGTATAGGCTTTCCAAGGCACTGACAATGGTCACATGCCTTACAATACTCTTTTCGTAATCCTTTTATAATGTTTCATGCCATAGACCAGCCAATAGAATCTTACATGTAGTGGCATCTCTCGCATAGTGTCCACTGCAATGCGATGCACCAGCCATGAGCCTCCTCCATAATTGCTTCATGTTCATGCTCAAGTACACACCGCATAAAAATTCATCCCGACCTAATTTGTATAAGTCTCAATTGATCAACATGTAAGGCGCGATGTAAATGACAAGTTGTTTCTTCTCCAAAGCCTTCATTCCCCGGCACACCACACATGTGTGTAAAATATAACAATTTCCTCTAAGTTTGAGGGTGTGTCGTTTAACTCGAACAACTATGCATTGGGCATTATATCCTCAATGATTTGTGCATCCTCTCCTGATTGAATCCTTAATAAATGGTTTGGACCAAAATTTATCTTACCCGGCTTAACCATCACTATGAAATTGAACTCTTGAAATAACAGAATCCAAGTTGAAACTTATGGAGCGCGTAGATCATAGACAATGTCTTGCGCTCTGTCATTGTGTAATTTTGTTCTACCGAGTCAACTTTAACGTTTCATGAAAAGAAAATAGCATGATCAACAATCCCTTCTCCAGTTGGGCTAGTACCACACCAATGGCCATTCTAAAGGCATCTACATGAATGTGAAAAGGTTTGGACCATGAAGGAAAGTGCAAAATAGGCATTGTAGTAAGCCTTTCTTTTAAAGTATAAAACACGCGCTTCTACGCTTCACCCCAATAAAACTTGCCTTTTCCTTTCAATAATTCCTCCAGGGGTGTAGATATCTTAGCATAAAATTTAATAAACTTCCTGTAATATTCTTGTGTGCCCTAAGAATCCACACACCTCACTTTGGCTAGTAGGTTCCTCTAAGCCCAAAATCACAACAACCTTAGCATGATGCACTAGCAAGCCCTCCTTACAGATGATGTGTCCCAACAAAATTCCAAAGGGTGTGGAAAATACACACTTCTTAATATTTAAAGAGATGTTCAACTGTTGGCACCTCTCAAACATCAGCCTCAAATTATCATAGTGATCCTTCACAAGCCCATATATTGTCCAATCATCCAGATATACCTACAAGAACTTGTGAATAAAATCTTGAAATGTTTGTACCACTATGCGCGAAAATATTGTAGGTGCATTCTTTAATCTAAAGGGCATAACCGTGTATACAAAAATTCCCCACTCGGTGGTGAAAGTTTTCTTCTCTTGGTCCTCTTTTGCTATCCTTACCTGATGATACCTAGAAAATCCATTGGTGAAGGAGTATATTTCGTACCCTGTAATGCCCTCCAATATTTCCTTAGTAAATGGTGTGGGAAAGGGATCAATCACACATGCAACATTTAATTCCCTATAATCCAAACAAATCTAGATTCTCCCATCTTTCTTGATGTTGATCACCATAGGGCTCACCCATTCTGACTCCTCGATGGGCACAATGATCCCAGAAATTAACATTTTGTCAATTTCTTCTTTCACCTTGATGCGCAAGTTTGGATTCATCCTGTAAGGCCTCTTTCAAACTGGGCATGCACCTTCCTTCAACTTGATTCTCATTTCACCCAAATATTCATGTACTCCTTTCAATTCATGATAGCCTCTAGGAACATATCTTGGAATTTGCACAATAACTCAATTATCTTAAAAACTTCAAATTCAAACCAATAATCTCCAATGATGGCCTCCTTTGGTTCAACATTCATTCTAATGTTTACTTTTGTGGTCTTCATAGGTTCATGGTAGCGCGTGCCTTCTCATCCACACTGCTAAGACTTCAGTGTGTACCTTATGTATGCTCAACATCTAAGTTTTCCACTTCCTCATCATCAACTATATAGATCATCTTACCCTTCTCTTTTTTTAAGCAAAGCGTGGTGAGTTGTTCGCAATCTATTTCTTCCTCTTCAAAACGCACCTCCGTGTATTACTCACCTAACAACTCTTGAAGGAGCTCCTCATCCTTTGCACTATTTCCCATAGTTAAGTGCTTCATAACTTGTAATGCCTCATTCACCGAGCTTTAGTGTAAAAATTGTCAAAAGTTTGAATCATACCCGTAATAAGTTCTTTCCAACTTCCAGTCTCTCTATTCAACTATGCGTAGATATACCATGCTCACGCGCACCTCGCAAGATGAAATAAAAGTTGTGCACCCACAACGAAGGTGGTAAATCTTCCTACCCTCTATCCGTAGAGTCTCTCACACTACCGAACGTGGTGTTGAACAGATCATTACCATGAAAAGCACATATATGAGTAGGCCCATTTATCCTTAAAAATATAGTAGATAAAGCGATCCTCACTTCTCTCCACTCCAAAAGATTACCCCTGTGAACCATCCATCAGCGCACTATCGTCCCCACGTAGAGTATAAAATAGCATATCCCTTCTTTCCACCTGACATTCCCACTGAACTTCCATAGCAAGTAGGGATACTTCTGGATTTTATTCACTAGTGTACCTTGGTACATGGGTGTTTCCCAATCACCCGATACTCCATGGCTTATCGATGTGCGTAACTACACTTCGTACTTCACACACAACCATTTTATAAGTGTTATGTGCCTAGTTTTATATGCAACACTTGTAGTATCGCTCATGGACTGTGAATCATCCCATTGGATTACTCCTCCTTTTGATGGCTCAAAAACTTCTAGATCTCGAATGGCGCGCACACAAATTCTATTCAAATATTCTTCGCTTAAGGGATTTACATAAGGTGAAGATTTCCCACCTATCAAGGGGATAATGACGCACTCTTCTTTATTCTCAAAAATTATATACCCTTTGTTGAAACGTATATCAACATTGTTTGTATAACACCAAGAGCACCCAAGTAAAGCTGGAAAAATGTCGCTTCTACAAGTGCTAAGACCTCAAAATCCCTAATAAACTTGGTTCTTTGTATAATAATCGATGCATCCTTTAAAACTCCAATAGGTGTGGCTTTAGTCCTATTTTACATTAAAAAAATTGAAGATGGTTGTAATTTTGGTCTCCGCTCATTTGAACCCATGCATCCAATGTGAGAGTGTTTACTTCGCACCTATATCAATTCGAATATTACTCAAAAGCCAACCATCCACAACAACATTCAAAATGATCTCCTTGTCATAATCCGGACTATGAGGGGGAAGATTAACATGTAAAATATGCATTTCATGTTCAATCCAATTCCAAGCCCAAAGATTCGCAAACCTCCTTTAAATCATCAAAGATTTTGTCCGATGGATCTCACCGCTTTTTTCTTTTGTTCCAATTTCCACAATTTCTCTTTCAAACATTATATCTCACCATGTAAATTCTGAATTACCTCCATGGTTTCTTAATAAACCTCCTTCTGATGCAATAGGGTCTCAGATACATTACATGTAGAACCTCCTCTTTAGTAATAACAAATTTAGATTTCAAAACTTCTTTGGTGCGTGCAACCTCAAATGCGTAGCGTAGTAATCTTCATAGGTACCAACTCAGGATCCAACGCTAACTTTGGCATCCATTGATCTTCCATGGCGCACTGCACTCTAACCATTCCTGCGCCCTTGTACTTATTTTTATGTTTCTTACTCAAATGTTTATATAATCTGGGAACTCTTCATAGTTATGATTCTTTCCGCAGAAAGAACAAACAATGTTTTGTGGACACTCGCACTGTAATGATCAAGAGATCCACATGTATAACAAATTCCATGAGGGAAATCACTTCTTACACCAGCCACGACCTCGGCCTCTGAATCCTCCTCGGTAACCATGACCTCTACCATGGCCTTCATTAGAGCACCCTTCATTATGATCATGGTTATGATGGTAATTTTTCTCCTTAGAATTATTTGCAACACTTGTTTATCATACACCAATATCAATGACATCATGAATCTGATCAATTAACCTGTAATCTGCAGTATCGTGAGTAGTAGACCTCTAGATCTTGTAGTAATAGGACACGTTCTTTCGTATTACACGTTGCAACAATGGGCACCGAATTAAATTATAGTCTAAGTGATAGATCTCATAGTCCAACAACAAGGAGCATATTAATTTATGAGGACAACTATCCTTAGTATGCCCTTCTAATTCACAATTTATACACCAAATTCCACTACACATCTCATGTTCCGAATTAGCAGATAATTTCTCTAATTGTTTAGCCATTGCTGCAATCTAAGCTTCAAAAATGGGCTTACTCTTATGTCTACACTCCTACCACCTCAGTGTGTAGAGTTGCTTTAAGTGCCTCGCGCATATCTATATAAGTCTTATGTGAAGGCACTCTTCTAAAGGGCATGATCAGTCCTCCAATGAACCATTGTGCATGTTGGCTTGCATGGATGTCATAAGATAACTTAGAAAAAAGGGTTTTGAACTAAGCATCATACTCCCGAACACTCTCAGTAGTGTCATGCTTAATATCTTTCAACGTGTTGATGCTCTTCTACTTAAACTCGGGGATATAAATCCTTTTAAGAAAACATCTTGCAACACAAGATAATCTACACAATTGCAGTGGGGTCGTGGTTGAACTTCCTATACCAACTATGCGTGCACCCCTACAATGTAATTATAAAATGACTCACCTTGTGCTCTTGAAAAATGATCGCCTTCACGTGCCATAGTATCTCACACATATGCACATGCTCGGCTGAATCTTCAATGCCTCTATATTATGTCAGATAGAGGGACATCTCCATATAAATTTGTTGGGGCTGGTGTTGAATGCCCACCGATCTAGTACCTGTATTTCCTCCCCGTGCTTCCTCCACCTCCGGCGCCACCGGATCTGCTAGCGCCTGAGCCACCTAACCCTCCTGATCCTCCACCTCAAGTAGGAAATGGACCAGAGGATGTACTACCTTGTGTTCCAATGGTCGTGCTAAATTAGACTCCCACAATCTGTGAAGTTGTGCTACTTCCATATGTTATACCAATGTTTTGTGCACCCACATTCTTTGTTGATGACGTGCTAAAAAAAGATACCTCCAGCTAGTCCTCCAAATAAAAAAATGATGATTGCATCATAGATGAATAAGCTCCCTGATTAACTCCTAAAATTGACTATAAATTGACTCTATCTATTGCAACTCTACCGCTCGCCAGACTAGCTTTCTTACTGTTAACTACCGTAGAATTTGTAAAATCAAGCGTAAAGACTAGGTTCTTTGGGTAGGTTCAGATGCATGCCCACGGTCCATAATCTTTCATCCGACACGCCCTCATCCAAAGCCGAGGAGGGTTATCTCGCCATGTTTTTCCAAATGGGGAGTTCCAGATGCTCCAACTCCACGTCCTCTACATGAGATCCAAATCCTTCATGAGCCATCTCCCTCCACAACACCATTCTTTCTGTGATCTCTTGTTACTTCATTAGATCCCTCTTGTGTGCTTCATTAAACTTAATCCACCTTTCTTCTCTTTGTCTCTCTGCCGCTAGGTCCTCCATCTTTACCAAACTTGCTCTTGCCCCCATGTGTGGTGGGGTTTAGATAGCCATATGATTTTCTTCCAAATCTAGGGTCACGATCAATATCTTGATTTCCAAAGGAATAATGCACAAGTAAGACCCTATGGAATCATGCAAAAATTGGAACTCAACAACTTCTGGGCAAGAGTAAGTGGAAACTACGTACTCAAGAATATAGTTGTTCAAAACACCACGAAACCAAACATCCACAAAGCGCATCCAAATCAGATCTACATCATACAAGGCCTAGAATTATTCATGTGTCTAAACAAGCATGTGAAACCTCCAATTCCTCTTAGACATATATAAGCAACCAACCACTCATACAACTCTATGGGAAAGATGGTGAAGAAAGTCTCATACAAAGCATCATATAGATTCTTCTCAACCCATGCGCATGCATTAAACTCAAGTCCAATGCTAAATCTATGAGCATACTCTTCTTTTAGATCATATAACCACTCTTCAATATTGGCCAAGGTCAACCTGATACATCTTCATCATACAACATCCTAAAAAATAGCTGAGAAAGAGGTCCTGACAATGGAACCAATGATGTAGCCTAGAATATACCCACAAAAACCCAAGGCATGTTGACACATCACTCACTGAACTGAGCACTCACGAAGCACGCAAGGGTACCATGTCCCTCTTATTGAAAATTTCCCAAGATGTTAGCATGAATGAATGTATATTTCAGATCCATAATAGATAATTGATTAAACCACAATGCATAAACCAGATCTAGATCTTAATCTTATGAAGGAATAACTAAACAATTACTATAATCAAATTTACCATACAAGATCCATGCTCAGTTACATCCAACACTATTATCCACCAACATATTCCATTATATTCAATCAGTAAAACACGAGTTTCATCCATCATAATAATGTCACCATGAGTCATGCGCGCGTATAAACTAACAACATAACTCTACAAAACATTGGATCCCTAAACCATGCAAATCAATACATATTTATAGGGGTGGGGACTTTCCCTTCACTGCCCATGCACCTTTAAAAATAGGCTACATGTTAATAATAGCCATGCGCCCTTACATGAGAATACAAAAGCATGCAAGCGCTAATAATAGATTTTCTACAGTTAACTCCTAGTTCAAATCCTATTATTAGTCCAAAACTCGTATGGCGCTCGACCTTCTATTAGCCCAAAATAACCTTAGCATAGTCTACAAGTCTTCATATCATTGTGTGCTCCACACTCCATGTCCAAAAATAGCCTTATGTTGAAAACGGCTAAGTCCCAATCCTGGGTGTGCCTTTCCTCACTACATTCCCATGTGTACTTTTATGCCCTATGTTTGCACGCCCAAACCTTATGCACTTACAAAACTTAGGCTATACTTCTCAGCCCAATAATCTTTGTATTTCCTAGCTTTTTAGGTGATCCGATGCCACTAGTCAAGTAGTAGTGTAGAGAGGAAATACGATGTATCCTCTAAAGCATGTAACTACTCCCTAAAATGCTAAGGACAACCATGTCCTGTAAAAGCCACTATGTACGAAGTTTGTAGACTAGTTTGAACCCACTTGCTATATAACCAAAATGTCAAGGACGTAAAAGCTGAATTGAATCTGAATTGGTGTAGAAGAACCGTGTAGCATGTAAAACCCCAAATGATGCCCCCTCTTTGGGGTGCATGTGACATCGTTGATAGGATAATGCAGCCCAAAAAGAGTATCAACCACATAAACTATTACATGCAGGGGGAAGGGAATGCACTTGGTAGAAACAAAGGCACATACAAACTAGTGGCTAGAAACAAGTGTTAGTACGAATAAACATGCATGTAAAATACAAATGTATGCGATGCAAACAGTGTGTAAGCTACCAAGCAATATAGTAATGTAAACACGCAAGAAGACAAAGTAAGCCATCCAAAGCGGATCAGTAAACATGGGACATCAATCACGATGTTTCTAGAAACACAAGGTCATAATGGCCACATACAAAAACAAAGGGTATACACTAAACAAAGGGCAATTCCCAAACAAGAGCAAGCAAATGAAATAGACAAGCAATAGTAGATGAAAAAATAGATAGCCATGGAAGACAATATTCATGCAAACAAATAGTGCACATGAAACACTCGTTAGCATGTTAGAAAGATAACCAATATGTAAAAAGTGTGTATAACCATGTAATATAGAGTGCTAAGTACAAAATAAAACAATAAGACTGTGAGATACGAATGTGGATGCCCCTAATGACCAATGTAGGGTAAGTATAAGGTGAGCATCCATAATACGTGTAAAAGACTTGTATCTACGATCGCAACTAAGAAATGACATGAACATGCATATGTGTATGGTATAGATAAATGACATGCAAGAGCTCTAACTAACATGTGTAATAAGACGACCATATATAAGAAGATGTAAACAAGAATAAAAGCAACTAAGATATGAAGCATGTTGTGGATGGATGGAATGTAAGATGGATAGTAGGAGCCACATGCCCCTCGAGTGAATGAAGTTATATGTAGTGAGGCTCATTTATTATGCCCCCTTAGTAGTCAATCATTTTATGTACTATCAAGAGAATGTATAAATGTTATATGCACAAAAACGGCAACATATACTTTGAGTTGTAATATTGCGATTGAACCTCTATTTGTGGTCGCAATGTGTGATTCTCTACAAAATTGACCACTAAAATAATAGTACCAATCGAAAATGTGTCCTTGTATATCTAAAATTATTCATCCAACCATTGAGCTCTGTGTGTAGACTCTAAAGATACTCATAAACAATTTCATCCTTAAATTTTCTCATAAATTGAAAAACATGCATATGTTTTGTAACTAGCTCACACCGTTTAGACTCCTTTCCATCTTTCAATTAGTATGGTACTGATTTATATTTATCAAACTCAACTAAATTATGTCCTATTGCACCTCCAATTTTCTCATGGATGCAACTTTCTAATTTAGGTAATCCGTCGCATGTATCATAACTTCCATCTAAACAATCCTAACTATAAAAAAATTGTCCAACTTCTCTTTCACAAAATATTGTAGGAATGAAATCCCTGGAAGATATTGGTGGAACTTGAACACCACATTCTGATAACATATAATTTCGTAAATGAAAATCGAAACAAATATGTAAAAATTAGTATAATGCATCGCAGATTCAACATATTACCTACAACAACAAGTGGTGCGAGCGTGGTTTATTTTCACATAGAATGGTTTCAACATTTCAAAAAAACATTGACTAATTTTAATTTTTAGATGCTCCTATTCAAACTTACGAAAACATTGAGTTTGAGTCATATCTAAGAAATGATTTGGATGTGGTTTGCAATTAGTAGAACCAACTCTCTATTTTACAACATCTCTTGTATTAGGTGAAACTCTAGTGTTATCATGCCAAAATTGAATAACAAATTCTCTTATAACATCAAATATATCTTTGTCCTTATGCGGTGCTCTAGCAGAAAATACCTAAAAATCGGTGTTATTGAGTGATTAAGGATATTATGTCTTTCAATTGCTTTCACTAGAGTTTTTTGATTAACTTTCAACATTCAACTTGTTTGTGTAATCAAATGTTGTTTTTTTGTTGATTCACTTACAACACTAGTAGAATCAGTACAAGACACACAATATTACTATCCTCTTGCGTCTCGATACCAACAATGTGATATGCATCATGAAGGTTTTCAACAATCAGTAGAGGTTTGACCACGTATATTAGATGTCATCGATCCTAAGGTTTTTAATGTAGGTCTCATTTTAATCAATTTCATCAAACTAACCAACAACTGACATCTTTGGGAATTATTTAAAGTTTCAAAATGATTATCCCAAATTTTAGTGGCTTTTCTTCGATTTTTGTTCGAAAGTTTGTCATACATTGTTTCAAAATGTTCTCATCAATTTCAATAAAATAATTAGGTTTCTTACATAAAATTATAGGAGGTGTTTTTGTCAAATTTATATTGTCTACAGTTTCAACTTGAATTTCCTGATTCACATTTTCATTGTCTCCTTCAATTTCAACATCAACTACATCATGAATATTTAATTCTTCTTCAACATTGATGATAAAAACATCTTCATCACGAGTATTTAATTCATCTTCAACATTGATAGTAGAAACATTACTTGGTTCCTCATTGCTTACAATAGTAGGGGAAGATGAACCTCTTCTTGATTCACGAAGATTCTGTGATTCGCTCAAAGATTTTGAAATATTTTTATCTCTAATTTGTCTCGTGTTTTTACTTATTGACTTCCTTTTTGACTTCGCTTTTGTTCTCTCATGATGTTTTACTTCCTAGGTGATAAGAAAAACATGTAGAAAGTGATAGAATTTCGCAGAAGAATTTATGTACAAGAAGGCCAAACAATAAAAATCACATGGTAATTCAAACATTGGGATGCGTGTAAATATGATTTAATAACCACGATCACACTTTATAAATCGTGATCGTGGTTTATAAATCACGATTGCGGTTCTAATATTAAACACTGCGATCGTGGTTTATAAAGCGTGCTCGTAGTCTATTTGTAGATCATCAAATCTGACCCTCAAGGCTTGGGAAATCTTTGTTTTCCCCAACCAGAGCTATGGGAGGTCATTATGCCATGTAAAAGGTCAAAAACTTCAAATTTTCTCTTTCACGGGCTTAAACCATGCTGAAATTTTGAAAACATCTCACAAAAATGGTACCATCATGTATATGAGACTCATTAGCTTTGCACAAATATTGATTTTAAAGTGAATAGAATAAGACAAATATCATTTTATAATTTTTTACTAATAGTAGGTCTTTAAGACATTTTTTCCTGCGAATGTTCATGTCTACATTTAAGACTACAACTTTTGTTTCGCTTATCAAAATATGATAAAACCTATATCATCCCAAGCATGGCAAAATTCTATACACGTTAAAAATAAAATTGATTTCGATATTTTTGATATAGTTATGGCGGGCAAACAGAAAGTGCTCCATTTTCTAAAAAAATTCAGACCACTTTCACGAAAAAAATCATAAAAAAAAATATGGCTCGGAAAAATACAAAATAAAATCCATCCCAAAATAGACAAGGACATATAACTTTTCACCAAAGGAAAAAAAAACAAGATTTGGGCATCCAAATCGTGGCAAACAGACTATAATATTATAGGTTTTTTCAACAAAGAAACCAAGTCATATGATTTTGAGTGTTTAATATAGCTAAATTTGTTTGTTTTTTTTTTTTTAAATAGTTTAGAAACTAGATTCCGAATGCTACGATTCATATTCATATAATTTTTTCTAATTTTGAGTGCGCATATTGCTAATAATCCCTACAAGTTGAGATTTTTTGTTTTTAGCAATATGACATCCACTTATGATCCTTTTTGGTCCACCAATTTGTTGCAGACTTACCCTATTGGTTAGGTAAATTAGTATTTACATTATTAGATTATTTACCATAGGGTAAATAATACTTACTTTTTGTAAGTTATCGTATGATTAATATGGCAAGGTTATTATTAGTTAGTATGTTAAACAAATATATTGTCGTAAACAATATATTATGTATTTGGATTAAGAGGTTAATAGGTGAGAAATTGTAGAGATCTCACTATCCTATATGTATAGGAAATGTCTTCCTATATAATTATGTAATATACGATAGAAAATGAAGCATGAAATATAATATTACGTGTTTAAAATATTTTCCTATGTACTCTTTACATTTATCTCATCCAATACCTTTCATACAAGAAACATTTGAGGCTTGAATATGATGTGAAGGATCTCCTTCTTCACTAAACATTTCAAACTTTAGACAACAAAGTTTATTGGAAAAGAAATAAAAGCATATCATATGGCAAATAACTTCAATGAATGTCATTAGAAGAAACCCTTTTATTTGGTTTACAAGATCCTTTGAATTTATTTTAATTTGATTTTGTATGCAAATGAAGGGTACGCATCATAGTAGTCATTTAAGGGGTTTGAGAAGAAGTAAAGGTGGATGAGTGGTATGAGTTCGGATAAAATAATTTTGGACAATAGAGTGAAAATATAGAGAAATGTCAGTAAGCAAGAGATTGTTGAGAAGAAATAGTAGAAGTAGGTTGGAATTAATTTTAATAGAAATATATCAAGAAGGGGTCATACTCAATCATGTTGGGTCAAAAACATAGAAACATGTTGATCAATAGGATGAACATTAGAGGCAATATGAATAGAATACAACATTCAAAGTAGAAGTTTGAGCATTGATGAAATTAGATGGAAGTAGAAGAAACTTGCAATATGGATAAAACCGCATGTAATACAAACAACCACATTACTTTTGAGTAAACATTACAATGAACCTATAAATTAGTAAATACACTAGAAATACTAAATTAACTATTTCCAAGTTAATTAGTAGGGAAAAGACATATGGTTTCACTACATATCTTAAATAATTCCTTATTGTAGAAATGCCACTTGATTCTTAACTAGAAAGCATACAAGATCAACAACCTCACCTAAAAATTTGGTCTAATAAGGATCTAGTGTGGGGAACCTTGAGAGTGCTTTAGACAATCTCTAAGAGAGATTAAAGCTCCAAACAAATGATAGGAAAGGTCTAAAAAAGTGATTATTAAGGTTGATTTATTTTAATCTTTTTGTTTTTGGTTTTGATTTGCATGTTATTAGACCTATGCACCTATAAAAAAATCTTATTTGCCTTTTGAAAATAAATGAATTGTCTAAACAGAAATAACTTTAGAGATAGACAAACCCTAGGATGTGTGCCAAAAGTGTTACGTGGAAAATGGTAGCTTCAAAAATGATACATATTATAATAATTGCTTGATCTTGTTTAAACTCCTATTCAACAAATCATTTGTAAATGATGAATAAATTTAAATAGAATACAACGTTTGTGTACTTGATATAGAAAATCAAATTGAATTTAAAATTTTATGTACGCATTAATTGATATAAAATGACTAGGGGTCAAAAAAATGGGTTGAAGGCATGGATGTACCTTGACTTGATGAGAACCAAAAGAAGACCCTAGAGCGTAAAGAGAACTTAGACAAGTGTAAAAGATACAAACATTCCCAAGATAAAGTCAAAATAACATAAGAGAAACAAAAAAGATGAAAATTATGAACAAAAGAGACCATCGAAAGTCAACATACATGCTTATAACTCCCAATTAATATCAATAATAAAAAAATAAACAAATAACTAAAAATATATAAATTAATAATTAATAAATATCTTGAAGCCATTTTTAGATATGAATTTTTTATTATTCACAATTTTCTACAAAACTATCTCTAAATTATTCTCTCACAAAATCTATGTATATAATGTTGTTAATACTCACTTATAATGAACTAGCAAAATATGCAAATATATATTAAATTAGTGGTGGAAATGTAATCGAGTTAATCCCTCTTTGTCCATAAAGATTATGAGTCATTTAAAAATCATTTTTGATAAATAAAATCCGAAATTCATTCACAACAACATTAACCTCATATCCCTCACCTCTCCTTCGCTCGCCCCTACCGGTGTTTCAACATTCAACATCTCCGCATCCACAATCCATGCAGGCCTCTCGTATTCCAATCAAAGAACTAAAACCCCTTGAAGGCCATGCATTATCATCTTTTCAAGAGTCACTAAAACATATAGAATATATTCTTATTGATGAAATGAGTTTCATCAACCCAAAGTTGCTAAGCAAAATTGACTACATGCTACGCGAGGCTTTCCCACATTTAAAAACAATTGAATTTGGGAACAAATCTGTCATCCTCCTCAACGACCTTGACCAATTACCACTAGTTTTGGATAGTCCTCTTTATGCAAGTAATTCATATGGATCTAGCCTTTGGAAGGGATTTCATTCTTCCATTACATTGCAAATAATATTTTGGCAACAAGGAACAACTAATGCACAAGTTTCATTCCAAAATTTACTACTCCATAAGCAAGATTCAACTCCTCTTATCGAGGACTATAAAGTCCTAATATCTCACACCGACTCACACCTAACTCAACAGAACTCTACATTTTTAGGATGCACCATATTTATTTGTAAAAAACAATCTCGTGAACTCCCACAACCTTCAGATGTTGAAAGCATCAACATTCCAATCACCCAATTCATTCACTGGAAGTAACAGGTAAGCTACAACAAGAGATCATGATGATGATCAGTTGGAACACAAAGTTTTGCTATGCCAACAACAAAAATCATGCTTATTGCTAATTTATGGGTTGATGTAGGCCTCGTAAATTGTGCTACAGGAACAATCACCAACATTGTCTACGACACATCAATGCCACCACCAACATTACCTTTATTTGTTTTGTTAAATTTGATAAATACAACAACCCATGTTGGGATCCCTCTAACCCATTACATATTCCGATACCCCCTATTTCGAGAAGGAATTGAAGACAATTGCCAATAGAAATGGCACGGGACTAACTATCCATAAGTCCGAGGGACTTACTTTGCATAGAGCAACTTTCGACATTGGAACCATTGAAAGGTAAGGTATGACATTCACAACTTTCTCCAAAGTTCCCTCACTTGCCAATTTGTGCATTTCCCTCCTTTTTCATTTGAAAGATACTAAAAAATGGTGCACGTACCAACACTTGGAGCAAGAAGAAAGGAGGAGTCAAGACTACTATCACTCAACCAAAACAACCCGTCATAAATACTACCCTCTACTTTGATAACACCTCCACTACTACTTTACTCAACACTTCTTGTATCCAAAGTGGCAGTGTCGTTCAAGGGGTATCAAATGTATTCATGTTTAGTGTAAATAAAATTGGCCACAAAAGGCTACCACTCATGATATAAAATCTGCAAATGTACGGAGGTCTTCATGTATTCATGTTTAGTTCAGATCTCATGATATAAGATTTTCAAATGTATATGTACAAATTTGTAACAAATTTGAAATGTACACATAGAACATTTCAATGTAATGTTTCATCTATATTCCTACACTTCCACTATCAATCACACCCCTTATCAACATGTTATCGACAATACAAAAAAGAATTTTTCAACAAAAAACCAACCAAACAACCGATGCAACCACCATCTCAAACACGTTGCAACACTAACATAATTTCCCCAAATAATTACAAACCACATCAACTACAAAAGTAATTAACTATCCAAATCGTTATCAAATGTATTCATGTTTAGTGCCTTAAAAAAGGCCACAAAAGGCTACCACTCATGATATAAAATCTGCAAATGTACGGAAGTCTTCATGTATTCATGTTTAGTTCAAATAAAATAGTCCACAAAATGCTACCACTCATGATATAAGATTTACAAATGTATATGTACAAATTTGTAACAAATTTAAAATGTAGAGATAAAACGTTTAAATGTAATGCTTCGTCTATATTTCTACACTTACAAAATCAATCACACCACTTACCAACATTAACTACAAAAGTAGTAATTACCCCTCTAAATATATTCACATTTCATTGTGCACATGTGGTTGCTAGTTAAATATATTCACAATTTTCTACCAAAAAAACCATCTCTCAATTATTCTCTTGCAAAACCTATGTACATAATGTTGTTAATACTTGCTTATAATGAATTGACAAAAATATACAAATATATATTAAACTAGCAATCACATGTGTACAATGCAATGTGAACACCGAATGGTATTTGTTATTCGATTTAGAAAGACAATTATTACTTTTGTAGTTGTTGTTGATAAGGGGTGTGATTGACAATATTGATTTTCTATTAAAGCCAAAACAAATGTTGCAAATGCAAGTGAGACATGTAAGTTTGCTAATAGTCACTCTCAAGAATGTTGTGAATGTGAAGTGTTGTTGTCAAAGTAGATTGAAAGAATGACTAAGTGCTTTAACATATTATCTCTCCATGAAACTAAAATGAGACAAAATATGTAATTATATATAAACAAATCTGAAATGGTTATGGTACATTCCAAAAAATTTATTACCTTGTTGGGCCCCTAATTTATTGGCTAAGTATAGAGAGGCACATGGGTACACAAGGCCTATTTAAAGAAGGGTGTGCAAGGAGAAAGCGTGTAGGACAGGGTTCTAGGAGGGTTTAGTAGAACAAGTGGTGCACGCATAAGGCAGAGCAAAGGTTTTGGGACTTAGCCATATTTGGCGTAACAGACAGAACATGAGAAAAGCGTGACCCAACTGTGCATACTGCAAAGTGGATAAGGTGCCACTGGCAGCAGGGTGGCCTAGAAAGGAATATACCTTGCGATGGAAGATTCTAGAAGGCCATCATTGCAAAGAGTGGAGAGCTTGAGCTGAAGAAGCATGCTCCCATGGAGGACCACCTTGGACACTTGGCAATGGATCTGTAACTCGTGAAGGCTTGAAGGTGTTGAGAAAGGCTATAAATACAAGCGCTAGTAGAAGAAAAAAAGGAGGAGATAGAGGAAAGAGACAGAGAGGTACACATAGAGGAGATTAGAGAGAGTAGATGAGAGGTGAAGCTCTGTAGAAATACATGGAGAGCTTTACTGGGTTGGGCTAAGAGATTTGTAGGAGGAATGATGTATCAAGGGATGGGTACATGTTTTCCTTTGCATTGTAAGGGACATAGGTCCAATCTTGCTACAAGGTTCTAATCTGCACTATCATTTTGGTCTATAATGACCTTGATAGATGTAATGTGATTACTGGACATGTTCAATTATGAATATATGTGGTTTGCGGTTCATACATATCTCTTTTTTATGTTCAGTGTGTTTCATATGAATGAGTATAATCATTATGCATCCTCTTTCCCTCATGGTTCAAATCTATCTCTTTCTTAATATGCTTCTTATCTGGATGAATATATTAGTGTAGCATTTACTCAAGCTCTTAGTTGAATAAGGAGTTTCTTTTGTCTTATATTACACATATATGATACATTCTTGCACAACTCACATAAAAGAGGGGCTTGCACCCGCGCATGCCTCGGGTGAGCGCCGGCGCCCGTTGGGTGATAGGTCAACGCACATGGGATTGTCCTTATTTGTTAAGGGGTATAAAAATTAACTACATACCTCAACGAGTTTGAGAGCATCATTGTTAGAGCTATTATGTGCATATCTTACAATTATAACATTCCATGAGACCACATTTCTTTGAGGCATTTTGCAAATAAAAAATGGTATATGTTATTTGTGTTATAGGGATAGTTTTTTCTTTTGTAGTTGTGTTTGTTTAAACTATTTGTGATTGATTTTGTATGTGTAGAAATATAGATGAAAGGCTTGTATAAAAGGAGTTCGACCAACAAAAAGGTCATATGACGTTGAATCTTGAGTTGGGACATCCACAAATCTCGGGTGGACTTGAACAATTGCTTTAGTAAATCGCAATTTCCATTTATCTCCTTTACGGTTCTTGTTGTAGCTCTAAGCTCACACCCATGAGGCCAAATCTCATTAATCAAGCTTCCAAGGCTTTACATCTTCCCGATTTCTATTAAATTGACATATCGGTTGCATAAACATTGCCTAAAAAATTGCTTATGATCAAGACAAAATAAAACACATATGGCCTAACAAAATACTTTTCTATGATAATAATATCATAGACAAACAATGCTGCACACACACACACACACACACACACACACACACACACACAGAGATATATCAAGAGAGGTCCGAAGAGTTAAGAATCAAGATTAGTTACTCAATGTTTTTTGCATAGGTAAATTCATTATATAGGACTACAAAAGCTATGAACAAGATATAACTAAGTGATATGTATGTATGTGTGCATGTGTATATATATCACAATTTGCTTATTTGAGTAGGTAATTATCCTCTTTAGTATTTACCCATTTTGCTTCTCACACAAGTGCCTCCTCAATATTTCAATGTTTATGCAAGACAAAACAACCAATCACGCAGGTCAAAAGTAACTCATTGATATAACACATAAACAACCAATCATGCAGGTCAAAAGTAACTCAGTTGATATAATACATAAACAACACATAATGTCGGCCAAAAGAAACTCATTAACACTATACATTAACAACCCATAATGTAGGTCAAAACTAACTCGTTCTCCCAAAATTTCTCATAGCACTTGGTAGTAATTGAGGTTGTTTCCAAGTTAAACTTCCCCAACATCCTACCCGCATGACATGTACAAATGACAGGGTTGGGTGCATGTACCTTGGCATATGATATTATAATGTATATGGGTTGATGGAGATGTCGACATCCACACACGTCCCCTTAGTTAGTTATATGGGCTCACATAGGAATTAGTTATATTGGGTAATGAGTCGGCCTACATTGGGACTAGGTGTTACCCATCCTATTTAAAGGATGTGAGTATCATTATGAGGAGGTTATGTATGTATGAGTTGATTCTTCTACTTGGTAGAGGTATATTGGATGTGTCCCCCTTGAAGTGGATTCTCATCTTGGGAGATTGTGGAGTTACTCCTTCCTTAAGGAGCATTGTATGGTGTTGCCCTACCTTGAGGGTATTATTCGAATATATTGCATATCGGGCATATTAGCCCCCATATATCTTTTGTTGTGTTATCTTCTGTAATTTATTGATTTATTATATGCAAGGTTCTTATCAAGTGGTATCAGAGCATCGATTTTGGCAAAAAAATTGGGTCTAAACCCTAATTTTAGTGATTCGGCTATATTTGGAAATGGCTACGAATATTTTCTCAAATTTTTACCACAGTTGCGGAAGGGTTTCATAAAGCTACAATCCAAATTTCATAAATTTTCAAGCTTTTGTGTTGAAGTTATTGCATTTTTAGGGTTTCACCTAAATTTGCTTCACAGGCCGCATTGTTTAGAATTAATTTTTAAAATTTTTACCAGTGTTTAGAATCTTTATCAGGAAGATATGGTAAAAATTTCAGAATTTTGGATCTGGTTTGAAGAAGATATTGAGAGTTTTGTGTTTTTAAGAAACTCGGCCTACATGTTGCAATTTTCAGTCTTTCTTTGATTATTTTACATATTCGAAATCTTTCAAAATTTTAGAAGGGGTTACTTCTTTGTGGTTTCAAATTTGAGGTGGAATGATAGACGAAATCATCAGGTCAAATATTGGTCAAAGGAGTAAGTTTGTGAAACCCTAATTTTTATGCATCATGGATATACCAATTTTCTATGGTAATGGGAAAATTGATGCAAAAAAATGGTGGATACAATTTAAACAAATGTATTTTGAAGAATGTTTAGTATGGGTTAGTTTTTATCTTCATCTTGGTGGGAAAGTGCGACATTGGTATTCTTATTTGGATATAGATCTATTGGATTGGGATTGAGAGGAAATGGAGGATATTTTCTTAGCTAGATGGGAAACAAAAAAGAAACATAATTTTGTTAAAAAAGAAGAAGAAGAAGAAGAAGAAAAAAAAAATGTTGATGATGAAGCTACTACACATGATAGTGCATCTCCAAAGCAGGAAGCTTAAATATTTCAGTTTGAAGGGTGCATTCAAAGAAAAAAGGAAATTGTTTCGTAAACCCTAAAGAACAAATATAACTTCATCAATATGGATGTAGCTCACAATCTACATGTGCAAACAAAGCGTATTAAGGTAACTCAAGTGGATGTTAATCATATTCAAGTTTTTGAATATTTAAAGCTCTCTATGGATAAATATGTTTTACATTTAGATTTTTATGCTTTAGATATGGATGGTATGGATATTGTTCTTAGATATCCTTGGTTAGAGACATTGGGAACAATTAATCTTAATGTGCAAAAGAAATTCATGAAATTATGGTACAAGAGAAAGAAAATTACATTGCAAGATATCACACTTAAGAAGGAAAAAAGTAATATAAATGAGGATCATGAAGATGAATTTGAAGATGGTGAAGAAGAGAATAAGGACGAGTCGAAAGAGAGGATGAAGAACATGATGAAAAAGTAAAAAATAGTTTCTCTACTCAAGAGAAAAAATAAATAGCAAACAAGTTGGAAGAGGAAAAGAAAGTGGAGGAAAATATTGATAAGGTTGAGCATACTAAGGTTGCACCATATAGACACCCACATCATCATGAGAGGAAAAATCATGGAGACATGTTAGGACACACAAGGGCAACAATCTATATGGATATACAGGGAATTGGAGGAGTAATAATTTTGGCTATACAAGTTCTTATCATGTTAGGACACATAAGGGCAACAATCTATATAGATATACAGAGAATTGGAGGAGCAATTATCAAGGCTATAAACATGAATCAATGGAGAAACAATTATATGAAATGGAATCATAGGAATAATTATTATGGATACACATGGATGCCGAGGAGGAACACATATGGACCAGGATGGAATCAAATGAGCACAATGGAATATGGAATCAGGTTTGGAGCAACATCACCCACTAGGATTTCATATGGGTGGTTGGATGATCGAGCATGGCGACAAGTGTGTAATAATTTAAAGCACACTCATTATATGACTTCTTCTTATGTTTCGGGGACGAAACATGTCAAAGACGGAGGCAATGTTATGTAACTTGGGATATGATAATATAATGTATATGGGTTGATGGAGATGCCAACATGTGGCACACATCCCCTTAGTTATTGTTAACCAAAATAAGCTCCCTCTTATTTTGGGTTAACTAGCTTCCTTTTGTGCCTCAGTCAAATTTTTACACATTTTAGGCACTCAAAATTTTCTAGGTATTGCTTCATCAGATAGAGAATTTTTTCCCCTTTCCAGAAAGGTAAAGAAGTCCTCCTAACTCCTTGTATTTTTTGAGTTATGGCTCAATGGAGTTTGGAGGGAAAATTTTCCCTGGGCGGGCCCGCGGAGGTAAGGAAGCATTTTTGCCAAGGAAAATTTGCCAAGGCGGACCTGCGGGAAATTTTTTGGCACTTAACCCTTTTGGGAAATTAACTCAAAGGGAAAAAGTTCACCCGTAAACCCGCAGAGGAAAATATATTGTTTGAGGCCCGCACCTAGTTAGGATGCACCACGTGTCAAGGCGGAGTGGCGGGGGTGGAAGGACTTTAAGTTTTTGGCGTTTGGTCAAAATGTGTCAAAGGAAAAATAGGAGCACATCCCCGCCGAGCTAAGCAAAAGATGCCACGTGTCCATTCATCGGCGAGAGTCGAGGGGTTAGAAGGATTTTTGGTTTTTACCAAAACCATAAAAGCGCAAAGGTAAAAAATGGAACCGCATATCCACAACAGATTAGAAGATGTCACGTGTCTTGGAGCGGTGGGGCCACAGAGAATTTTGGGAAAATTTCTCAATTTTGTGAAAAGGGGCAAAATGTTGTTTTGAAGCCGCAGATCAACCAGAGGGCGCCATGTGTCATTGAAGGAGTGGGCTGTGGAGAATTTTGGGAGAAATTTCTCAATTTGAAAAAAGAGGGAAAAAGTTCGAATTTCAGCCTGCGAACCCAATTTTTGCTCTAATTTCACCATTTTTGCTCTAAATTTTCGAGAGGGGCATATCTTTCGCACTGAGAGCTCGATTTTCACGATTTTGGTATCATTGGAAAGCTATTGAAATTCTCCACACAATGGACCCTTAAATTTCAAATTTTGATGGAGTTTTGTGGGAGAAAAATGGGAAAACGTCTCTAACATGGAAAAATTACGAAAACGACCCACCCCAACCACCAAAATTAATGAAGTATGGGTCTCTTTCTTGCTCTGCGAAGCAATGTACTTCAAAGTATGGGATTTTTCATGGAAACCCATAATTTTGTAGGCCAATTAAATGGATCTTGTCGGTGGTTGGAGTTCTAAATCAAATTTGCCCACATTTTCTCATTTCCTTCATTCTGTTCGAGTGATAAAAGCCAGTTTTGGCTCATTTTGTAAAAGTTGTTCATCCTTCTTCTTTGCCTCTCCCTTCTTTTCTTCCCCAGGGTCAAAAATGGAGTTTGAACCTCCTCCCCTACTTTGTAATGGTGTTTTTTCCTCTTACCCATGAAATGATGTTTTGTGCAAACTTTTGGAGCAATAAAAATGTGTTTTGTGATGCATTTGTCCATCCTTGCTCGTTTTTGGTTGTTTTCTTATTCCCTCTCTTCATTGTAGGTATGTGTGCATGTTTGGATGTTCATTGCAGGTTTTGGAGTTGTGTTCATGAAGTTTTGGAACATTTTTATGTGAAATCCATCTTTGTCCGTGATGCACTTGTCCATCCTTTCCATTGCTCACCTCTTCTTGTTCCATGGCAGTTTTGATAGATGATCAACACTTTCCTTCTATGGTGTATCACCATTTTAGTGTAGGCTCTATTTTTCCTTGTTTTTTTCCTCTCCTTGTCTCCTTGGAAGTTAGATTAGGATTAGATTAGCTTGCTGCCTTGAAATAACTTGTAGGCGAGACGGTTTATGAAGAGGAACTAGCCTTCTCTGGAGAGCTTTCCCCATTTGTAAAGGTCCCACACTTTGGGAAAGCTCAATGTTGTGCAATCACACCAAATGACTTTGCCTTAGAAAAGTAGATCCACAACTCATTTGGGGGTGCTGTGATTTTGCACTAACAGTTATATGTTTGGGTTCACATGGGATATATTATTATAATGTATATGGGTTGATGGAGATGACGACATGTGGCACACATCCCCTTAGTTAGTTATATATGGGCTCACATAGGAATTAGTTATATTGGGTAATGAGTCGGCCTACATTGGGATTAGGTGTTACCAATCCTATTTAAAAGATGTGAGTATCATTATGAGGAGGTCATGTATGTATGAGTTGATTCTTCTACTTGGTAGAGGTATATTGGAGGTGTCCCCCTCGAAGTGGATTTCCGTCTTGGGAGATTGTGGAGTTACTCCTTCCTTAGGGAGCATTGTATGGTGTTGCCATACCTTAAGAGTATTATTATGAATATATTGCATATTAGGGCATATTGGCCCCACATATATCTTGTGTTGTGTTATCTTCTGCAATTTATTGATTTATTATATGCAAGGTTCTTATCACTTTGGGAAAACCACCTCCAAGTACACGATCCATACAAAGACCATGCAAGGATAATCCAAATGTCCTCAAATTAAGACTTGTCACTCAAGACAAGCTGAAATATTCTAAATTTTCATTTCTAAGAAGAAAGCAACTTTAGGATGAACATAACCAAAGCTTCAAGGAAAGTAAAAGATGGAAGAGTAAATCATCACAAAACTAAAGTAGGGAAGAAATAATAGCGGTCCAACCTAGAACATTTAGATTGCGGCATATTGTATGATTTGTGGAAACTAATTTTGGGCTTCCACGGTCCATCATTAATAGACATGGCTTCTGGAAATGGCTTGTGATTGGAATTTAAACCATTGTCATCTTGGATCAACACCAAAAACATCTCACCACCTAAGCAAAGTCCCTATCAGATGGCGTCCCCAATAACTTGGGCAATAAAATCTATATCACTGGTGTTGACCTATTAAAGCCTTTAAGCAATTAGCACAGGGTTTAAAGAAATTAAACTTACCTTGATTCAGAAGATGGCTGTAGATGGGAAGAACTTGCACAAATGACCCCAACTTCTGCTACTCAGACAACAATTCCGTCAAGTACCGCGTATTGTTGCAGATCCAAGGGTCGCGTGTCCGATCCACTAAATTGTTAGAAAACAATCTTGAGAACAATATTCCTGCAGACTATATATATACACAACATTCACCATGCAATTGTTAAAAATGGAAAAGCTAAAAATATCTTTTAAATTGAAGCTCTAATTGTTATTCAATCAAAATCTAACAATGACAACCTCGTAAATATGGCGTTAATATCATTTGAAAAAGTTTAAATTGAAGCTCTAGTTGTTGGGAACAAGATATGGAGATCCATTAAATAGTGATAGAAATGGTTTTAGTGTGGTCGAACAGTTGAGAATACATTTTACAAATGAATGGTCGTGAGCGTTGGTGCGAGAAGACATTACGGCGGTGGTATGAGCTCACTCTAGAGGAAGAGACACATGAATGGACACACATATGCGACATGTACAGTGCGTAGTATTCTCTTTGATCCTATATGATTGCATGTAAAAGTTAGCCAAGAGCAACAATTGATGGTATTGCTTGCACTGGTAGAACAACAACTAAGAGATACAATTTTTCCTTGTTTCTCTCACCGTTGGATAGCTCCTTCAATTTGTCCTCCCATTTTTGTCGGGTGGGAAACTTTTACATAACTTTTAGTGTTTCTTGCAACACGTGGTGCCAGAGATTCCTGCTAATATATTTCTACTCTACGACCTAAGATCACAGTTGCTCGAAATACAACTAAAGAGTTGAGGCCACTAGAGAACCAATCATAAACAAAATAGCAACAGATAGGGTATGGCGCTAAACCAGTCGTGTACCCAAAATAGAGCATGTCCCTGAATATGCTCCTAAGTTACAGATGGACTATGGTGCTAGACCATTCATACCCAAAGCAGAGCATGTCCTTGAATATTCACCTACGCTACAGATAGAGTATGGTGCCAGACCAGTGCATGTTGAAAGCTTGGCTTCAGACAATCTATCTCTTGTACCCAAAATTAGATACGGAAATTCAGGGAGCTTGGTTGTCGTACACGCCCAAGAACGGGGAATGAGTGGTTCAATGTCCGTGGTTTCTAAGATGAATACCCAGGTGGTGCAAAATGCAGAGGAATTGAGGTATGCTCTTGCAAAGAACCTGAAACGCTACAAGGACTTAACTGTGCTCCATCTAGGTTACCCCACACATGAGCCTTAGGGTAGTATGACTGTGTCTGTGGATACAAAGACCGATCTGACAAGTGGCGAAAGCGCAAAACGACCAAGGCCCAAAAGATCTAGGTGGTGATCCAAAATCTAATAATGACAACTGTAAATATGACCTTAATATCATTGTAAAAGTTTAAATCAAAACTCTAATTCACAAACCAAGAAAGCACTAATTCCGACCTCAATTCTCAATATTCGGACTTGAGAGGGATACTTTCAAAAACAAATAACAAAACATAGAAATATGTATATGAAGTATCCAAAATTATATACAATCACTTTTAAGGCGCATGAGATCAAATGAATTCAACCAATTGACTATGAATTTAAATGGGGGTTGGCCCGGAACTTGAGAGCTTGAATAATGAAATTATAGTGTTAGTGACCAATATTTAAAGGTTAATGCATGCAAAAGCTATAAAATAAAATTTAAAAATAGTGAAGTCAAAACAACATGCAAAATCGTAAAAGCAAGATTGTTAGAGAAAACAAAAAGTAAAATTGTTAAAAAATAGCAAAAACAAAGGTTAATGCATTCAAAAGCTATAAAATAAAATTTAAAAATAATAAAACCAAAGCAACATGCAAAATTAGAGAAACAAAATTATTAGAAAAACAAAAACAAAATTATTAAAAATAACAAAAGCAATATTAAAAAAATAAAAACAAAATTATTAAAAATAACAAAAACAAAATTATAAAAATAACAAAACCATCACCGTCAAATTTGACACAATCCCATAAATATCTGCAAAACCTTTTCCCACAAAAGTAACTCCGCATAATTAGTGGTGGAAATGTAATCCAGTTAATCCTGTGTCCATAAAGATTATGAGTCATAATCCCATATCCATAATTAGTGGTGGATATGTTGTACTTTTATTATTAAAAATTTCAAGCTTTGCAGTTGTGTTTCCCACGTGCCATTGGAATGTGAATCCTTTGACAAATCAGTGGAGGCTGCAACAATAGCGAGGAATAAATAAATCAATATTCTGATTTTTAAAATTTTAAATTTAGGAGCATTCAAAGATTCCATGGTGATGGCTATATGTATCTATGTTCATATCATGCATACGTGTCACGTTCCATCTTGGGGTTTTTGGTTTTTTTACGGGCCAGTTTTCCCAACTGGACTGATGTTGCACAAATCAATTGTCAAAAACATATATTTTAAAACAAAAAAAAGTGATGAGGTGGCTCCTGACCCGCCCATGCATGCATGCATGCTCTATGGGCGATGCTGTATTTGATCAACACGCACCTGTATTGCACTTCACGACCACGTCCTCCGAATCGGACGGCACGGAACGAGTCTAGTCCACTGGCCGGGTTAATGAAAACTAGAATTTTTACTTACAGTAATTTCGGCAATCCATTCATGTCGATAAGTACATGCATTCAACACGCATCACTGCGGTGCACCACACGCCTGTAGCGAGGAAACCACACATTCCAAATTTCGCAGATTAGCGTTCAATCCGCCATTTTCGGACGATATTTAGCCACTCATATTTGTCCCGTGATTGCGAGATCTTCGCTTTGAGGTGAGCCATCTCTGATTTCAGATTTTCAGCCTTCGTTTTCATCTATATTTGTAAAAACTAGGGTATCATTCTCCAAAAAATCGAAGATGGTCGGCAAACTGTGTGATTCGAAGATTTGGGGGATAATCGCTTCTGTGATGTCTATGATCGAAAACTGGCCGAAATGGACACGAATGCCGCATTTGACGACCTTATGCGGTAGATCTTCTGAAATTGTTGAATTCTGTATCGCTACGATCGATTGTTTACTTCGATTTAGGATGTTGAAGGGTTAATACTTTGAGTTAATATTTCTGCAATGCATTCAATTCATGGAGGGGAAGTACTTCTGTTAAGCTTTCAATTTTTTATTGTGGGTTTACGTGATTCGTTCTTTTGGCAGGCAAATTTTTCCTTGCGTTTGTAGATGGATTTCTTCTTCAGAGGTCGGTTCGCCGAGGGCATGCCGCCGCCTGAGAGGTTTATTAATCAGGGCGTGGAAATGTGCCCTTTTCTGAGGAACATCACCGAACCCACAAGCTTTTGCTTTGCCTCGCCGATAAGATTTCCTACACCGGTAAGTGCAGTCTCTTCTTATCCCTTTGTTCGCTTTGACTTATACAGTCCTAATGTTCACACCTTCCTTGGATTGGTATCACTTGCATATGAAATTGAAACTGAGATTTCAATTTCCATTTACACTATTTATTTTGTTCAAGTAGGAGATTTTAATTTCCATCGTACTATGTATTTTGTTTTTGTGCCCCAGGATTAGATCCCTTGACCAAGCTCACAATCGAACCGAAACTTGCCAATTGATCTTATATGTATGATAGAGGCCAAAGCATTGCCCCTTGTTTCTGTTATTTTCTATAGTTCTAATGTTCACACATTCATACTCAATCACTTGAGTGTGAAAGGCATAAAGGTGCTTCTCACATCACGTCAGGACACCAATTTGACGACGGATATCCCCCCTTTGGAAGCTCACAGGGAGATTTTTTTTTCTTATGGTTTTGATCACATGACAAGCTCATTTAGAGGTTTTTTTTTTGCTTGGAGAAGTCAATTGAAAAATCATAATATCCTGGCCTTATGGCGGAGGATTTTGGAGCCCTTTTTTGGTGTGGAAATGATTTTTTGAGTCTGACATATTGTTGCAGCTACATTGATGCCATCTGTCTCCATTCTGCAGGAAATTCAAAAAGAAGGTAATGGAGTTATTAATAAATGTGGTATGTTAAAAATCCAAGATAGGTGCCTTGAGATTGATATCTCGCTATGTTTTCAGATACATGTATTTAAGATATCTGTACTAGTGTGTATAACAGAAGCTATAATATCCGATCTGGAATGTTTTTATGTTTGTCTTCATTCCTGCTTCCCTTTCCTCAACTATAAGATGAAATGAAGCTTTAAGCCTTTTCTGTTAACCAGTGTGGAAGGTAGTTTTTGCTCTTTTTCATCAAAATTAGAAATAATTTCCTTTTGTGGTCGTGATATATATGGTTTGATCGATTCTAAAAAAAAAAAGGTTAATTTTTCCTCTTGATCTGCAATGAAAGAAATCAAAAAAATAATAAGGTTAGGACAGCTTCTGTTAGGCTGGTTATCTTTAGTGAATTTTTGTAGTACCGCGTATTGGTATTTGGTAGCATAACTATTGTTAGGTGTTGTTCTGATAGGTGCGTAATGCACGTATTTTCTGTGGTCCACAAGTTTTGTGGTATCATCAAGGTGTTTGCGTAGCTGATGTGTTTTGTAAAGGATTAAATGAGATTACTCTCTGTGTTTGCAATTGAAATAATGGGATATGCAGATATTATAGCTGTGCATGTTAAACAAATGCTTCATCTGCATCTGAAACATGTGATGACAAGAGATAGCATTATAGGTCAAGTTACACAATCCAAAATACAATATCTGATATGAGCATGGTATTTGTCACTTGGGTAGCGACTTCTTTTTAAAAATTCACCAAAGATTAAAATAGTTAGAGCAAAAATACTGGTGAAATGTATAGAATTCAATATACCATCTATATATTTAAAATAATGTTTTAAAACAGAGAAAAGAGAGGCTTTTAACTGAAAATAATGGTAATACTGAAAAGACAAGTTTGTATAGCCATTTTTTCATTCTATTTTGAGTTTTTCTTTTTCTTGGGGTGTTATATACGTCGGAAATGGCTGAATATGGGCCAAATATGGCTCTTGGAAATGGAAAGCATACTCAATCTGCATCCAGGT
Organism: Taxus wallichiana var. yunnanensis; assembly: GCA_018340775.1. Taxonomy (NCBI): domain Eukaryota; kingdom Viridiplantae; phylum Streptophyta; class Pinopsida; order Cupressales; family Taxaceae; genus Taxus; species Taxus wallichiana. Next base: position 878,904,014 of record CM031234.1, read on the forward strand.
CCTATGCCCAGATCCATGTTGGACATGCATATGTGGCAGATCCAGGCCCAGAAGGTGTATCTGGTAACTTAGATAACAAAAGTAACATGCAATGTAGCATGAATTGGAACCTTGTTCAGGCAAATGGAATGTTTATGATATATTAAGGTGAAGGGAATGTTTTAATTGTACACTATACAAGATTACCAGGATACAGATACAGTCTACAGATATGGGTTTGAGTATGGGGAATGCTGATTTTTGGGGGCTTGTATACTGTACGACATGGAATTGACTGTACATAACATGTAAAAATTAGAAATGGGAGACATGTATATTTGTACCTGGGATGCGTCCCACTCCCAGGTGTGAAGACATGTCTTGGAGATGGATACAGGGATAGGGATGTCTCCTGACTGTTGGTGACTTCATTTGAATCTCCTGTGTCTCCTAGAAAAACTTGTCACTTGCCTCAATATTTTCAAAATTAATTTTTTACTTAATTTTTAATATTAAAAGTTAAAATTTTAAATATAAAGGTGAAGTTGAATAGTAAAAAGTAAAACTCAAAAGATAAAAATAGAAACTTGTTGAAACTAAAACCGATAACATGCTAAAGTGAACCCTATTCAGTGTTTTTGTAACCAGAATCTGATGTATTTTAATTTGTAGTTCTTTCAGAAATTTAAATATATAGATGCCATTATTTCATGTATTTTTCTGCCTCCATACCCTGATAGTCTGAAGATTGGTGGCTCCATTGCCAAGACCCATCCTTGTGCTGTTCTGTGGTGACTGAAATAATGTAAAAGTTAAAAATATATACAAATAATTATAACATCAATGTTCTGTGCATAATTCGTCAACATAAAAGTAAACAAGACCCACATTGGTAGTATCATAGGTTTATACTTGAGGGCTGTGGTTCAACAGTTGTTGAGGCAGGGTAAAAGTTTACTACTGTACTGGGCCACAAGTTTGAGTGATACTATACAGCGCTCCCAGTAAATATGGTATCCAAAGCACACATGCAGCAGCATGCCCAGGTTGGACCCCTGTTTGTGTCCACTCTGGTTCATGGCTCCAGTCAATTAAAAGTGTTACGGATTGAAAAAAAACGAGAATATTGTTCCTTGATTCATTGGAACCAGATGCAGCACCAAAAATGTCACTCTCACTAGCTACACGATGAAGATCCTGTGTAGCAGTTCCTTTCCTGTCATTGTCAAGTAGCGAAAGATGGGCAAGGGTAGCTAGGAAGCCTCCATGTTAGGTTGCTCTGGTTTTATATCCCAAAGCGTAGTTGGCCCTTGCTTATAGTTTATTAAATTGTGTGAGAGAAAGCAGAAGTTGGAATGCACAAAAATCAATTACTCGGCTTTCTTCGCTGTCAACCTGGTGCATTTATTTGAGTCGATAACAGACTATGTATTCAAATTCTGCTTAGTGAGATGCTAAGTCACCACGTTCAAATTCGTGTTTGAATTTGTAAAAAATTCGTCACTAACAAAATTCAAGATAAAATTCGTGATTAAATTCGACTAAGAGATTTACTAATTTACTATTATTAACTAATTTAATTTATTAATTTACTATATTAATAATAAATTACTATACCAATTTACTTACTATTCTGTATTTACTAATATATTATTACTTATTATTATATAGTCATAATAATTATTTAATAATTTACTCAATAATATAAAGTTACTATTAAACGTTTATTATTAAATATTACTAATACTTACTAGTTATTGATATATTTATATAAGTGACTTTATTACTATTACCAATTTATTTACTAATATATTATTACTTATTATTATATATTCATAATTATTACTTAATAATTTACTGAATAATATATAGTTACTATTAAATATTACTAATACTTACTAGCTATTGATATATTTAATCGCATATATTTATATAAGTTACACATAATTCTTAAGCTCGACTAAAAAGAAAGAATAAGCCCAATTTAATTCGTAAATGGCCTGTAGGTTGTACCTATTTATTTATATAGAACGAAAAAAACAAGACTTAAGCATGGAAGACAAATTTCTCACTTCCGACCCTCCAACGAATCATACGATGCCATTGCCGACTAAAGCTTTGTGGGTTTGAATCCTGAAGGGTGTCACACGAACGCCATTTTCGGTGCCATTAATTATTAACTTCACACTTAAATCTGCAAAAAAACCCTAAATCGTGATACGAAAATACGACATTACTTTTAGTAGAAGTTCCTGTATGCACTCACAACAAGCTGCTTTCGTGACATAGATAACCCTAAATTGCAAAACAAAAAAAAAAGCTCAAGAATTAAATCACAAATTTCAACGATTTTTTGGAGTGTATTAAATATTCGGCGAATTTTATTTTTTTGGTTGAAAATCGCCGAATGCGGCGACTTAGGTGAGATGAACTAACAACCTATAGAGGAAAATTTTGAATGGAAGGATTATGCAAAATACAAGCTATTTGAGAGGTTTTTATATTGCCTAAAGATATAAAATCCTCAAGCAATGGCATTTCACACTTGTGCTTGGAAAGCCAATGTTGTTTTACGTTGGACTAGTGCAAGATCTATTACAAATTTGAAGCAGCAAATCTTCACTCAAGAAGTAGAGATAGGGCTTGGAGAGTTGGGACAATTGTTAGTTCCTTCCTAAAAATTGCAATTTGCTACAAGAAAAGGTAGTGATTGTTTTGTTGACAAAATTTAGAGATGCTCACGAGTTTAGGAATTCAAAGCTTATTTAAGGGTGTAGATTATCTACCACCTTCACTTCCATTTATGTTTCAACTAGATTGCCAAAGATACGGGTATGGGTTTTGGTATGTTGAAACAATAAATTTTAAAAATCCCATGGGTACGATATGTCATGGGTACGTTAAATACAATATATTTTTAAAAATTAAAATATATATATAAAGAAAAATGCATACTTATTAAAATTTAATACTCATAAATTCATATGGATTCATAATTTCATCATTCATGGAAAACAAATTTCAAATACTTTGTATTAATTCATGAATGTTCAAAACATAATACATTCAACTTGCTTCAAGGCTAGAACATATCATCTAGATGATCCTCAAAATCATCTCCATGAATGGCACTTGTAGCTCCACTCCCACTTGCACTAGCTCCATTGTCCAACCCTTGTGAAGGGCTTCTTGTATGTTCATCATCAATGCCAAGTAGTGAAACATTGGACAAACAACTAGTGGAAGCTTCAAAGTTAGTGGTTTCAGGTTGAATATCCCAAAGTTTGTTAGGACCTCTAGTATACTCTTTCGTCTTGTGCGTTAGGAGGCGCAAGTTGGAATGTACGTATACCAAATCCTTAGCCTTCTTGGATGCCAACATGGTCTGTTTGGCTGAGTGAATGAAGCCATAAGTACTCCAATTTCGCTCTGTTGAAGAATTACTAGCCACCTGTCACAAAAAAATAAGTATTATTAATATACAAAAATGAGTGTTATCATCTTAAATTTAAATTTTTAATTGGTAATCAAAATATCAAATAACAAACTTCATACATGTGAGAGCAATTTAATGGCAATAGGTCATAGGTACTTGACATCATGGCCATGTACATACCACCACTTGATTGGAGTCATGTTAGACTTGTCACAGAGCCTCTACCTCTCCCATGCTACCTTCTGAAGATACAAACATTCTCATCTCATTTCGAATTGCACTAGATGTAGATGGATTAGGAAACAACCTCCTAAATGGTGCCTCCCATTTGTGACCACTTGGTTTTCATATGGTGGCTGCCTACCAAGTAACCCAACTATTTCATTGCTATAATATTTGGGATTTAAGGCATAGGCAAGGAGATGCAATGGGGTGGTCATTTTGTTCCACCTCTTCATGACCACACTCTTAACTTCATTATAAAAGTTTTCTTCAGGGTCTTTCTCTTTGGCTTGTATGATTTCTTTCATTTTCTCAAGCATGGAGTCAATTCCATCATAAATTTTTCCTATGCAAGCACTATCTTTGTCTACAAATTTAATCATAGAAAGAACAGGCTTTGTGAAACTTAGCAAATACTCAACTTGTGCCCACCAATTTATGGGCTCTTTTTGTATTTGATTGCCTCTAGACGGTCCAAACATTGTCAATCACCATATTGCTCAAAGCATGTTTTACCTTCACAAGTCGTCTCAAGACGAGTGTGTGAGAGACAAATCTAGTCTCAACAACCTATAAAATATTAAAAAGGAATGAAAATAATTCAATAACAATACAAATTGATTTAAAACTAAAATTTAAAATAAAAAACTTAAAAACTTAAAACTAATGAATTGTTCCCTTACCTTCAACAACTCCAACCTCGAGAATCTTCTGAAAATGGCCTGAGACATGTGATGGTTGGTGACAAACATCTGAATCGTTTGGCTGTGTATATTTTCTCAATCCATGGGATTTTCCCAATCTTTTGCAACATCAAATTGAGGGAGTGTATTGCACATGGTGTCCAAAATATGTGCTCATATCTACCCTCTACTATCAACCCTGTTGCCTTGCAATTTTTGTGTTGTCCATGATGACTTGGACAACGTTTTGAGGGCCCATCGACTCAATAGCCTCAATTAGAATGTTTGCAATAAATTGTGCATCTTTTATTTCCCCCTCATAATCAACTGCGTGAAATATCCCTAAATGGATATTTTGACTCCAATGGGATTTTTGAGCTAATCCAACACCTTACCAAACAGATTATGGTAGATAGAATGAATAGACTAACTGCAGATCCATTTGGGACATTGAAAAATGCGATTAAGGCTGATCATAAGACCCTCATAGAACAGTAATTGAATTGAAGACTTCCCAAACCAGTGACAAATACAGATTTTATACAACCAAATCAGTCCTTACAGGGATATGCAACCATATGAAATCATATCCTTAACTGCAGCAGTAGCTACAGAAATGGCAACTAGCACATGAGGATGAAACTCATACAAAAGAAGCCCAACAAATAAGATTCTTAGCAAATCTGATCCCTATATTTTTATTTATCCAAAATATGATGAAATCTGCATTTTTAGTGGTTAAACAGGACTGAAATAATTATCAGTAAATCTGCCTTCTTAGAGGTCTGAAATTAGCACTTTAATTTCCTCAAAAATTCTGAAAATCATCTAGTTTGAGTCACTAAATTCAGATAAATAGCTGGTACACAGATCAGACCTGGAAATGTTATTTATTCCACAAGAATCACCCACAACATGGGTCGCTCCAGCTAGTACAGAGAAGATACAGCTGCTACTAATCAAGTCTTCAAATCTGTTATCCAATTTTGCACACATGGCAAAATTGGACAACGGGTCCTATTATGTTCAAAATGAAACATTAGTCCCAGGGACCCACTTCCGGTTGTTATCGAGATAAAATAATTAAAATAATTGATTAATCATGTTGAGGAGCTTTACCATGTCTCTATGATCCTCAGTTTCCAAAAGAAACTCAGGGAGATCTTAAGTTTTAATAATAGGTGGGGAAATGCCCCAAAAGGGTCTTTGAGCTCAATCAACTCACTGATCAGCCCAATGAGTGACTCGGTGAGTTGATATCATATAAGGTCAGTCGGAGCTAGGTTGTATTAGCTCGGTCAAGCTAATTAACATGGGCTTGTATTAAGTTTTTGATGTGACCAAATCATGTCATGGAAATAGACATTAAGCCTAAGTGCTAGAAGCTCATGATAGAGTCAATACATAGCTCGGTTTAGAGCTTGGCCCCACCGAATCACAAGCTAAAGAGCCATATCACTCAGTGGCATATAGGCAAGCTCGAAGGGAGTGGCTCGAACCAGGGATCAACTTGGTGCTTCGGGATGAGTTGCAATGAGCTCACAAACAAGCTCGTATGGCTCAAGGTTTTGTTGCGTGGAGATACTAGTGAAATTCGCAGGGGACGGTGATGAATGGCTCGGCTCACCGAGTCATGGATTGAGTAGAGCGAGTTGCTCAGGCATAAGGAGCTCGAGATCATATGAAGCGGCGAGCCTATGGAAAAAGCTAATTTGCTCGACAAGCTAAATATGAGGTCGGCGAGGTAGATTAAATGAAGATGGGTCGGTTGGCTCTTCACAACCAGAATATGTGTGAAGGAGTGGCAATTTTCTCGTCCAAATCGCTCTTAGAGCTCTTTCGAGCTAGAAGGCAACAATGAGCGGGCGGGGAAGATCATGTGTCTATTTCATTTTCAAGCTTGCTGAGCTATTGCCTGGTTCGTTGTAGCTTGGTGGATAATTTGTGGAAAACTCGGCATTGGCGAGTCAGAAGTCGAGCCGTTTGAGTAGCTCGGGTGGATTTAGTGCCGAGATCAATTATAACAACTCATCATGCGAGATAGCGAACAACTCGGCGGGGAGTTTCAAGCCTTTGCAGCCATGGTGGAGATAATGCCTTGGCAAGACAAGCCAACAATTCTGCGTGGGAAAAGTTCATCCTGATCGCTAGGTGGGAATGTTGGGATGGCAAACCAACATAAGACTTCCACACGAGCGGGTCGCCAGGAGGATCAAAAGATGTTGGCGAAATTGGAGGAGGCGGTTGATGACCGAGTCATGGCGAGGGAACTGTCGTGTAAACAGTAAATAAGGAATAATGTTGAAGGTGGAGGACCGAGTCAAATGCCGAGCGGTGCGGCAATGGAGATCGGCGCATGGAGCTCGAATGCATCACAAAGGGAGGAATGCCAACCATACACGATTCATTCGGCATTGAGTTCCAAAATGACAAGTTGCTTGGCGATGAGCACGTAAAATAGAGCCTGTGGAGGCATGCAAGGAGTCATCGGCCCAGAGCCAAAAGCTCGACACATAGGACCGAGCTATTTCGTGAACGCATGCATGGCACCAGAAGGTGGTTTAACGAGTTCGTAGAACGGTGTCGAGCCAAACATTGAAGGGATATCAGTAAAGTGAATAGAAAGTTCTCGCCAAATAGGAATCAAGACCGAGTTGGTCCGAGCTAGTGGGGAGTCGAGCGACGCACAAAGATCCAACTCGAAGCGCAAAGTAGTTCAATAACTCGCCCACCGAGTTGGAACACAAGAGGTGTCAAACTTACCCGAGCCACTCTGGGAAGTCGAAGGTGAAGAAATCGATAAGCTCGGGCGCGCTAAAACCGAGCTGTGGGAGTACTAGCTCGAGGAGGTAGTAAGCTCGAATCAAGCTTAGTTTTGAGTCAAATCAATGAGGAGTCGTGGGCCGAGTTAAGACCGAGTGAGTTCGGTCAAAGCACGATGGTTTTGGAAATCGAAAGACGTCGAGTTATTCGGTGATTGCGAGCACATGACAAGGAACTCGGTGGGCTCATGAAGCCGGGACAAGCACGAGTCAGCCGAGGCCACGGTGGAAATAGCTCGACATTGGAAAAATCTTGTGCGGAACATGAAGAGCTCGACTCGGTGAACCGAGTTGAAGGCCGAGCTAAAACGGTGAAGGTGCGGGCGAGTTCGGTAAAAGAATGTAGGAACGGCGAGGTGGAACATACTCGGCGGTGAAATGTCATTGTAACGATGCATTACTCGATGGAGCGGATCGAGCTATTCGGAGTTTGGCTCGATGAGATTAAGCGTTGGTAAAGGTGAGTCCTTTGATGATTTGGCAAGCTAATTTGAAGTTTCACAAATAGTCTTTGCGTGATTGTAAACACCTAGGCGACGGATAGCTCGGTGAGCCATGTACAATTTCTTGCATTGTTGGATGAGCTTGGCATGGTCATATAGAGGAAATGAACTCTTGGATGGAACTCGGTGCAAAGACCAAACTACTCGTTGATGACGACTCGGTTCAACAAGAGGAGCTTGATGTAGAATGGGAGCTCAATTCTGGTGGAAGCACTTCGGGCTCGTAGAGCCGAGTTGTGAGTTGTCACATGCGAAATTGGGAGCTCGTTTGAAGTTGGAATGTCGAACTCGGTCGGGCCCATCGGAATAGCTTGGACACGATGGAAGCTAATGGCGCTCGGTAACCTTGGGTGAGTCAAGGCCCGATCAAGTGATACGTAGCTCAATGTGAAGGAAAAGGAGCTTGGCGGTGAGCTCGGTCGTGGTGGTGGAGAGCAAGCTTGATGGAGGAGCTCATCGCCCAACTCGGTGAGTTGGCTCGGCGAGCCAATCACCGAGTTGGGCTATTTTTGACTTATTCACATGGACCCCCTTCTTCAATGCAAACCGGTTTTAGGGGGCCCACCTAATAATATAATTAAATTAATATTTTTATTTAAATATTTTAATAATAATATTTATTATTATTATTAAAATATTTTATTTAAATATTCCTTTAATTAATTGAGAAGATTAAGTCAACGGGCCATTAATGACACATGATGGAAGCTTCTCAAGTGGTTCAACCAACTTTGTAATAAATGAACCATCATGTACCTTCAATTTAGGAAGGAATTTATTACTTTTCCTCTTCTCTCTCACATAATTCTTCTATAAATGTAAGTTGGAAGCTCATTCCAACGAGGTTGGACAAGTTAGATAGTTAGAAGATGAACTTTCAAGCCTCTTTTGAATGTATGATGCATTGTGCATGTTGTTGAAGTAATAAAAGTGTGTGTTTTGTGACTAATCTTGGTCCTTTCATCCTTCTATACTTCTTTGCCTTTTTCATGCTTGTAGGTACACTTTGTGCAAGTTCAAGTTTCTATTGCAGGTTCTTGGAGTTACAGTGCTTATCAAGTGGTGGAGTATTGCATGCAATTGAGTTGTGGTGCTTGTTCACCCTTCTCAAGTTCATCCTTCTTCATTGGAAGACTGATAGATTGTTTTGTCTGATTGAGTTTAACAAAGGGAACGCATGCTTCCTAGTCTATGGTATTCTGTTACCCTCTCTAAGTTGTAGTAGGTGAAGTTGTCTTGTGGTGCACAACACCCTCTTCAAATTAACCCTTCCCGAGTTTGGCAACACCCTTTATTTGGTGCATCACCATTCCTAGTATAGTTTCATTTCTTGCAAATCTCTCCCTAAAACCCATGAAAATGTTAGCATAGGTCTAGATAACTATTTTATTACACTAGTACAACACTTAGTTTAGGAAGAGGAAGTCGGCCTTCTTTGGAGGTTCACCTTGAGCCCAAGTCCCACACTTGAGAGGTGATTCCATGTTACCCAATCACACCGAATGTCTTGCTCACATTGTGGCCATTCGGAGGGTGCGGTGATTTGCGATCACAAAATCCTTCATGCAAACTCCACAAAAAGCTAGAAAATACTGAAATTCCTTGCAAGCTCGATGGAATTACATGGGTGGAAATCCCTCTCAATCCCTTGGGGTTTTCGTCCACAAGAGGTATAAACTAAGGGTTTTCGTCCTTAGAATATAATTTGCAAAAGCTTCAAAGCTTAAGTGCAAAATCAGAAAATGATAAGTGAATAAGCATCTTTTCCTCAAGTCGACCTCTCCCTTTTATAAGAGAAATGACCCCAAAGAAGCCTCCACAATGACCAATCAACAAAAGGTGATTTTTCTAGACATATGCCCCAAATTCTCCTTAGACTAGGTCGCATTTTTCTTGGGAGGAGTAATAATTTTTATCCTTTCTAAACTCCATTCTCCCTCCTTTGTCCAAGTCGCATTTTTGCCTAGGGATGACACAAAAATAGCATGGGTCTCTTTTCTACTCCCTAGAAAGGATACAACATAATATTAGACCCAATGCACCTATCTAGAGATTACAAATTTATTATTAAGTCAAATAAATTAATACAAGTGCTTTATTAATTTTATAAATATTTTTAGCACTTTGTAATAACTTATTGTGACTTAAGTCACCCTTGTGCATACCCTTTGGCCGTCGGGTAGACAAAATTGGGCCAAAGGTCTTCAATAAGATCTATTCGAAAAGAGGGACATTACAGTCCTCCCTTCCCGAGATTGCTTGCCCCCAAGCAATCACAAGTAGCAAACCTGTATCCTCATCAGTTCTTGGATCCCAAATCAGCCTAAGCCTTTTGAATGGCTTCTCATGCACTATACAAAACTGCTCAACTGCTGCTCATGCAACTTACTTGTGAAAAGTGCCATGATCCTCCTCATGTATGCCCCAAATTTGCTGTACTCCTCATCATGTCCTTGCTGTCCCATGCTGCAATGAAGTGAAAAATCCTCATATATGTCTTCATTTGGTGATTCCTTGTCCACAACTATCATAGACATGGCTGTCATTTGATGGGGCAGCGTGTATTTGAGTGCCTTCATGGTAACTTGTTTCCCTTCATGTTGGAAACTCAACTCCATAGCTTGCAAATCTTGGGTGACTCTTCCTAATGAATGAAGCCATTGCATGCCTAGTACCACATTGTTATCTTTCAAATCAATAACATAGAAGTCATCATGAAGAGTGTACTCACCAAATAGAATGTTGATTTTGCTCACTTTCTTTTTACAAGGAATAGTGAGGCCACCTGCTGTAATTACATCAAAGCCATCAAAATGATCATAGTGCAAGCCTCTTCTGTTCACCAATCCTTCGGTTAAACCTGCTGCAATAAATTTCCAGGAATGGCGACTATGATATGGGTATGAAACTCATACAAAAGAGGCTCAAACAAATATGATTCTTAACAAATCTGATCTCTGTATTTTATAATACCCAAATATAGAGAAATCTGAATTTGTAGAGGCTAAACTGAACTGAAATAATTATCAGTAAATCTGCCTTCTTAGAGGTCTGAAATTAGCACTTTAATTTCCTTAAAAATTCTGAAAATCATCTAGTTTGAGTCACTAAATTCAGATAAATAGCTGGTACACAGATCAGACCTGGAAATGTTATTTATTCCACAAGAATCACCCACAACATGGGTCGCTCCAGCTAGTGCAGAGAAGATACAACTGCTACCAATCAAGTCTTCAAACCCTTCATGCAAACTCCACAAAAAGCTAGAAAATACTGAAATTCCTTGCAAGCTCGATGGAATTACCTGGGTGGAAATCCCTCTCAATCCCTTGGGGTTTTCGTCAAGAGTATAAACTAAGGGTTTTCGTCCTTAGAATATAATTTGCAAAAGCTTCAGAGCTTAAGTGCAAAATCAGAAAATGATAAGTGAATAAGCATCCTTTCCTCAAGTCGACCTCTCCCTTTTATAAGAGAAATGACCCCAAAGAAGCCTCCACAATGACCAATCAACAAAAGGTGATTTCTTCTAGACATATGCCCCAAATTCTCCTTAGACTAGGTTGCATTTTTCTTGGGAGGAGTAATAATTTTTATCCTTTCTAAACTCCATTCTCCCTCCTTTGTCCAAGTCGCATTTTTGCCTAGGGATGACACAAAAATAGCACGGGTCTCTTTTCTACTCTCCCTGGAAAGGATACAACATAATATTAGACCCAACGCACCTATCTAGAGATTACAAATTTATTATTAAGTCAAATAAATTAATACAAACGCTTTATTAATTTTATAAATATTATTTAGCACTTTGTAATAACTTATTGCGACTTAAGTCACCCTTGTGCATACCCTTTGGCCATCAGGTAGACAAAATTGGGCCAAAGGTCTTCAATAAGATCTATTCGAAAAGAGGGACATTACACCGCCTTAAGAAATATTGCCTCTTTAGAGCTTATTGCAACAATGTTGATAAGAGGTCTATTTCAGGAAACTTTTAATCCATTCGATATAATAGACACCCCTGAATCCTTTCAGGAATATATCATTGGTTGCAAAAATGTCTGTATGTGGTCCACTTCATTTGTAATGTCTCTCTTCTCCAAGTTGAATGCTTTTTCTAGAGGTCCTTTTGTTCTCTTTCGTGATGTGGCCTCTTCATTCAAAAGAGTTTCACTTGGCAGAGTTTTAGTGTGATTGTCAATGAAATGATGGTGGTGTTGGTGGTTTTCCTATACCCCTCTGTTGCAAAGGAACAATTTCTAGAGTGAGCTCTTACAACTTGCAAGGTAGCCTCTTGCTCTTTTAAGTATATAGATATTTTATTCTTGTCCACCTTCTTACATGGTCTAATGCTTGTTCCCGTTACCCTAGTTATATGAGCCTTCAGTCGGGTATACGAGGACTTGAATGTTATGTTACAATGGGGGCACACCCAAACATGAACACCACCACCAACAATGAGCTCCAACACTTCTACATGCCTCCATAAAGGATAAGAAGGATCTAGTCTCACATTCGTGGGACTTGGAACACTTCCTTGTGTGCCTCCCTCATGGCTTGCTTCCCCATGCCCCCCAAAGTTGAACTTGATGCCATGGCTACAGTTTTTGATTTGCTTTAACCTACAATGAGAGATATTTTTTAAAAATTGCAAAATAATTTAATAAACTATTAAAAAACAACAAATACAAATTATATAATTTATTAACCCCTACATGTCATTTTTGATTCTGATCACCAAGTTCGCCATAAATGGTGTGAGGTGAAAGTGAACATAGAGGATAGATGTTTAATAAATTGAAACTTAAAAAAACAAACAAACACATAACTAGTTAAAAAATTAATCAATTTACTAATCCCTACACGTCATTCTCTGATTTTGATCACCAAGTTTGCCATAAATGGTGCGAGGTGAGAGCATACACAAAGGGTAGACGTTTAACAAATTAAAACTTTAAAAAAACAACACAACTAATTAAAAAATAATTAATTTATTAACCCCTACACGTCATTCTCTGATTCTGATCACCAAGTTCACCATAAATGGTGCGAGGTGAGAGCATACACAGAGGGTAGATGTTTAACAAATTAAAATTAAAAAAAAACAAACCCTAAAATTTTAAACTTCAAATACAAAACTAAATTTAAAAATTAATTAATATTAAAAAGAAAATGTAAAATAAATAATAAATATAGATAGATCATGATCAATGATCATGAATGATGTGTGCAAACACATCATTCATGGTCATTGATCATTGATCACATACCAATTAATAATAATACATAATTTTTTTGATAAAAAAACAAAAACAAAAAAGAAGAACAATGGATGCATGGAAAATACCTGAAATCACTCCTTCCTCGTTGTTTGAAGCTGATCCTCCTTCAAACTCTTATCGTCCTCCTCCAAGCTTCTATCTCTCTCCTTCAACTTTCAAGCTCCCAATTTGCAAAAGATGAAAATGTGAGTGTGTGAATAGAATGGAGGCAAAGGGGTGTATAAATAACATTGTAGTGGTGTCTTTGGGGTGGGTAGGTAAATTAGGTTTAGGGTTTACTTTTTTTAAGTTAGGGTATGTTTTTTTTTCACTTAAAAAAAACTGCGTGGTATGCTTTGGGTATGTACCCATAGTGTACCAGGAGGGTACCAGTACCAGTGCCCGTACTAGGTATGTTTTGGATCTGCTATGGGCGGTACAGGCGTACCCCTCTAATCTAGTGTTTCAAGTCTCAACCACTTGTTGACATCTTTTGTTTATATGATTATATCCATCTGGTGATAAAACTAGCTCGATTTCTCTCCTTTTGATCTTTATTTAGGTTGGTGATGTTTCTGTTAGGCTTTAGAATATAGTAATAAGCTTCTCATCATTTTAATTTCCTTTCTTTTGTATATTTTAATTAGCAGAAGTTCACAGATGACCATTTCTTATGTACATGGAAATTTTCTTAGGCGGTGAAGTGTGTTTTAGAGTATTTTACTAGGGATTTGATAGTTCTGGTTTGGATTTTTCAGGTTGAAGGAGCAAGGGGCCCCATTTTTGAGGATGGACCTAACTTTGAGACTGCTTTCAGGCTCTTTCACGGCCACAATGGAGTTGTTCCTCTTTCTGGAAGGTCCTCGGTTCACATCAATTCTGAATCATTGTCTAATACAGAGAATGCTTCCAGCCCAGAGTTCCATCCATTTGCAGCATCTGCTGCAACTATTAGCCTGTCAGCATTTGGGTTTGGAGGTCCTTTCAGTTTTGATTCTTTCATGAGGAGGAGCAAAAACATCAAGAGAAACAAAAAGAGAAGAGGAACAAATGGAAAACATAAGTCAAACCCATTGCAGGAGGTAATGATATCACATTCACTAAATATATGAACTGGGATTTATTTACTGTTAAGTTCAGGAAAATTTTCATATCATGGTTTTTGACAATGAATCCATTCATAGTCATTGGCAATTTCTGAAGTCGTCCATTTGGAAAATATGTTAAGCTTATCTCTGGTTGCAGCACGATAGCTCGATGGTGAAACTCAGTCGTTTACATTTTTTCTTGTACGATTAGGTTACATTAGAAGATGTCGTTCTTTTTAGCAAGTGTTCCTGTTCAAATTTTTTCCTTTTGAGATTGCGACGGGACATGTGATTTATTACCATATCATGGGCATAATATTGCTCAACGGTCTTGCATACAACTATATTATTTTGTTTACCTATTCTTTATAGTGATTGGGATAACATTGTCCAATATTTATGCATGGCCAACCTAACCCGTGTAACCTATTATACATTACATAGGTTTTTAATTACTCAATAGCTCTTCAAGGGCTGCTTTGACCCTATTATATGCCTCATGCCAGTTATTGCAATTTCAAGAGAACCGTACAGGCCCCATTAAAGTCAATTTTGGAAGGAGGCCCCATCATCATCTTTCCTAGAGTTGATGATGTTTGTGTAGGCTATCGAACTCTTGAAAAGATCATGAATACCTTGACTACATGTTGCAGCTGCCAAATATCCAGGCTCCTATCATTGTCTCTATTCAGCAGGGTGGCCAGAATTTGGGAGTTAGTTTCCACATTCCATGACCAAGTTTGTTATCCCATGGTTCCTAAGCAATTGCATTCTCTACCAAAAAAGTTCCAATACGTTATTTGTATATCTTGAAGCCATAGGCATATGAAAAAATCACAAGCTCACAATGATCCCTACATATTGCCCCTACCCCCAAAGGAGCTGGGGTTACCGTTAGAAACATGAGTGTTTATTTTGCATTTACCCACTTGGGGAAGTTCCCATTTCACATGTACCCACCTTCTTACCAACCCCTTTATTGGGGCAGCTTCAAATCCAACTTGGACTTTTTCCTATATATTATACATTATGGGTCCATATTCTCATGTCTTCTTGGCCTGATGCCTCCAAGCTAAATGGTAACTTGAAACTTGAAAGTTGGATAGCCTTTAAGAAAAAATCCAACTGTTTACTTCTTCTGTGGGTGACTTGTCTTGATCAAATTTTTAGGTCAAAAGTATTATGGTTCATGCACTTCATATATGAACAAGTTCTATCTTGGTAATAAATATTTAAGCAACTTTTACATCTCTGGTTTGTTTGCGGATTGCTTCTAGGAACTTCTAGTTGCTGTTGTCTACGTGTATTATAAATCAGATTTTTACCTTAAGGATTTCACTCATGTGCTTATGCTTCATACAGAACTTGTATAATAACAGGTGACTGTAGTCTTTTTCTATCCATAAATGCCCTTGTCATTTCAGTTCTACTTAAAGGTAAGGGATCTTGGTCTTTCAGGTCACAGCCAAGTGAGATGTCAATTTGGCATATGAGATCCCCAGATTTCTTTTCATTCACCCTGTATATTGTTCATATTTTGAACCTTGGGTTCAACCTCACAATCAATTCCAGGAATAAATCTGACTTGGGCAATTCCCCTACACCATGAGTGCTGTATTGTTTAGCAAGCAAGCAGTTCGAATGAAAATGACACATTTACATCAATTGTTGTTGAGTTTGTGCGATATTTGTTTTCCTATCTTGAAAGGTCTTTGCTATTTTGCCATCTCTAGTCTACGTAATATGTTGTTTATGATATCTATAATAAGGCTTCTGTATTTCTGTGTTATTGTTGTGTTAAATCTTGAGAAAAAGATTTTGGAAGACTTTGATTTTGACTAAGCAACTTTATTTACACGTAGACCAAATCTGTAAGGTTTTTTTAGGCCTCTATTTTTAGAACTTCCCCGAGCATTTGAATATACTTGTTTTTGAATAATCTAGTCAATTCTTTTTATCTTTTTGTCGTGGTCTTTATAATTTTTTTACAATAATGCAGTTTTATAATACTGCAGGATGGACTTCATGAGGCAACTGGTAAAGAATGGCTAGAGACAGGAAAGTGTCCAATTGCTAAGTCTTATCAAGCTGTGAACAAGGTTTTGCCACTGGTTGCAAATCTTATGCAACTGCCTCCTGGAATGAAGGTGAAATGCCCCCTGCTATTGTTGCAGCCCGGGCTGCATTAGCAAGAACAGCGTTGGTGAAATCTTTAAGGCCAAAATCATTACCAGAAAAGATGTTTGCAATTGGTCTTTTGGGAATGGCTGCTAATGTTCCATTAGGTGTTTGGAGAGAACACACTGAAAAGTTTTCACTGTCTTGGTTTATTGCAATTCATTCTGCAATTCCTTTTGTGGCAATGCTAAGGAAGGCAGTGAACATGCCAAAGACTGCTATGGCAGTCACAATTGCGGCCTCTATTCTGGGTCAAGTGATAGGGTCAAGAGCAGAGAAAGCAAGACTAAAGCAGGCAGAAAATGTGCTGAATGTTGAACATAGAGCTTGTGAACATTTAAATGCAGTTCCTAAAATAGAGACTCCTGTAAGGGTTTATGCCCCCAAGTATGAACACGCCATAGCGAACGCTCACTGTGGAGTTGAGACGTGGGATACTTTAGAGAGAACACAGTCCTCTTCCGATGTTAGCGGCATTTGTTAATGTCTCTATGCGAGAATAAAAAATTTCTTGTGATATGATTATATTGGATTGCTTTCAAGTAAAACCATTAATAACTTGTCAACTAATATGCCAAGCATTACACATGGAATTAAAAATAAAGTTTGGTGTTTTATAATCCGTCTACTCTACGAGAAATTTCTATGCAGATTTGCTAGTTATACCTATATTGTCTAAGCCTTGATCAGGAAAGTCGCTGTTTGACGCATCACAAGTTTGCTACCAGTTGTTTTCATTAGAAGGCAAATGTTTCTCATGTTCCATACCTGTCCGTCTATTGGTGTAGGGACAGTTCTGACATGCACATCAAGGTCAAGGATTGAAGGTGGATACATTATTGATGTTTCGGTGCCTTGGCATGCAGTTATGTAGTAAGAGGCATGTTTATCATAGCCGGAAAACAATTTTACAGAGTAAATTTTATTACTAAGCTAAAATGGTTTCATTTAATGTGTGAATGAAATACTCATTGAAAACTAGAATAGACTTTAAAAGTATCTTGAAATTGATGATGCTACGTCATGTTTCCTCAAATGCAGGGGCCCCTCTTAAATTTTTAGTTTTATATACGTGGAAAGGTACTTTGTACTAGATACGCATTCTAGGGGCTGTAACAATTTGTAATTGTTGCTATTTGAATCTTGTGCGTTTAGGTTTCTTTGTTGACATGTTCTATTATGAGAATTCGGTCAAAATGTGGAGTATACATGCAAAATTGACACACTAATACACAACACCATATTATTATTCATAGCTTGATACGTCTTAACTACATAAACAATGTCCTAAATTTTAACACTTGACATCTATTCAACAAAGCTTATCTTCATTCTATTTTCTGCATCAATCTCTTTATATCAGAATTCATAACAACCTCTCTAATAATGCTAACATGCATAAATTTAATCACACAAAATGACTAAATTTTTAAAATTCCCTCTTATACCATCTAGTTTAAATATTGAGAGAAAACCAACATTATATGTAAATTGGAATATACTCAACTCTTTACTAACAATCAATGAACAAGGGCGAACTTATTATTTTATCAAAAACATCCAATCAATATGACATTTCATGCACACAATAGTTCATACAAACACATCTTTGTAGACAAGGAGACATGATGGTTCACAACAAAGAACAATTATGTTTGTTAATGGTCACTCAACCTATTACTAAAAGAACATAAATGGTGGAAATGGTTCTCACTACACTCATCCTTAGGTTGGATTGGGTCTTATCTCACCCGCTTCTTTCGTTGGACTAGGCATCATTGAACAATTACAAAACTACTACAATCGAGTAAGTTCTCATTACATTTTCTCGATGGGTATTTATTTCATTGATTGTTGTGTATGCGATTAGAGTTTAGTTTGTCATTATTGTCACTAATTGTCATCATCTTAAGTTTTGAGTTGTTTTAGCTTTGAGTTCACTACTAAAGCACAAAACCAAACTCTAGGTTACGAGTGAGCTCAAGAGTGGAGATTATCCTCCATCCTCATTGATCATCTCATATGTAGCCAAAGTATTGTGATGCCCCAAATTTTACTCATCAAAGTTATTGTCATTAAAACAATATTGACGTAGGATTTATGCTCAATTTAAGTTTTTTTGATGATAAGTGCATCGATTTTAATTTGTGTGAAAGGGTTGAATGGTTATATACCATCGTTTAGATTTATTACATTCAATGTTGAGTAGAGGTCAAACTCCGTGAGGGTAATTCACACTCTTAAGACAAAATTGCTTAGTTAAAAGATTGTCTCATTAGTTCTTTCAAAAATAGCTTTATAGTTTTGATTTAACAAATTTCCATGTGCAACCAAGGTCTCATACCATTATAGAGTGAACTAGGGTCGATAACGAGCAACACTTTCGATTTTGGGAGTATATACAATGTATATACTCTTCCTATATCGTTATATTCGGTTCCTATTAATTTGTTTTAATTATATTCAAGAAAGAGAGTGAAAGGGAATATGTGGGAGATTCCTCTTGTTTAGACACCTCCACAACCCACAAGACATTAGGTTGAGAAATGACGTGCAAAAACATTTAACAAGTCTAATAGACTTAGGTGGGTATTTCTATGCTTCGCATATAGAAAGTCCACTCCACACTAAATAGGTATTCAATGGGGTTTGAGGTTGCTCGAGCACGATGAAACCCCAACCAACATTGACCAAGTGTACGGAAGGTTTCAAGAGTCGATGCGCACATTGCAATCAAAGCTGTAAAAGTGCTCAAGAGATCCAAAACTCGATAGACACATATGTAGTGTAATGTGTAAACTAGTGTTCCAGATGCACTTTGCACTTAAGGTGCAAACATGCATTGATAATCCAAAAGTAAGAAAGACAAAAGGTGGGGAGTAACACGGAAAACAAGGATTTGAAGACACTTCACATGCAAAATGCAAATGTGCACCAAACCTCTAAAAGTATGCCCATCACGGGGAGGTGTGTTAATTGAGGTTAGGGGTCCTAGATGCAATTTGCATGCAAATGAAATTTTCTCAAGAACTCCAAATCTACGACCCACATAAGGAAGACTTAGGCGGGAAAGCAAGATTTCGGGAGCAATTTTGTGACTTGGTTGCAACTTGCTCAAACACCCCAAATCCCGATTTTAAATGGGTTTAACGATTATTCCCATACATTGTCAAATTTTACGGGTATAGTTACAAATATAGCATAATATTTTGCATAAAAACTTTAAACATCATTCACACAATTATTTCCAAATTTCTCAAAGAAATTGCATTATCTACATGCCCAACAACATTCTACCATATTCCAATCATGCAATAAACTTTAAAGTGATAAAAAACCCGTTCTGATCCTTGCGTTTCATTATTTAAACATACTTGTTCAATCTACATACACAAAGCAAAACAAATTTTCCATTTCCTTAATAGTTCATGTCACACATAATTTTAAAACAAATACATCTCCTTTTTAGTACACATTACATCTTATAACATTTCCAACCATTAATGGCATTAAATGACTTTCCATCACCTTACAACTTCCATAATCATGACCAAATGAGGACTTTGAGGACGTTTACCTCCCAACCCCACAATTGAGGGCATAGTTTCCTCCTCATTGCCCCACTAAACCCCAACTCCGGAGGGCTCTAATAACCCATACTCATATGCATGATGCAACACATAACACCCCCAAAATGCATACACCATTCACTCAATCAATCAATACATAATTTGTGCTCGAGACTAGAAGTAGAGCTATTAATACATAAAAAGAAACCAACACACACTATCAAATCTCTCGATGGGACTTGCAAAGGGAAAATTAACCATTAGCTCTTCTTTTCTCTCGGCGAAGGAGGCATGGTAGGCCCTTGGATCTTACGGTGTTACAAAATACCCATGTCGACAAGCCAACAACTCCTTTTAACTCCAACAAACTCTCCCTTATCACTCCCATAAAGGAAAACCGTGCTCTCCCTTGTGTCCTCCATGTATTTCTCAAACTATAGACACTCAAATTTGATAATCTATCTTTTGACACTTGCTAATCTTGACATTGCACACTTGCATGTACAAATGTACTCTCCTCACTCTTGTTTAGCACACCTTGATAGCTCTTCAACTACTTTCTTATCTTTGCACACTTCTTTGTCATCAATTTTTGAAGTTTAACAATATAAAACACATCTAGAAACATCCATCATCCGATCTATAAAGTCAAAACACGCTTTTACCCTCTCGGTCAAAAACCCCAATTTTGGTTGGTTTGTACAAATCTACAAGTGACCCTCATACGAGTTTGTACCAACATGATTTAGGCTAATTCTTCCAATTCTATCACATTCTTATGAGTAAATACATCCCCTTGGTTGGCCTTTCATGACATAACAACCTTCAGAAGCATATATAAGCAAGTAAATCATACCTCATTTAGAGACTTGACACTTTAAGAACTCCTCATGTAAAAGAAAGCACAAAAGGCACTCCAAGCTCCCTAAA
This sequence comes from Taxus wallichiana var. yunnanensis, assembly GCA_018340775.1. NCBI lineage: Eukaryota > Viridiplantae > Streptophyta > Pinopsida > Cupressales > Taxaceae > Taxus > Taxus wallichiana. Next base: position 878,924,682 of record CM031234.1, read on the forward strand.
CTATGAAATAACTCATGCACATCCATTAGGGCAACACCATCTATAGGTGAAGTCTCCTTCTAGGTCTAGGAGTCTCCATCTTCATTCTACAAGCAAGCAAAGTGACCCTTCCCAAGTATTTGAGCAAGTGTGAAACTCAAGCAAAATATTGTCAAAGCACGATTGTCAAGTTTTGATTGCACTCAATAGATATCACATGCTATGAGAATGACGTGCGGTTTGAGCCTTCTTGAGTAGTGGTGACATCGATGGTGCACAGGGGTGCCCATAACCCACCTAACTTTGTTTTGCAAGAACTCCTTATTGCACTACAAGGGTTCTAGGGTTTGAGCAGAGTTTACAGAGCCATTTTAAAGGTGGGTGAAGCGGTGAAAACACAACAACACTCATTTCTAGGTAGGAGAAACACTCAGGAAGTTACATTCTAATATTCCAAGCAGCTCCAAGACCGTACAAAAGGGTCATGACCATATGCTTGCTCTTGACCTAGTTGTATGGTTTTAACTAGGTTCAATCTTAGGTGCCAGTCTACGTAATGAAGTATTTCCAATCTCATATCGGTATGTTCTGCATTTCAAGCACTCAAAATCTTCCATATCCACACAAAATCAACTAAGTGCAATTATCCCTTGTGTTTTTGATAGTTTCTAGATTAATAATCACTTTGAAAAATATTATTTTGATTTGTGCAATTAATGTTGGAAGTTAATTAAATTAGAATATCCACCTATTGCATTATTTCATCCTTTTTATGTATGTTAATTAGAAACACACTAAAAACTTAAAAGGGAATGAAATAAGATTACCAAAAAAATGAAATCATTTGGTGAACCCGACATTCTCAAATTGAACAACACAAATTTTCCCATAACAATTTTAGGGTTTTATTCTTTGGTTGTGGTATTCAATTTTTCTTCATCATGCCACTTTTCGTTAAATTCTATGATCTTCATCTTTGGCCTAGGGTTTCCAATTCACTGCCTCGGTAGGGGCTACCATCCCTCTCACCAAATCCATGATCGTACTATGCATTTGAATGAAGGTCCTTATGCTAACCCCACTTGTTAGATGGCTAGTACCTCTCCTACTTACATCGACATTCAATATGAGATTACTCACAATCTACTACTTGATCATCTACCTCGGTTTCTTTATAATACAACCAATGCGATAACCACATGATGTAATAAATAACCTATTGGGAAAATCCACCTTTGCCTCCCCCACCCTCTTCTCTTATGCCTATAGCTAAAATTTCATCTAAAGGGTATGATTTAATTGAACAACTCAACAATACCCCTGTTAAGATATCTATACTTGAGTTGCTTCAAAATCCCTGTTTACAAAGACATATTATAAGATAATTTGTGCTCTTTCACATTAGCTAATGATAGCCATCCGATTGCTTTAAACGCTCATCATGGATACATTTAAGGAACTTGACAAGCCTATTACTTTTACTTCATATGGTATTCAGAATGATACTAATATGAAACAAAGTCTGCTTTTATTCATCACTTGCATGCATTCAAGGATTATTTCTCAAAAGGGTTTTAATAGACAATGGATCTGGTCTCAACATATGTCCTAAATCATTGCTTACATAGATGTGCATTTATCCTGTTGTAATCAATCATTCTCCCACTATTATGTGAGGCTTTGATGACATCACACATTCTACACTTGACATTATTACTTTGACCTACTTGTAAGTCCTAAGGCATGACCCACTTCATTTCACATCATGGACATCAATTTACAACACAATTTACTCTTGGGCCATCCTTGGTTCCATGACATGCATGCTATCTCCTCTACTTTCTATCGTTACATCAAATATTTACTGAGTGGCACCAAGTATACTATCCATGCTCATCTCGATCCTTATCAATATTGTAGAGCATATATTTCCAATCCATGAAAATCTATGGTCACTCCTCCACCACAACCTATTCCCATGGACAAGCTAGATACATATGTTGTTGATGATACTAGTGCTACTAATAAGTTTTTATTAGATGTAACTCTACATGTTGAGTCACATACCGAAATTCCTCTTCCGATTCCATCGTCATCTTATATCCCTAACACACCCACACTTGATACTTATAATCTATTAGATTATGTTGCGTAACATCATGATGCACCCGAATACACTACTGATAGTGATGATGATGCAATCACACTCCACAGATGATAAGTTACACAAACTTGATTTTAATCCTATTGATGTAGATGAATCTATGTTTCATTCTCTCTTTGTATCCACAAGGCCCGAACATTATTGACTTAAGGAAACTTCCCTAGTGCTAGTAGTTCGTATATATTTCCAATCCATGAAAATCTACGGTCACTCCTCCACCACAACCTATTCCTATGGACAAGCTAGATACATATGTTGTTGATGAGACTAGTGCTACTAATAAGTTTTTATGGATGTACCTCTACATGTTGAGTCACATACTGCGAGAATTCCTCTTCTCGATTCCATCATCATCTTATATCCCTAACACACCCACACTTGATACTTCTAATCTATTAGATTATGTTGCGTAACATCATGATGCACCCAAATACACCACCGATAGTGATGATGATGCAATCACACTCACGGATGATAAGTTACACAAACTTAATTTTAATCCTATTGATGTAGATGAATCTATGTTTCATTCTCTCTTTGTATCCACTAGGCCCGAACATTATCGACTTAAGGAAACTTCCCCTAGTGCTAGTAGTTCGTATCCTCCTGATCATATTGAATCTAGTGCTACACATTGATCCCATGGACAATACTGCCAATACTCTAGATGCTTCACCTCATGTTACATCTATTTCCATCCCAACGCATATTGATACACCACATTAATTAGATTCCCTTTTACTTGATCAATGTTTTATCCCATTACCTCTTAAGTGCCATCATTCTACTCACAAGCTTTATAAGTAGCCAAGTCATCCTTTTTGTGAATACCACCGTGTTATGGGTCATGATACTAATAAATTTAAGGGTTTAATCGATAAAATCAACACTCTCAAGTGTAATGGAACTATCAATATCTTACATGACGTACTGCTCCTCTGATGGGACTCCTCATTTTGATATGTTTACTAACACTTTGTATATCCATAAGCAATATTGGCCACATGTGCCTCTTAATTTCAACCGAAACAAGAAAATTTACACTTATGAGGCTTTGACTACTCTAGGACTCACACCATCCGACATTACACCCTCCCTCACTCCTGCTATCGAGTTTCAAGGATATATCATACTCATGATAGCTTTTTGGTTACTTTTCATTACCACAAAAGTTTTGGTAGCTCTTGATCTTTAACCTACCCCATTGGATTTTAGTAGATCTTGGTTGTGGCATATCTCTGAATCATCGTCATGGAAACAACACTAACATCACTTTCCCACTTACTGCCGACATGGTTACTATTCACAATGATTTTTTCCTGACTATCATTGATATGATACATTGAACTCATGTTATGCACACACAAGGTCCCTCTTACACCAATGAGGAATATATTATGGAACTCAATCACTTCCATGAGATAGGATTATTTATTGATAGACGCTTCCAAAAATTTACTAATATGGTGGATCCTGGACCAATTGGGTTTAATCCTTCCATCAACAATCTGCTTCACAATCTTTGATAACTATCATGCTATTCCACCCATCATTTTTGATGACGTACTCTATTTATAGGTTCAAATTGACTATTGAGGGAGTGATTCTACACCCGAACCTCACTTTACACACACACATTTTTCCCATGAGGCATTTTCTTCATATCTTTCAATAGTCTTAGTTTTTCATCACTATTACAACATTTTCATATGGTTTCATACTCAGTTTGACTCATTTTTACACAAATTTAGGTGTCATAAAATATTTCATTCTCCCTTTTTCAACAAAAGATTCAATTTCATCTTCATTTTTGGGCACATTGGGGGCATGGGTCTCCTTTCTCCACTCATATTTCAACATGCAATTAGTTATACTCAGTTGTGTGGCACACGAGAGGAGTATGGAGGCACTTATTTCTCTTTTCTACCATGTGTACTAATTTACAAAATGGGCTTATATATATCTACAATGGTATGGTCTGTGGGGTTATGGAAGGTATCAAAGTGGCTAAGTTATTAGCAGGAAGAAATTTCCTATATTTTTTGCACTTAAGGGCAAGATATCAGAGTTTCTAAATGACATTGATACACGATCTTCCTCCTTGGCGGGGTGATTCGGATCCTCTTTTTGGTTCTTATCTTTAGAATTTGTGTTTTGGGTTGGTACACTTAATACATGGACCTCTCCTCACACAAATTGGGGACTGATCACCCCAAATATTCATCAGAGTTCATAAAATACAAAATCTCCAAGGCACAAGAACAAGAGCACATTCCCTTCGTAAAACAAACAAGTGTATTCCTTCCATGTTTTTTATATCTTTTGGCATTTCTTGTTGCACATTTCTTTATAGTAATTTCATTATATTTTGAGTTAAATTTTAGTTTCCTATCTTAGGCATTGACTACACTCTATGTTGTAGGTTTCATTTTAGAGTGTGCCAACACCAACACAACGAGATACTACAAAAAAAGTTATTGTGAGAAAAGAAAAAGTGTGTATACACACTTAGGTATCTTTTCTTTTAAGCATGTAATTTCATTTCATACTTAAAGGGGAAAAATGTAGACAATCAAATTCGGTAGTCTACCCTTTGAGAATACTAATCTTGACATTGCACACTTGCATGTACAAATGCACTCTCCTCACTCTTGCGGATGACACCCTGCTAGCTCTTCAACTACTTTCTTATCCTTGCACACCTCTTAGTCATCAGTTTCTAAAGTTTAATAACATAAAACACATCTAGAAACATCCATCTTTCGACCCATAAAGTAAAAGGATGTTTTTTTCCTCTCGATCAAAACCGCTTGATTTTACAGTCGGTTTGCTGAAATATACAATTGGGATGTTTTTTCCCTTTCGACCCTATTTGTACGATTTTGGACCAACATGCTTTGGGATAATTCTTCCAATTCTATCACATTCTTATGATTAAATAGATCCCATTGGTTAAATTTTCGTGACATAATAACCTTCGAAAACATATATAAGCAAGTCAATCATACCTCATTTAGGAACCTGGCACTTTAAGAACTCCTCATGTAAAAGCAAGCACAAAAGGCACTCCAAGCTCCCTAAACTATGAAATAAATCATGCACATCCATTAGGGAAATACCCTCTATAGGTATGAAGTCTTCTTATAGATCCAAGAGTCTCCATCTTCATTCTACAAGCAAACAAAGTGACCCTTCCTAAGTATTTGAGCAAGTGTGAAACTCAAGCAAAGCATTGTCAAAGCATGATTGTCAAGTTTTGATTGCACTACGGTAGATATCACATGCTAGGATAATGATGTGTGGTTTGAGCCCTATTTAGAGAAGTGACAACATTAGTGGTGCATAGGGGTTCCCAAAACCCACCTAACTTCATTTTGCAGAACTTGTTACACTACTGAGGGTTTTAGGGTTTGACCAAAGTTTACATAGACATTATGAAGGTGGACGAATAAGATCGACACAAAATGAAACTCATTTCCGGGTAGATGAAGCATTCAAGAAGTTTCATACTCATATTATAAGAAGTTTCAAGACCATATAGAAGGGTCGGGACCGTCTGAAACACTCTTGACCTATTTATACAATTGTGACAAGGTTTAGTCTTAGGTGCCAATATCTATAACAAATCATTTTTTTGGTCTTAAATCAATATGTTCCCACATTTAGATCAATCAGACTCTTCCAGATCCACACATAATCAACTAAGTGCAATTCTCCCTTGTGTTTTTATATTTGTTAGATCAATAGTCACTTTGAAAAGTGTTATTCTGATTTGTGTAATTAATGTTGGAAGTTAATTAAATTAGAATATCCACTTGTATTATTTCATCCTTTTTATGTATGTTAATTAGAAACACTAAAAATTAAAATGGAATGAAATAGGATTAAAAAAAAGTGAAATCACAAAAAAACTAACATGCATACACATATTTCCATGATTCAATAGCCTTATCCATCCTAAAGATAAAATCCATCCCCATATACACAAAATTACTCTTGCATACCCATAATGGTGAAATACAAGTTTAACACAACAAAACACAAATCAAACACATGCTCAAATGAGACATGAAAACCATAACACATTCAAGATGTTTTTACAAATAGAAAAAAACGTGTAAGACATACCACTTGCTCATCCTAGCCCCAAGACTAAAATGCAATCCAAGCCAAAATCCACAAGCCAAGCCAAGTTGCCACACACTTCCCCAACCCCCTTCCATCACCCCTAAAATTCACAAGGTCTCTCTCACTCTCTCTTTCTCTAAATGAAAATTACCTTCCCAATCCAAGAACCCTTAAAAATTATTTTCCATCTAATATAAAGAAACCAAAGCCTAAAAAGGAGCATGTAATGGGAGGGTGCCAAGTGGAAAACTCCCAACTCCCAAAAAAAAACAAAACCCCAACCACCAAATCATAAATGCACTTACAATATCACATGGGAGCCCACAACATTCCTTACAAGGATCAAATCAAAATATACATGGGTACAAGCAATTTCCATAAGGTCAAACAAAAGCGCAAAAGTGAAAGGACTCTAAAGGGATCCCCTACCTCACGGGTAGGTATGAGGTTAGTTTTAGGACGTAGGAGAAGTGCCACTTGTCCTACACACCTTTCAAATTCAAGCCGAGGAAAAATATGAGTCTTCATTAACTGAACGTTTCCAACAACATGGAGAGTCAAAACATGCCCAAAAATGGAAAGAATTGAACTAATTGATCAAACACCTAAAAATCACAACATAAAATTAATTAAACTTGGTTAAATGATACGCGGGTTCCAAAAAGATAAAAACACACTATAAAACTAGAAAATTAATTAAATAAAAAAATAAATAAAGTAAGTAAAGTAAATAAATGAATAAACACACCCACATTATGAACAAAAATGTCATTTTATGACCTTACAGATCCACATGCATGTGTCGGTGACCTTTTGTTAGCTAATGAGTTCTTGAGGAATTGGTTCTCCTTTGTCCTCAATTCTTTATGAAAATGTATATATTTATATATAATTGTGTACACTTGCTTCCCTTTGCACACTCAACACATGGTATACCTTCCCACAATGGTAATAATATCAAGTAATGTATATTATGTAATAGAGGCACATTTATCCATGCATCAACACTTTAATGTTGTAGTCATAACTTCACTTTATTACATGCTAGTTATAAATTTAAATATAGTAATTTTAACACATACTCATTCCAATTATCTCACCGATGCATCAACAAATCAATAAATCCAATTTATATAGATCATCATTAATTATTTAAGATTTTGTTGTCATGATAAATGTTTAGCATGCAAAATTTAAAATTTTGGTCATGACAACCAAACCCACACTTGAAATTCCCTTTCCTGGTCAATGTAAACCTTTCCTTCGACCAACATTTCAACTATTTCACCCTCATTATGGTCGAGAGGAACATGATAACATTATTTTAAAGTGTGTTTCATGTGCATATAAGTTTACCTAGCTTGGTTCTTGAAGCTACTGAGATCTATGAAAGAACAGTGCTCCCAAAGGCTTCAAAAGGGCTATTTTGGTCTTTTTGTCATTGGTGAACATCCTCTAGAAGATTATAGGGAAAATTAATTTTTTTGGGGAGTTTTATGGGAGATAAATGAAGTTTTCCAAGGTAGTTTAGGAAGATTATGTGGAGATAATTGAGGTCAGAACAAGTAGAGAAATATCAAGTCTTTTTGGCAAGGCATTAGGAAATGCATGTTCCAAAAGAGCTAGTCACCTTTTTTGAACGGTTCCAGGATCCGTGTGAAGTGTTGGGAGATCATATTCAAAGAATTTAAAATATAACATATCCTACTTCTTGGTGTAATAATGAAAGAAGAATTTTGGGAGTATAAAATGTAGAAAATTTTCCATTAGTGTAGCGTAGGGGTCTTTTTACAAAGTGGAACTTGCACTCAAGGGTTTCAAACCCAGGGGAAGAGTTAGGAGCCTAAAAAATTTCAAAGTGGATTAAATTGGACCCTCCTCATGGTCCATGTGTTATATTGGTTCATACTCATTCTGGACTCCGGTGGTAACTCAACTTATTGACACACGCATAAGGGATAAAGTGGAAAATGGACTGAAAATGAAATTTAAAAGATGAATAAGGTATTTAAAATGGTGTTAATGCATTTAGTGGGTCATTTGGAGCAAAAATAATATAGGGTTGGTCCTCCTAACTCCATAGCCAAGAATTCACTCCTTAGTCTATTTTCATGTTGAGATTGATGACATCAACATTCCAAGAAGCTTAGGTGAGGTTTTGGAGGCTCGATTTCCATTTTTCCCTTTGTACCAACATGAAAGGGGATATGGGGGACACAAAATTATGCTCCCCCTATGGAGGAGTTGGTTGTGTCACTTAATTCATCACTTGAGGTGTTAGAAACAAGTGTTCAACTCATGGTAACTCATTTTTGACCACTTTTCATGATGAATCGACCCATGGAAGAATTTTGGAGGTCTAATGACCCCTTGTAACTTTTTCACAACATGAAAGGGGACATGGGGTAAAAAAAGTGTGCTCTCACTATGTAGGAGTGGTTTGCGTTACTTAAGTTATCACTTGAGGTGTTAGGAAAAGGTTTTAAACTCACACAACTTGACTTTTGGTCCCTTTTTCATGAGAGATATAACCTTGTCAAAAATTTGGAGGTCTGATGTCCCCATTTACCTCTTTAAAAACAGCCAAGGGGACATGGGGATGCAAAATGCACTACCCAATCTTTGGCTCATTTTTGGCACTTAAAACCACAACATGTAGTGCTAGGAAGATGTTTTAAACTCATAGATTTTGGCACCATCCTTATGAAGCACTCACCCATGGAGAATGTTTGAGGGAGTGATGTCCATTTTCCCTTTCCCCCTTATTTATAGGGTGTAACCACACCTCTAACCTCCACCAGACCTGAGTTATCTTACTTGGGTTTAACATGGGTTAAAATGTGCAAATGGGAGGGAAATCAAGTTTGAAAGGGTGGAAACCATTCAAACGTAACACTTAACAATTTTTGAAGCTTATTCATGTTATTTAATCTCCTCCATTTATGATGGTATGCTGTTATTATTCCAAAATTATTTAGACACCCTCTATGCCCAAAAACCTCTTTTTGCTCATATCTTCCAAACCCCATGCCCGTTTGCCATGAAACTTGGATTGTAAGTTTATCTAAAAACACCTTTAAGAAGAGTATACCAATATTTCCATTGATTATATAAGATATTTTATATAACCATCTTAAATTTTTATCCCAAAAACTTGCCTTTTTAGATATACACAAACTTAACGATTGAAAAATCTTAAATTTTGGAGCAGAACATCCCGGTGAAAAATTATTTTTTTGAAACTGATTTCATCCCAATCCAACACCCAAAAGGAAAATTTCTAAATATATTAAGTCAATGCCAAGATGGCCTTATATAAATAGTAATTTTAAGAAACTAGTGGTTTTAGCAACAATGTTCTCTCTCTCAAATCCAAAACAAACAAAAAGTGACAATTGTGAAAATTACTAAAACTAGACATCCAATTGTGACTTACTAAATTTAGTAAGTGATCAGATTATGATTATCATGACTCACACTCCTCCATATCACTCCCATGTCACCATATCCTATCACCATGAAGATCAAGTACACATGATTTGATCCAATTTCTACATTATTCATTGAATACCCCAATGTAGGAGATAATGATGTCTCTCACATGGATCTAGAAAATCTCAAAGAAAGAATGTTGAATGAACCTTGAGAACTTGTGGAGGAGAATATTTTCTCAAGTGGCATATTTTAGGTAGGTGGTCATCCATTTTCAATTTAGAGCACAAATCTAGTTCTAGCATGTGCATAACAATATGACCTGATTCAAGAACAATACTCGATGATAACTCAATTTTGGCAGTTCTCACTCTGAAGGGAATTTCACAATGCTTACAAATTCCCACTTGTAATAACATGGTTATCATCACTTGAGAATTTTCCTCTCAAGAATGGACACAAACAAATTCATACGTGTAGGGAGTGATAATGGGGTCATGGCTTAAATAGAGAAGAAAGACCTCTCAGATGCCTAAAACATTGTTATGAAGTGAATTCCATGAATCCTAATTCGATGTAGTGGTCATATTAAATAAGGTAATGTGATAATAAACCATAAAGGAATTCTATGATTGGATGGCCAAATTCATTCTAACGGTCAAGAAAGGAAATCAAATGATTGATTGGGGGGAAATAATAAGTAACAACATTCACAGTAATGTGTATACCGTTGCCTACATCCAAGAATTTATTAATGACTTTATATCTCGGTGTATGCTCTCACATATACAAGACCCTCCAAATGTCTCTTTAATGCCCTAATATGCCACAAAATATCTTGTATTTGAAAATTATCCTCAACTCAAATTTTGAGAGTAGCTCTCATTTCTCGAGGGTGAATGATGCATTCACTATGATTGTAATAAGTATCCTTGAGGGAAATCCTGATCAAAGAATCTCACCATAGGAAATTGAGTTGATTGAGAAATATGAAAGTCACTTCATTCAATTTCCTACTTTCACCTATCTCAAGGTCAGAGGTTTTGACGTTGCCCCTCACTAGTTGCTAAATTACTTGAGTGACAAGATTATAATAATCAAGTTGTGTTGGAAGTTGTCTCATATTCATACCAAGTATAAGAATGCAAAAGGATAGGTTTCTTATTCCACATTTCATTAATAATCTCTTCATGCAAGAGTTTAGATGATGCAAAAACATTGAATCCTCCCTCATAACCTTCAATTTGTATTCCTATGTGTCTAGGCACAATTGTGACCTCAAGAAGGATCATGAGTCCTTCCTCTTGTTGGGATTGAATCACATTTCAAAAATTGAGGACTATTGGGCCAATTGTATGGATAATCTTAATGTTAGAATACAATATCATATGAGAATGACAATGGATCAAATGAGAGATTTCAAACTTGAATGGTTTGTTGAGGGAGTGACTGATGATGGATCTGACCTATTTGACCCTGAGTATCAAGTAGTGTGGTCATCTCCTCTTCCTCCCACTCCATGGAATATTCGGGAGTTTAGTGACATCAAGGAGAGGACCATGAAAATAATCAAGAGGTCAAAATAATGGTTCAAATAAAGAAGGGATTCTATCATTGAGAGTAGAGACACTTTAGCTTCTTCCAAGCAAGTGTCCCTCACTTCTTCTCATAGAGTACTTGATGGGGCCACTTGAGTCCTCTTATTCAGAAAGATCATCCAAGAGAAAAATTACAGAAGTGGAGTGCACAAATGTTTCCCCTAGGTAGAACTTCAAAAGAAATAAAAGGTTAGAGAAAATCCTTTGGAAAAAATTGAACTAGGAGAGATTGACCCATATCAATCTCCTGATCATCCTAGGAATCCAAGTGTCTCCCTGGAGGTAGTGGAGTCATTTCATCTCGGTCATGTTGTGGTTCCATATCAAGAAATTGAGATTCCTAATTTCATGTCAAAACCTTCTAGGCCTTTTCCATGGGTACATGAGTTTTTTGGAGGAAAATAAATAATGGCATAACAAGTAATGACACTTAAATTCCAAGCTAACTAAGAAAGCTTAAGCAACTTCTCGTTTCTTCACCTAGGCTTCTAAAGCTCAGTATGTGGAAATTACACATCCTAAAGTGAATAAACCTATGGAAGAGATGACACCTAATGACTATGGGTTGGAAAAGGTTTTCATGGGACATGATGCACATGAGGGAGATGAGAATTTTCTCAAAGAGTCGACAGCACGATTGCTAGCAAAAAGCCAAGAAAATAAGAAGACTTTGGAATAACTTGAGGAACATGTTAGAACCTTGACTGCTTATGTGCAATCATTCCTGGAGTCCAATGCATCATATCTCCCTCCTACAAAGTGATATATCCTATAATTTGTTTTGATCCCCATATGATCAAGAGAGCCCAAGGGTACACCATGCAAGGAAGAGCCAATGACAGATGGGTGGAGAAGATCATTAAAAAAGGAAATGTTTTTTTCTTGAGGTTATCTCTCTATTCAAATTTGTCTCGACCACTATTTCAAATATCAAAGTGACTAAGGGGAGATTGAGAAAGAAAAATACCTTTGGGATAGTGTTCTCCCATTATTATCTGATATGAGCTATCCTAAATCCTATTCCTTAGTGAATCATAATGTATTTACATCCATATTTGAGAATTTGTCTCCTATGTGGTCATGCAAAATGAGTGCTAAGCATGATGTAATGAATGATGCCATTTCGAAGATTGGTTCCACAAAAGAGCATGCTTAGTAAATTTTGGAAAGTGTTATCAAAAGTGTGCAAGATCTTGGATCACCTTCATTCAATGAAATTTTATCCTTAGAAGAACTCCTGAGTTTGTTTCAAGAATTGGTTTAGAAAGAAGTTAGAGACCACTTTTCCTTGAACAAGGATACTTGGGAATATCTTGTAGAAATTAGAGGTTGCATATCTAAAAATGCAAGAGATCACAAAATGTATTCAATATGGGCCATGTATCTATGGGAATACAAATCTGAATACACTTAATTTACTTCCATAGGGAATGCATGAAGCCATGGGTCAAAAAATTTAGGAAATTTGACTACATTCTATAGATCGTATCTAGTAGGTAAGATTCCATGAAGAATGGTTTCTTATGATCAACAAAAGAGGCCCTTTAAGAGAACAAATTGGATGTGAATACTTGCCCTATAGAAGGATTTTTTTCTCATCAATAATCAAGGAAAGCAGAGGAATCCAAGCTACATCAATCTTGGTGATAGAGGGATTCCCATATAGTTGTTCATCAATGCCATGCCAATCCAAACTCTAGGTCTAAATATTTGAATAAGGATGTCACTTAGATGCATGTCATCCATATTATCAATTGGGTCATGAGCCTAGTTTTGTAAAATAGTCGCTATTTACCGTGTTGGTGCCTATTTTGAGATTTCAAATAAACCTTGATCTCCATGTACGTTCTCGGTGTCCTTGATTGATTCAATATGCTACTTTGCATTATTTTTTTCTCTTTGAACTATACCTCATGACCTTGAGCTCCGTGTCCAAGGAAAATTGAATCACTGCGGTATGTCACTTTTTTAGCTAACATATTAACATTTTACATGTTTTATGGTGTATTCATGATTTGTAGGTTTATGAGGAAATATGAAAGCTATTGAGGTCCTATTGGTAGGCTTGAACCTTCGAAGGAAGGATTCTAGCCTTCATAAATTTTCCTTGTGTGAATTTGCAAATTTGCGGTTTGTGCACATTTGTAAAATACAAATCTATCCCCTTCACCCAAAAAAATAGAATATTTGGGGTATCTCCGCACTTACATGCCTCTTGAACATATTAATAATTTAAGCAAAGTTTCAATGTGCAAGTCAATCCCAAACACCTGGTAGAGGGAATATTTCGTGGAATATTGTAAATAGTAGGCATGTGTACTTTACAAGTTTGCATATCATGTGAAAGTGAAAGATTTACCCCAAACCCTAACACCTGAAGGTGACACATGTTATACCATCAACACATTTCAGAATTAGGCATCCCATGCGTACTTGCACTTTGCATTTTTACAGTTAATAAAAAATGCAATGTGCGTTTCATGGTCCTGGGGCCCACCAATGGACATGTGGAGTATTATCAATGTAGTTTGATATCAGGCATCTCATAGTGCTTTGCAATTTGCATTTTCAAAGTTTTTTTGAAGATGAAAAGTGATACCTCATCCCCAATCCTGCGCCAGATCTGTATACATGGATGGATCACGTTTGATCTTGAATTTTAGACCAAAGGCCATGATTGTGTAAAATCAATTAAGGCTTTTTCCATTAAAAACCTTCGTGCAAGTGAGTGACTATATGATTATTTTTTTGGCTAATTAATCTACAATACTATTAAGTTTCAAGGTGATTGATCATTCCAAATACCTAGAGAGTGAACCAAATCTATCAATTGGAGAACAAGTTGTAGAGATTTATATTGTGAAGGAATTGGAGTCTTTGTGTCTTCATGTGGTTTGCACTTGAAGGTTTGAGCTGCACATGCACATGTAAGTTCTAATTCCAAAAACTTATGTGTTATCATCGTTCCAAGGGTTTTAGGTGGTCTAAAGCACATGTTTTCTCTCCTTTGCACTCATTTATTGTCCTCTATATACCTATGCTTCATTTTTACTATGTATTCTAAAGATGAAAATCCAGGTTTTGCTCGTATTCATATTTATTCCCACATCACAAGAAATTTGGATGAAGTGATGGATACAAATTTGAAAAATGCAAACTTGGCTGATTTGCTTCAGAGATGTCATGGGGTAAAAAAGTGGATTCATGGCGCTTATTGATGTAAGTGGAATTTCTTTGGGATCTACTTTCCCCTTCCATTCAATGCCCTAAATTGGTATGGGCATGTGCAAAAATTACAACCCAGAAACCATGGAAGTTTTAGATGGCAGTGGCACCAAGGTTCTCTCATTAACACCTAAAAATTCCAAGCAATGTTGGGATTACCTAAGATAAAAGAGGTGGTGGACATCACCATTGAGTCAGTAGGGAATTTATGGACCACCCACCATGTTGCTTACTCCAAGATCATTAACAATAATTTGTTACAAAAGGTTAGGGGTTCTCATATAAGGATTCCTAAGAAATTAACCAGGTTAAATTTCATTGAGGAGGTTGAGGACCTCATCACCTTATTAAGAAGAATGGAAGGTTTGAGTTCTACTTATTATTTCCAAGAATGGATGTTTAGATACATCCAAATTGTCCTCTTTACAAAGTGAAAATCAGCCGATACGAAAATCAACCAATTTTTTTCTCAACCACGACCTTTACAGGATTTAAATTGTTTACCAAAATTACCCCATTATAATCAACTTAAAACAATGAAAATTAGAACACACCGCACACAAAGTGATAACGAGTTTGGTAGAATGCCTATGTCTACGGGATCATTAATCAAATCGATTTATTATCTTATTTAATGAATGCAATTCTAATACAAAATTACAATCAAAACACGATAATTACGAATAAAAAAGGAACAAGAACCTTTATCATGACCTTTATAATTAAATAATAGGACTTTATATCACCTTTCCGATAATAATAATTGGTCCTCAATGAAGATGATGAAAACGAATATATTAGTACGATATAGGTCTTAGTCATGCCCATACTATTACAATATGGGCCCTCATGATTATATTATTACGATATAAGCCTTTTTTATCTCTCCATAATTCCTATAGTAAAATAGGACTTCCGTCTCCATAAAATTGCCACAAAACACCTTCAAACTTCACCACGTCCTCCTCGGCTTGGAATTAGAGTACTTGATTCTCGAGAGAGAATGGAGATTCATCACCTATAGGACTTATTTAATGCATACAATAGGTCTTTATAATTTTGCTCCAAAATATATCTGCCATGGCCTTTATAATTTTATAAGGCCTCCTTCTGATTCCCCTCGGGCTTGCTTTTAAAGCTCTTTGCATTGGGAAGGAGCTTGCTTAAGCTCGGGATGAGCTTGTTTAGAATGGAGTAGTCAAGGGCCTTTATATTTGCCAAGGGCATCCCAAGCTATGTGCTATATATCTCATACTCCAACTATTTTCCAAATAACTCAATTAGCTAAGTTAGTTTTTCTCACTTGTGATGATAAGGAGAGGTCGTGGTGTCGACTCCCCTGCCCCCACATCTATTTTTTCGATTCAATCAACCACCAAGATTGCCTATGCCACCTATGCCTTCCATGATTGACACGTCTACTTGGAACCCCACTTTACCGCCATGTCTCCCCTACTACTGATGTGACCGCCACATGTCCTCTCATCCATGCCATTCACTGCGCCATGTGCCCTTTGTACGTGCCATGTCCCCGAGCCTTCCTCACCCTACCCACCGACCTTATCGAATCCAATGTGGATTATACCAAATTTGTGGGGATATAGATATAGAAGGGATTTTTATAGCCCATGGAAATTTGGGCTTGTTGTGGCTTAGGCCACGTAACCACGTGCTTTTTCTTGCCAAAGCAATAGAAAAACTTGCCATATAATTTGATGAGATGAACGATCAAATCGACCTTGGATGACTCCTCCATAGCTCTCCAAGCTAACTCAAATTAACCCACCCATTGTAAATCATGGTGACTTGATGCACAACTCACCACATAGCTTGGACCGACTTGACTCATGGAGCAAAGTGGTGGCAGGCCACGTGGTGGCTTGAGGACCCACCATGTGGCAATTTTTTTAGATCACTGTGGAAGATGCCAATATCAAGTGTTGAAGACCGGAGGTCCTCATGAACTTTTCACCTACACTCTATTTGAATTTTCCACTTTTTTGTGACTCGCTAGTTGACCTTGTCCTTCCCTAGGTTGACTTCAACTTTGACTATCCACCATTTTCACGTACGGGCTCCGTTTTCTGTGTTCAGATAGTCACCGGAAAGGTCTCGATGTCATCTTCCGTAATGTAGTGATTATAGGAGATTTAGGGAAATCATTTCCTTGATGTAGTCCTCTAGATCATCAACTGGGATGAACTTTAAAATATCCCATGGAATATGAATTTTGATGGAGCATGCTCTAGTTTTGGAAATGGAGCTGGTATAGTATTGAATTCCCCAAGCAATGGTTCTTTAAGTTTCTATTTTTAATTAATTTTTGAGAGCATAAATAACATATCTGAATATGAGGTGCTCTTACTTGGTTTGAGAATTTCTTGAAGGCATGGAATTAAGGACCTCATTATCAAAGGTGAATCTAAGTTGGTTGTAAAATATGTTAGAAAAATTGCTTTAACAAGAATCACAAGTTAAAACAATACAAACATGCAAAGATGGGACCTCATAGAGTTATTTAATTATTTCAATATTGAGTATCATGAGATGATTCAAAATGAAAAAGGTGATAGGTTACCATTATTGTCCTTTCAGAATGATAATGACAATGTATCCCCATATTGTAAGTTTGAAGTTGAAGTGTTGGTCATAACTTATGTGCCTAACAATATTCAACATTGCAGTGTTTGATGATGATGCTCAAATCCAAAGGTTATTAAGTTGTAAATGTGAGTTTATAAATAAAATCATTGATATTAAACCTATGGTGGTGTTGTGTGCTGAAAATGAGACCCTCTTTGGAAAAAAATGATTTAGCTAAAAACAAACACCATCCCAAGAGGACTTGTTAACCTTGAATATGATTTTGAAAATGCTAACAAAATTATGAATAGATCCATCCACATACCCCAAAATGTTATGGAATGAAAATAAGGCACCTATCATGATCCCAAGAAAATATGGTTATGGAGCAAGTATGAATGAAGAAGAAATAAAATCTTACACCAAATCTGTTAAAAAAATATCAGGACTGCCTTGCTTGGTCCTATTATGAGTTGAAGGATTATAGGGAGGATTTGTTTCAACATGAAATACCTTTAGAACCTCACACTAAGCATTTTAGATAGAATTAAATACCTATTAACCCCATCCTTGTAACCAAAATGCAAGAAGAACTAAAGAAGTTGAGGGATGGTGGCATAATCCAACCTACTAGATATTCCTCATGGGTTGTACAATTGGTACCAACCATAAAAACATATGGGGATATCAAGGTTTGTGTAGACTTCAAAATATAAATAAATCCTCACTCAAGGATAAATAATATTTACCCAACATGGAAAACCTTTTGCAAAAGGTAACATGGTTTGAAATGTTGTCTACATTAGATGGCTTCTCCGGTTATAACCAAGTTGTGGTCAAAGAATCAGAACAATATAAGACTGCATCCAAAACTACTTGGGGAATATATGTTTATGTTAGAATACCATTTAAATTGATGAATGCATGGGCCACTTTGCAAAGAGCCATGGATTTTGCATTTTTTGGGTTCATTAATGATTTTATTGTTGTTTATTAGGATGATATAACTATTTTCTCTAGAAAGAGAGGTGATCACTTGGAGCACCTAGAAAAAATCTTGATAAGATGTAGAGAGTGTAGAATCTCATTGAATCCAAGGAAGTGCCACTTTGGGGTATAGAAATCCAAGTTTGTTGGGACACATTATGTCTCATGAAGGGTTTATGATAGACCCTGAGAGAGTAGAAGCAATTGGTAAGGTTCCCACCCCCTATCTAAGAAAGGTATTCAATCCTTTTTGGACAAGTCAAATTTGTAAGAAGATTCATCTCTATTTTTTTGAAATTACTTTACCTATTACAAGCATGTTGAAGAAGGATCAAGTCATGAAATGGGGTGATGAGGCAACTCAAGATTTTGAAGGAGTAAAATAAGCACTCAAGGCTTCCCATGTGTTGGCTAGTCTTAACTATAAGAAGGGTTTCCAATCATTCTCTATTGTTTTTGAATATACCATTTCTTCTATCCGACTATATAAAGGTGAGGAAGAACATGAATAACCTATTGCCTTCTTCACAAAATCTTTACAAGGGTTTGATTTGAATTACTCTATTATGGAGAAACAAGATTTTGCTTTGGTAAAAGCTACTAAAATATTTAGACCTTATATTCTAAGTTCCAAGATCATAGCCTATGTGCCTCACACCATGGTCAAGGACATCCTCTCTCAAATGGAGATGTCAAGTAAAAGGTGTAGGTGGGTAAATAAACTTCAAGAATATGATATGGAAATTTAGACTACAAATCTTGTAAGAGGCTTGGGATTGACAAGATTAATGTATGAAACTAACTTACAAGTTTTGAAGTGCACAATGTTGATGATAAGGAGAAACAACCCCATGGGAAGATAAGTAATTCTACTTGGTATAAGGAAATTGTGTATTATTTGAAGAATCTAAAATATCTTGTTGGCTTAGATAAAAATTAGAGAAGACACTAAAGTTGGTGTCCTAAAAGTATATCTTGATAGACTATGGATTGGCTTGGAAAATCCCTGAAGGATTTTTATTAAGATGCATAAAAGAGGATGAATCCCCTAAGTTGATTTATGAATTCCATGGAGGGATTTGTGGTGGTCACTTTGCTGGGAAAGTCACTACTCATAAAATTTTAAGAGCAGATTATGATTGACCATACCTCTTCGAGGATGTTACACGCTTAGTAAGAAAGTGTGAGAGCTTCCAATGTTTTTATGGCAGAATGTAGGATTCAAGATCTCTCCCCTTGCAATTTGTTTCAATAAAATCTCCTTCGAGATGATGGGGCTTGCTATTTATTGGTGAAATATCAAATCCCTCAAGTGTAGGCTATAAATGGATATTAGTGGCCACAAATTATTTCACCAAGTGGGTAGAATAAATTACCACAAAGTGATCAGGGGATCATTTTTGAAAAAAATTCCCTAAACATCCCTAAAGGGTGACAGTGTAGAAGATCATCTCGAGAGCTTTCCAATGACTATGAGAACGCGACAAACAGACATCGGGAGCTCTAGATATGTCCGGTCAAAGTTCGGTCAATGGGAAAGTCAACTCTAGTCAACTAGTCAATATTGGACCGAATCACACTATGACACGTGGCTTGCCAACACTCGTCGATTTCACTCGATTTGCCTATCGAGACGACAAGTGGACTACAGGATTACTGAGTTAATTATTTCTATGCCACATTACATGGGTCGAAATTATATTTACTTGGTAAGTCCATTTTCCAAATGGACACACATATTTGCCAAAACGTTATATATTAATGTGTATACATTAGTATTAAAAAATAATGTTGAAACATTAGTAATAAAACCTACCTAACCACGTGGAGGAGGAAATGAAGCGGTGGTAGGGGCTAGGCCCATGCGTGGATTCCACGTGAAGAATGGAGTGGGTAAGGTTTATTAAAAACCTTACCCAAAAGAAATGGCGCCTATTTGGGATTATATCCCATTAAAAAATATTTTAAAAAAAACAGCTCCTCCTTAGCCGCACTTTATGGGATTTTGATCCTATTTAAAATATTCTAAGTGCCTCCATTGGGATTTTATCCCTTATAAAATGCAAATCAGCCAAAAATAGAGGCCGCTGGGATTTGATCCCCTGACCTCATGGGTCCAAGCCTAATCCTCCAACCAACTCGCCTAGGGGCTTGGGCGCACTATAAAATGGGGCGCTTCATCTTATACTGGAGGTACAGGTCTGTGTAAAGCAGCTTAAGGACCAGATTGTAGAGAACGCCATTTTTGAAGGCCGTGCACTCAGATTGGGCATTTGGAGTAAAAATATGAAATGAAGGAAATTCTGAGACGATTCCAAAAATGTAAGGTTTGATCTTTTTTGATGAATTTTTAACCTGTTTTTGGAAGCTTTGAATGCAGATTTTAACAGGGATCTTCAAGACAACTAGTTGGAAAACACGAATTTCAATGCACTTCTAGTCCGAATTGTGACTTGGTGTAAACATGAAAAGTGTTCAGAATTCAGATATGATCTCAGAAATATGATTTGTTTTCATAGAATGTTTTTAAATCTCCAGTTGTAGGTGTTTTCTAACACAACATTGTAGGGGAGTGTTTACACAAGTGCATATACTTGAGCTCACGAAATGTGTGATTGGATAACATGGGTACTATCTCCAAGTTGTGGGACTTGCTACTTGAGATAGACCTCCGTGAGAAAACTCTAATGCAGAAAAAACTATCTTTCCTAATCTAACTTTCCAAGGGACCAAGGAGAGAGAATGCATGAAAATGAAAGCCTACACTAAAGTGGTGATACACCAGAAAAGGAGGGGTGTGAGAGTAGTCTTCCAATGTGTGAAAAATAGAAGTAAAATGCATACTAGAAGGGGTGATAACAGTTCTCCACAATCTGGAAAATGCATTCACAACAATATTTCATACATGCACAATAATAATGAGTCCTTGCAAGAGCATAAAAATAGACACAATATTCTTGTAATGAAGGTTGAAAGGGCAAGAAGAGTGCAAACAAACACAACAGGGGAAGATGCATCCACAAACTTGTATTTTATTGCTTCATGATATGCACAATTCAATCTATTACAAGATAAGGGCCTGGATCACCATGCAAGGAGTCCACTACAAGGGCCTACAAGCACATTGGCTTCACAAAGCAATTTTGACAGAGCTTTTCTACAACAAAAACTACCTCCTTTTACAATGAGCCTAACACTCCAATTTATAGAAAAATGAGAAGAGAGAGAGAAGGGGAAAATGGAAATCCCAAAATCTGTCCTTCAACCACTTGTAAGAGGCATTAAATGGAGTGAAATGATTGTATGTTACTTGTAAAAGGCTCCCCATACTATCCCAGTGTGCAACAGAGAAAGAATGATGACCATGCCTCTTAATTGCACTCCCAACTACCAAATAAAACACTATCATGAACCCGGCCATGTTTTATGAAAAATATCTCTATCTTTTCTCATCAAATCCCAAATTTATTGATTTTTGTGTGTTGGCTTGGAAACCATGATTCCAATGGTACAAATTTCATGTGTGATTTCATTGAGAAATGTAAAAGTTATGGCCTTCTGAGTGCGGCAACTATTTTGGGTCTACCAGGCATTTTCTCATTTGACGGGAATGAGCATTAATTGATTGGAGCTGAATATGTTTATTTTATTTTAATATATCTACCCTCATCAAAATTAAGAAATCTAATTTTTTTGATGCACAGGATGTCGTGCTCATTCCAAAAAAGTCCAATTTTATGAAAATCGAGCTCGAGTCAAAAGTTATGGCCGTTTGAAGTTCGGGGGTCAAACATTGACTTTTCTCTTCATTGTGGCTATTTCGGCAAAATCGGGTCCACGTGTCCCGGCTGTCCTAGAAAAATTCTCCCACATCACCCGATTCGGGCTTCCTTGTCCCTACACATCCACCATTGACTGAGGCCATGAGGGCCGTTGACCTCCGCATTCGCCGCAACGTATGGTTCCTTTTGCGGCTTTTTCACCTTTGCGTCCCCGTGCATGTACTTTTGTCCCGACTATCCCGGACACATTTCTCCATGCCACCCACAATGCATTGACTTGTGGAAAAATTATATTTTCACGTCCCATGCACGTACCTGCATCCCAACTGTCCCGTCCGACCCTGCCACCATGGGAAAAAAAGTCTTTTTCATTTTCTTTACTTGCGCGGCATTTTCAGCAATTTGCGCATGCCCCACGTGTCCCTATGTTGAACTTGTGTGGTCTGGGACATAGAAAGCTGATTTAGCCGATTCCTTTGTATTTCAGCTCCAAACTTGGTATGACAAACCTTGGTATGATCCGCACTGGTATGATCCATAGCCTCCAGACCCGCAATGCATTAAAACAAGCCTCGCGACTTCATTTTTTGGATTTTTTCAATTTTTTCTAACTTGTTGGATTTTTTTCCTTGGATGGGGAGTTAGAGAGAAACCAAAGGGACCCCAAAACATGATTTTGGGCCTTGAATCAATTCTACTTGCTCGGACTGAAGAATTTGATGCATGTTATCAAAATTACCTCGAGGGGTGAATTTTGGATAACAATTTTGGTGACTCAACGGGGTTATCTACCTGCCAGATGAAGTATGGCCAGCTTCCTATAGCAATCCATTGGGCATGGAGTCTATCTTGATAATTTCTCATCTGATCTAAGTTTGAAAACCTACATCCTTGAGCCATTGAAACATTTGTTGATTTGATTCTCCTATGGCTGCAAATTCTTTTCCAGAGCTCGATGAACTATAAACATGCACATACTAGAAGCAATAGGACATGTGCGCCAACACTTAGGGAAATGAAAACTATTCTAACAATAGTAGTACAATGTGCATAAGCACTTGGAGGAATGGAAATTCTAAATTAATATTTACAAGGGTGAGAAACTCTCTTTCTAGTAGCAATGTTTGAGATAGATTCCATTGACCGAGAATCTGCAACTCTTCACCATCCAACTTAGCCAACCGGAAGGCATTGCTACCTTTGTATTCAATGATCATGTATGGACCACTCCATATGGCATCAAACTTGGAATGCTTTCCTGGCTTTGCATGATCAACATCCCACTTTAGTACCAAATCTCCAGCTTGCAATATCCTGGCCTTAGCTTTCTTGTCAAAACTCTTCTTGATCAATGCTTGATCCTTTTCCATGGTCTACATTACATGTTCTCTTGTTTCTTCTAATTCCATCAGCTCTTGCATACCTGATTTCCATAGGCTCAAACTCAGCTAGTTCCAACTATTTCATGAGTTCCAATGCTGCAACTCAGTGATATAGGTAGAACTGCTTCTTTCCCGTATACAAGCTTGTATGGAGAGCTTCCTGTAGACCTCTTGGTGTGATCCTATCAGCCCATAGAGCTGATTTGAGCTTTGCATGCCAAGTTCTCTAATTCTCATCAAGAGTTTCTCCTTATGATTCTTAGTAGGTTCTTGTTCATAGACTCTACTTGACCATTACCCTGAGGGTAATAATTTGATGAAGTGTTGAGGTACACACAATTCTTGACAGCCCATTCAGTGATCTTTGTGCCAAGGAATGCCAATGCATTGTCTGATATGATAGTGGTAGGGACACCAAACCTCGTGACTATCCCTTCATAGAAATCCAAGATGTTGGATTCATTTTCCTCCTTGAGTGCCACTTCAGTCCACTTGGTGAAATAGTCTATTGCCATAAGTATCCACTTGTGGCCTTGACTTGAATTTGGATTGATAACCCCAATGAAGTCCAATCCCCATTGCATGAATGGTTGATTTACTAAAATCGATGAAGGGGCAAGCACTGCTAACCTTTCTTTCCCTGTGAAGAATGCACATCTCTTGCATTTCTTGACCCATGAGTAGCAATCATTGAACACCGTAGGCCAATAGTAACCAACCTTCATGATTTTGAGAGTTATTACTCATGGAGCAAAGTGGCCTCCTACTTCTCCATCATGGAACTCATGTAATATCTTCTCAACTTGACCTATTCCAATGCATCTCAATAGAACACCATTGATATCCTTCTTGAACAAGATGCCATTAATGAGTACATACGGATGGCTTGTAATCTAAAGTATCTCCTCTTAGCTTTGTTCCATTTTGGAGGGCACAAACCTATTTGGAGATAATGCACCAAGTCTTGAGTCCAACATGGAATGGGTGCATCATCAGTTGGTTGTTCTTGATCATTTTGTAGTAACAGACAACATCTTCTTCACCTTTTGATCCATCAAGTTGTTTGGAAGCAAGTTGCTCACACAAACCTTTTCCATGAACCAACTTGGTCACTTTGATTTCAATGTCATATTCCATTACTCGAGTGATCCAACCTATCTCTCTTCTCATTCAAATCCTTGTTTAGGAGAAAGTCCTTAACACCAACATGAGACACCAATAGTTGAATCTTATTGTTTGAGACCAAGTGTTTGAACTTCTTCAAACTCCTGATGACAACAAGGACATGCTTTTCAATGAAAGAATACTTTACTTCATAATCTTCCAGGATTTGACTGAAGAATGCTATGGGCTGTTCTGAACCTTCTCTATTCAGTGTCAAGATAGCTTGAGATTGTATCTGATCCTCCAAAAGCATACAACATGAAGTCCTTTGAAAATTCTGGGTTGATAAGAGTTGGAGCTCGTGATATTGCATGCTTGATGTTCTCAAAACTCTCTTTTCCTTCTGTTGTCCATTTGAATGCAAGACTCTTCTTCAACATCATTGTTAAAGGCTTCACAAGAGTGGAAAAATTAGGCACAAATCTGTGGAAAAAGTTTATCCTTCCCAAGAAGCTTTGGAGAGATTTCTTGTGGTGTGGCAATGGAAGTGTTCGATGGCTTCAACCCTTTCAGGATCAATTGTTAACCCTTCCCTTGAGACAATGTGGCCCAAAAAATTTTCCCTCGTGTGCCAAGAATACACACTTCTTTGATTCAATGACACTCCAAACCTACACCTCTGAAAACACTTTCCTGAGGTGAAAGAGATGGTCTGTTATTCTTTGAGAAGACAATGATATCATCTAGGTATACCAACACTATCTTGTTGATTAAGCCTTTGAACGCCATATCCATAGCTCACTGAAATGTTGCTCCAACATTTGACAATCCAAATGGCATCTTCTTGTAAGCATATGTGCCCCATTTTGTAGTGAAGGCTTGTCTTGAATTGATCTTCTTCCTTCACCATTATCTGATTATAGCCTGAGTATCCATCTAGCAATGAAAACCTTTCTGAACCAGCTACAACCTGCAAGATTTGTTCCATTGATGGAAGTGGATAATGATCCTTGAGTGATGCTCTATTTAGATCACGAAAGTCCACACACAATCTTATTTCTCCATTTCTCTTTCTCACTGGCACCAAGTTTGCAACCCAACTTGAATGTTTGATAGGGAAGATGATACTAGCCTCAATCAACTTGTTCAACTCTTTTCTCATGAGAGGTTCAATATGGGGATTCACTGGCCTTTGCTTTTTCTACTTGATAGGCTTGGATTCTGATCCAGCTCAATAGTATGTTGTGCCAACTTTGGGTTGAAACCTCTTAAATCCTTGTAAGTCCAAGAAAAGACATCTGGGAACTCTTGAAAAAGCTGAACAAATTCAGATTTCTCTTGTGGGGTACTTACTTTGCCAATTTGCAATGTCTTTCATTTACTAAAATAGGCTCTGAATCTTCACCCTTTACTTGAATGTTTGCTTTCTCCTTCCGAACTGATCATTTGGGTTGAAGATTGACTCCAAGGTTATAAGGCCTTTGGTAATTTGTTAGTTCTCAGCTGCACCACTTGGTCACCATACTGTTGCTCCAAGCTTGTCTTGATTTCTAGTGGAGAACTCAACTTCTTCTTGTAGGAAATTGACAATTTGCTGATCATTCTCAAAGACTTGCCAACTTGTGTTGTTATCCGAACAACTGGTCTCACAACCACTTTGATATGAGGCTGAGATTTCTCACTTTTGATACTTTCTACAACATCAAATGCAGCCCCAATTGCTTTAGTCTGTCTGTCTGCTTCATTCTTCTTCCTTGGGATGGAATTGATGCTAAAAGCTTCAAAATCTTCAATGAGATCCCATACCCATTTTTTTGTAGTTCTTCAACAGATCATTCTTGGCAGCATTTTTCCTCTAACTTGGTTCACAATCAGCTCACTATCACCAAATACTTGCAAATTCTTAATGCCTTTCTTCCTTGCCTAGTGCAATCCATGAATTAAGGCTTCATACTCAGCTGTGTTGTTTGAGCAAGAAAACTGGAAACGGAAGGCCGAGTAATACTTTGTACCTTGTGGTGAAATGAGCATAGCTCCTCCTCCTACACCTTGTCTACTTCTTGATCCATCAAAGAACAATTTCCATACTTCATTCTCACCCTTGTGATCTAGCTTGGTGATGTTAGGGAGAGGTTGATTCTCTTCATGCAAACAATAAACTCCTAGCTCAGATTCCTCCATTTCTTTGTATGGATCAAATGCATGTCTTTTTTTTCCCATTCATCAAGAGTCAAGTCTGAATGCATCCGACCTTGGTGTCAGCTTCATGAGTGCTTGGATAATCCTCTTGATCGAATGCTTGAACAATTTGCATTGATTGGACTCGGCGTATGGGGCTCTATGTGAAAATATGCAATAGGCTCAGATCTGATTGTAGCCTTAGTTCCATACCTTGTTCTAAATAACATGTGTGACCAATCAGCCAAAAGATAGCCTCCAATTTTAGCAGTGAAGTCTCTTGACAAACACAATGCAAAGAGTGGTGGCAAGTCTATGACTGACACATCTTGTAACACCATTACATTGGGACACACGTGTAATGTGAGGCTCAAATATTTGATTACTCCAACCATTGTCACTGTTGTCCCATCCAATTGCACTACACCCCTAGAGATGACTTCATATTGAAGACCTAACTGATCAACTATTTGTTTTGGCATGACTGAGCTACTTGCTCCCGAGTCAATCATGCAATTATGTACCAACTTATCTCCTATGATCAATGAGACATAGAATGGAGGGGGCTTCAAATTTTTACCTTGTTGTCCTCCATGATTTCCTTCAGCTGAGTTGCATTGGTAAGAACCTTTTCTTGTTGATTGGGTGGCTGATTTGATGTTGACCAATTTTCCATAGCATCCTGCAATAGGTCTCTCTATCCTGGGATAGCCAATGACTCCCACATTGAGATGTTTACATTCATTTTCTTCATCTACTCAATGATGTTGAATGGAGATGAGCTATCTCTCTACTGCCCCTTTCCTTGCACATTCTTCTCTAGCACTTGAGTTGTTGCAACCGACACTTGAGATGGTTTAGAAGGTGGTTTGGGCTGACCCTACACATTTGGAACTACACTTTGATTGCCAACACCTTGTGGAGTAATAGAGGGTTGTGGACCATTTGAGTTGGATGACTGTCCTTCCCCAATGTTTCTCTTCTTGGAGCATGTATTGGCTGCTACACTTTGAGAAGGTATTTGATTTATACCACAAAAATCTTCAACCTACCAATTGACAAGTGTAGTTTCATTCGGAGATGTCCCTTGCTGAGGTGCTTCCTACTGCTGATTTTCTTCATGGCTAGATTCTTGTGACACACCAATGGTTTGCACCATCGAGCTCCTGATTTAATGCACCATTAAAGCACATTGATTGGTTATGTGGTTGATTGCATGGGAAACACCAATCATATTCTTGTGCCATGTTATTTTGCTGGAACCAATGCCCTTGATGTTGAAGCTATACTTGGATCATATGGCCTGAAAGGTCTAGCTAGCTTGAGGTTGTCCTTGGTTCTGGCTCTGATTTATAGTCTGAGATGGTGGCCTATTTTGTTGGTATTGGGGTCTATTCTGATACTGACCCTGAGACTGAGCCTGAGGCTGATATAGCCTAGAACTCTGAGCTTGTTGTCTTTTGATGGTTACTAGCTCATTACCCAAGTTTTGCAATTGCTTCATGACCTCTTGGAGTTCCTTGGAGTTGTTAGATGATGAAGTGGAGGCTTCAGCTGAGCTTTGACTCCTGGGGTGGGTATAGGAGCTAATGTAGGTGTTTGGCTAGTATCTGGGCTTCCTAACTCAGGTATAGAGGCATGGATGGCCTAGGAGTGATTTTTCAGCCTCGAATCAAATGGTTCTCAGCCCCTATGGAAAGGCTATAGGCTATGTAGGTAAAGTTGTGCCCCCCCATTGACTGAATCATCAAAGAAATATCAGAATTCAAAGCCCTAAGAAAGTATAAGAAGGCACCTTCATTAGTGGGCTTTACTGCTGTTGGGATCCTATCCTAGGTCCACTGAAATATGAGGTTAAAGTCTATCAGCTGCTCATTTGGGCTCTCTTGATTGTTGTTAGTTGCTCCAACAAAGATAAGTTGTCACCTTTCTCTCCAAACTGGTTGTGGAGAGCTGTGCACAACTGGTTCCAATTTTGGATAGAGCCTACCTCAAGGCTCCTGAACCATTGGGAAGCTTTCCCTTTGAATGAAGAGGTGAGCAACTTGACTGCAATGTCCATCTCATGGATTTCATGGATTGTATAGACATTCACAATATCTTGGACATGATCACTAGGGAAGTCTGGTTTTCCCTAGTGAAATATGGGATGCTCTTTAATGCTGCAATCGGGACCAAATTTTGTGCATTCAGGTGAGTGGGCTATTGCTGCCAATGAAGTTGACATATGGATTTGGTTGTGCCATCCTGATTGGTCAAGAACTCTAGTTGACTAATGAAAGGCCTTCCAGGTGGAGGTGTTGACAAGGTTCTATTTGGTGGAGATGGAGACCTTTGAGCTCTTCTTCCTCTTCTTTTCTATATCTGGGATAAATGTGTAGATGAAAAAACAATCCTTCTTC
Source organism: Taxus wallichiana var. yunnanensis (assembly GCA_018340775.1). Classification (NCBI taxonomy): domain Eukaryota; kingdom Viridiplantae; phylum Streptophyta; class Pinopsida; order Cupressales; family Taxaceae; genus Taxus; species Taxus wallichiana. The sequence continues at coordinate 878,953,626 of CM031234.1, forward strand.
CCTAGTTCTTGATCTGGTCTGAATTCTTCTCATAAATCTTCCTAGGCTTGGACTACTGAAACCAGTGGATTCTACCTCTTTTGGAGTCACCAGATGTGTAATTTCAAAGCTCCTTCAAAGCTGGAAACTTACAACAAGTGCACATCAATCTTGTTGTAATTAAAATGAAGACTTCTTCTCTCCCCACCGGCATGCCATAACTATTATCACCAATCACAACACCCTTATGTTTACACAAGTGCATATACTTGAGCTCACGGTGTGATTGGATAACATGGGTACTATCTCCAAGTTGTGGGACTTGCTACTTGAGATAGACCTCCAGAGAAAGCTGGTTCTTACTCCTAAACTACCTACCACAATCTACTCTAATGCAGGAAAAAATATCTTTCCTAATCTAACTTTCCAAGGGACCAAGGAGAGAGAATGCATGAAAATGAAAGCCTACACTAAAGTGGTGATACACCAAAAAAGGAGGGGTGTGAGAGTAGTCTTCCAATGTGTGAAAAATAGAAGTAAAATGCATACTAGAAGGGGTGATAACAATTCTCCACAATCTAGAAAATGCATTCACAACAATATTTCATACATGCACAATAATAATGAGTCCTTGCAAGAGCATAAAAATAGACACAATATTCTTGTAATGAAGGTTGAAAGGGCAAGAAGAGTGCAAACAAACACAACAGGGGAAGATGCATCCACAAACTTGTATTTTATTGCTTCATGATATGCACAATTCAATCTATTACAAGATAAGGGCTTGGATCACCATGCAAGGAGTCCACTACAAGGGCCTACAACACATTGGCTTCACAAAGAAATTTTGATAGAGCTTTGCTACAAAAAACTACCTCCTTTTACAATGAGCCTAACACTCCAATTTATAGAAAAATGAGAAGAGAGAGAGAGAGGGGAAAATGGAAATCCCAAAATATGTCCTTCAACCACTTGTAAGAGGCATTAAATGGAGTGAAATGATTGTATGTTACTTGTAAAAGGCTCCCCATACTATCCTGGTGTGCTGCAAAGAGAGAAATAATGATGACCATGCCTCTTAATTGCACTCCCAACTACCAAATAAAACACTGTCATGAACCCGCCACATTTTATGAAAAATATCCATCATTTCTCATCAAATCCAAAATTTCTTGATTTTTGTGCATCGGTCTCGAGAAATGATTCCAATGGTACCAATTTCATGTGTGATTTCATTTGAGAAATGCAAAAGTTATGGCCTTCTGAGTGCGAGCAACTATTTTGGGTCTACAGCATTTTTTGTCATTTGACGGGAATGAGCATTAATTGACTGGAGCTGAATATGTTTCTTTTATTTTAATATATCTACCCTCATCAAAATTAATAAATCCAATTTTTTGATGCAGAGGATGTCGTGCTCATTCAAAAAGTCCAATTTTATGAAAATCGAGCTCGAGTCAAAAGTTATGGCCGTTTGAAGTTCGGGAGGTCAAACATTGACTTTTCTCTTCATTGCGGCTATTTTGAAAAAATCAGGGTCCACGTGTCCCAGATGTCCCTAAACAAAATCTCACATCACATTTCCCGATTTCAGCTTCCTTGTCCTACGCGTTCACCATTGACCGGGCCGTGAGGGCCATTGACCTTCGCATTCGCCGTAACGTATGGTTCCTTTTTTTGGATTTTTCACCTTTGCGTGTCCCGCATACTTTTGTCCCGAACTATCCCGACACATTTCTCCATGCCACCCACAATGCACTGACTTGTGGAAAAATCAATATTTTCATGTCCCACATGTACCTATGTCCCAACTGTCCCCGGACCGCTTGGGACAAAAAACTTCCACTTTTTCTGATTTTCTTTACTGCAAATTTCGGCAATGTGCGCCCCACATGTCCCTGTTGAACTTGTGCGGTCTAGGACACAAAAAGCCAATTTAGCTGATTCCTTTGTATTTCATCTCTATGACTTGGTATGACCGCACTGATCCGCAACCTCCCCAATGCATTAAAACAAGCATGTGACTTCATTTTTAGATTTTTTCAATTTTTTTCTAACTTGTTGGATTTTTCGGGAAGCATGGGAATTTTTATGCACTATGGACGCGTCTTTACTCCATAGACATTAGGATTGGAGAACACACTTTCTTATTAAGATATTTAGAAGGACAATTTCTAGAGTTTCCTATCAATGGAAAATACCTAAAACGCTTATTGGATTGAACTATACCTCCACGTATATCATTGTATTGTGTATAATGTTATTTTCCTTTCTTGTGTTTTGTGTTGTGTTCCTTTTCATTTGATGATCTTTTGTGATTAGCTTTTGTCAATTGTCTTGTAATCAAGGTGTTCTCGGTTTTTTCATGATCATATATTTTTACACTTTTGACTTCTTACCTAATGGATTAGGCACCTAGTCTACTTCTTACATGAGTTTATTTTGTGGTCCTTATGGTACCCATTGGGACCATCACCAAGTTGGAACCGATGTTGGTGCCCATTTTGATATTTAAAATAAACATTTATATCTCCATATATTATCTATATTCATGATTGATTTAGTGTTCTAACTTACATTATTTGATGGTCCTTGAACTATTCCCCATGTTCGGAGCTCTATGTCCAAATAAAATTGATTCATTTGCAGTATGTCACGTCCTTTTTAGATAACATCTTAACATTTTACGTGTTTCATAGTGTATTCATGATTTTTAGTAAATTGAAGTGTTATTCTTCATCACTAATTGAAACTCACCTTTCATGGCATCTTTCCAAGATTTATACCATAGGTCTTCTTAAACTATAAATGAATCGAATAATTCAATAATTCTACTCATTAAGGAAAAATTTAACTCTTCACGAGATTTGTTAGAAGTCTATGGTCTAGGAGAAGATGTGTTGAGAGGACCATATAATTTTTCATCTTATATCATATTAGTATACCATTTAGGCATACATTGAACTATTCCCATGGGTTGTGGTCCTGAAAAATCATCACCATCATCCCCATCATAAGTGTCACAACTAGTGGGAAAATCATATTTTATTTTCACAATAAGGTTACTTTGGACATTATATGCCTAAGAATAAACATGTGACTCTAGGGTGCACTCAACCTCCCAAGTTCGTGCCAAGATAGACGAAATGAAATGGATAGATGGATATGGAATGTAAAAATACAATCCGGATGGAATGGGTGGAAGAGATCAAGGAAATCTAATATTCTCAATCGACACAACGAGTATCTGCTTGTTGAGAGGACATACACAAGCTCTTGAAGATTCCATTGGTATGCTTGAACCTTTGAAGGAAGGCTTATGGCCTTCAAAAATTTTACTTGTGTGAATTTGTAGATTTGACAACTATGCAGATTTGCAAAATGCAAATCCATCCCCACCGCCCAAAAAATAGAATATTTGGGGTATCTTCGCACTTGCGGGCCTCTTAAACATATTCACAATTTATGTAAAGTTGCAATGTGCAAATCAATTCCTAGCACTCGAAAAGAGAATATTCCATGAAATATTACAAATAGCGGGTAGGTGTACTTTGTATCCTTACACTTTGCAATTTCACATATCATGCAAATGTGCAAGATGCACCTCCAACACCTACATATGAAGGGTACACATGTCATTCCATCAACTCATTTCAGCATCAAGAATCCCATGCATACTTGCACTTTGTATTTTTACAGTTAATGCAAAAATGTAATGTGCCTCTTAAGGTCCCAGGCCCTCCAATGGACACATGGTGTATTATCATAAAAGTTTTATGTCAGACATATCATAGTGCTTTACACTTTGCATTTTCATAGTTTTGCAAAGATGAAAAGTGATCCCTCATCCCCAATCCCCACTAGATCTATATACGTGGATGAACCACATTTAAAATTTAATTGTAGACTGACGGTCACAATTGTGTAAAAGAAATTAAGTCTTCTACCATTAATGACCTTCGTGTGAATGACTATATGATCAAAAATTTGGCTAAGTTCTTTACACTACCATTAAGTTTGAAGGTGATTAAGCATTCATGATCCTTAGAGACTGAACCAGAGCTATCAAATTAGAGAACGGGTTGCAAATATTTACATTGTGAAGGAATTGAAGTCTTTTTGTCTTCATTTGGTTTGCAACTGAAGGTTTGAGCTGCACATGCACATGTAAGTTCTAAGGCCTGACACTTATATGTTATCATCATTCCAAGGGTTTTAGGTGGTATGAAGCACATGTTTTCTCTCCTTTACACTATTTTTGTCATATATATAGGCTATATTTTTGTTCAATATTCTAAAGATGAATATCTAGGTGGCCGATATTCATGTTAAATCCCACATCATGCACAATTCGAATGAGACTTGGCTGATTTTCTTCGAGACTTCATGCCCCCAAAAGAAGTGAATTCATGATAGCTATCAATGTAAGTGGAATTGATTTTTCATCCAATTTTCCTCCTTCCATTCAATGCCCTGAATTGGTATGGGCATGTGCAGAAAATTACAACCCAAAACCATGGAAGTTTTGGATGACAATGGTGCAAAGATTCTCTCGTTAATACCTAAAAATTCCAAGCAATGCTGGGATTACCTAAAATAAAAGAGTTTGTTGACATCACCATTGAGTCAACAGGGAATTTATGGACCACCCACCATGTTGCTTACTCCAAGATCATGAACAATAATTTTTTGCTAAAGGTTAGGGGTTCATACAAGGATTCCTAAGAAACTAATTAGGTCATATTTTATTGAGGAGGTTGAGGACCTCATCACCTTATTGAGAAGAATGGTAGGTTTGAGTTCTACTTATTATTTCCAAGAATGGATGTTCAAATGCATCCAAATTGTCCTCTTTTACAAAGATAAAATTTGTTCGACTAAACTCATAAGATAGTCTATCCATGACCGACTTAGTAAGATGGAAATAAAAATTCAAGAAGGATCCACACTTTGAAGTGTGAATTTTATATGACATCCTACCTTATATACAACATACCATGCCATAAGTCAATTATTTCATAAGATCACATTGATATTTTCTTTCCACTAATTATTTACCTATTCAAGCCGTAATCGAGCAATTTATAATATCTACAAGTGCAAGAACCAAAGTGAGTTTGGTTGTTAATTTATACAATTAATATTTTTCACATACATAAAGGTAAGTGATTTCCATGGCACCCCATATATGCTACCGAATTGCTTAGATGACAAGTGTGCACTTCTTGAATTTTCTAGGATACTAGATGAAGTGCATAGATTGATTTTAGGGAAGCATAACACCAATATTAAGTTCCCAATTTATATTGAGAGGTATACATGCTCCATAATTGTCAAAATAAGGCTCTTGGATGAAGAAATGAATAGGTTGGTGATGTATTGTTGATCAAATAATACTTTTCAAAGATCACACAAGGAGTCCGCACGGGATAGAAGGCCAGGACCAAGGGCGCGGAAGGACAGGAAGGACCCGCGTGTGGAAGGCAAGTTCAAATTTTAGGACTTAGCCAATTTTGAGCATGAGGACCTATTTTTAGAAGATGACATGTGGAACACCCCAAAGATGAAGAGACATGCGCGCTGCATTGTCTATCTTTGGAGGAGTGGATCAAAGAATTTTGCATGGAGACGAGCTAAGAATAGGATTGAAACTTCAGTTAATTGCAAGAGGTCTATAGATAGCACACTTGCATGTGTGGCTATGCCTGTAAATGGTGTGTGGCTATCAATAACATGTGGCCTATTTCTGGAATAGATAAGTAGTGAAGGGAAAGTCCCCACCATATATATATGTATGTAGGTGTGTGTGTAATAGAGAATATACAGAGAGAGAGTGTGATGGATGTATGGAGGTATAGAGATATACACATATGATTGAATTACTATATCAGATCCATACACGCATTGGTATAGATTGACAATACTGTAAGGAGATTCTATATTTATTAATAGATGGAAGATATTGGCTGAATCTAAGTGTCATTCTATGTGTAATTGAGTAGTGCATGTTATTGATTCAATCATGATTACTGTTTAAACTTGTTCTTTCATAGATATCAGGGTAGCATGCATTGTAGAATGATGGATTAATTATGAATCTATATGTTTCCTCCTTCATCATGCTGACATCCTACTACAACAACCGTAAAGAGGACCAGTACCTTTGTGTGCTTTGAGTGAGCACTCGGCCAAGGCCGAGTGATGTGCCAAGATGACTAAGGTGTTATCTGGTAAATTCTAGGCTAAATCATTGGTTTTGTTGTCGGGACCTCTTTTTTAGTTATTTTCAGGATGGTTCGTGATGAAGACATACCGGTTAACTCTAGCAAGTATTGAGGAATGGATACATGATATGGAGGAAGAATATGCACGGTGGTTTAGCAGGTGGGTCTAAGTTTAACACACACACTTGGATAGAACAAAATATGTATGAAAACTTATATGAGAGCTTTTTCGCTATCTTTCCAATAGAACTATACGAGTGGCTTACTGGCTTATGCATCTTAGCGAAATGGAGGTATCACGCACTTGTTTGGACATAGGAATAATTTTAGGCCCTTTATGATGTTGATTTGATCTGGACTCATGGTTGTGGATACGTGGTTTCGTGGTGTTCTAAATAGTTATATTCTAGAATATTCAATTTCACGTACTCTTTCCCAGGAGGTAGCTGAATTCTAGTTTTTGTGGTATCTAAGAGGAGCATATTTGCAAGGTATTCCATTGGTGATCAAGATATTGATGGTAACTTTGAACCTAGAGAGTAAACCGATGGCTAACTAAACTTCACCACGCGCGAGGGTAGGAACAGGTTTGGTGAAAGATGGCAGACCTAGTGGTAGAGAGGTAGAGAGAGGAAAGGTGGCTTAAGTATAATGAGGTGCGTGAGAGGGAGATAGAGAAGTAGTGTTCTATTATAGAAAGTATGGCATTGAGGAGAGAGATGGATCATGAAGGATTTATAGCTCACGTAGAAGACGTGGAGCCAGAGCATCAAGAACTCCCCCATCTTAGAAAGCATGATAGAGATCCCCCTCGGCCTCACACAGAAGTGTGCTAGTAGAGACTACCTAGACTGCGGTGTGCATCTTAATCCACCTGGTGACCTAGCCCTTGTGCTTGGTTTTTCAATATCTAGTACAACAAGTAACCAACAAGCTAACTTGGGAAGTAGGAGAGTAGGAGTAAGTCAAGGATCAAGTACATCAATGGCAGGATAGATGACTTTAATGTTATTTGGAGGAACATTCTTAAGTGCATCATTTGCCACATAGAATGTGAGCGCGTAGAATGTTGGATTCACCTCTAGAAGTAGAACTACCTCACAGAATATAGGGTTCAATATAGTACTACTGTCAAAGCACATGGGAGTACATCTACAGGTCCTATTCCAACCATAGGTGGAGGATCAGGAGGTATAGGTGGTTCTAGTTTTAGTGGATATGGTGGTTCTGGAGATAGAGGGAACATAGGAGGTTCTGAATCAGGTGGTCAAGGTCAACATCAACCAAAAATATCTATATGGAGATGTCTCTTCGTCTCCTAGAATATAGAGGTATAGAGGATGCTTTCTTGAACATGTGCATATGTGTGAAATATTATGTGGCACGCTAAAGGGATCATGAATGCTTTGAGGGTAAGGCAAGTCAATTCACTACTACATTACAGGGGGGGCACATGGTTGGTATAGGAAGTTTTACCCTGATAAAACTTGCGTGGATTATGCAGCATTGAGGGATGCTTTCTTGAAAGAGTTCCATATCCCTAAGTTTGAGCAGAAGAGTATAAGTGCACTCAAGGATATCAAGCAAGGCACTACTAAGAGTGTACGTGAGTATGATGCTCATTTTAAGATACTTATATCTAAGCTATCTTATGATATTCACGCTAGCCAAAGATGCACAATGGTTCGTTGGAGGATTGATTACACCTTTTAGAAGGGTGCTATCACATAAGACATACACTAATCTGCGTGAAGCACTGGAAGCAGCTTTGCATGCTAAGGAAGTTGGGAGCATTGACACTGGCGTTAGTCCATTCTTAGAGGCACATATTGTAGCTATTAAAAGTAGTTAGAGAAGCTATTAGCAAATTCAACCCATGAAATGTGCTCAGGAATTTGGTGTATAGATTGTGAAGTGGAAGGCCACACCAAGGATAGTTTCCCTCATAGATCTATACGATCATTATTGTTGGACTGTGAGATCTGCCATTTGAATGATGATGCTAGTCACTATCCTTTGTTACAACATGTGATAAGGAAGAATGTATCTTGCTTTTGTAAGATTTACAGGTCCATGACCCATGATACTGAGGATTGTCAGTTGATTGGTCGATCCGGATGCTATAGACATGTGTAGTATGACATACAAGTATAACAGATAATTCTAATGGTAAGAATGAGCACCAGGATCGAGATCATAATCAAACGCTCTATGACAGGAATGAGGGGCATTTTGAAGGAGGTCGTGGAAGGGGACGTGGATATCATGGTGAATATGGAGGAAGAGGCCATGGTGGAGGAAGAGGTGAGTTCCCTCGTGAAACATGTTATACATGTAGATCTCCTAACCACTATAGGCATGAATGTTCTCAGAATATTACATGTTATTTCTATGGAAAGAACCATAGCTATGAAGAGTTCTCGGACTTATATGAGCATCTGAGTAAGTAGCATAAGCAAAAAAATAAAGGTGCTAGGATGGTTAGAATCCAGAGTGCAAAGAAGATCAAAGGATGCCTAAGATAACAAAAGGATCTAAGGTATTGATAGTGAAGATTACTACACGTGTTGAAGTGGTGCGCGCAAGAGAGGCATTACACTAGAAGCCTACGATTACCAAGGAGGAGGTTTTGCATGTAAGGTACCCAGATCCTTATCATTAGAAGGAAGTTTACTAGGATATCATGGAAGTGCTAAGGAATCTTTAGGGTGAGATATAATACCTAAAGGAGTAAAAAAAAGCATCGAGAGGCAGTCAAACTGATATCGATGATCTGCTGCGAGAGGTGTGTAAGATGTTGTGCCAGAGAACATTATTCCACTATTAAGTAGTTGGTTAAAAGGAACACTCCATGCGTAAATCTTGATACCGATGAAAGTAGATTCTGCATGTAAATATTCCCCCTGATAGCATTGACTATGACAAATAAATTACTCTGAATGTTGTTGTGGATGGGTGGCTATTGAGCAACATATTGATTGATACAAGTGTGGAAGTAAATGTGCTTACATTAGATGCATGGGTAAAAATGGGGAGGCCTCCATTACAACCATCATCTAATGTGTTATTTATGGAAAACCGGACTAAGGCCACTCCCATAGGAGTTTTGAAAGATGCATCTATAACTATACAAGGGGCCAAGTTCACTAGGGATTTTGAGGTATTAGCACTTGCAGAAGTAGAAAATTTTCCAGCCCTACTTAGACACCCTTGGTGTTATGCGAATAATGCTGACTTGAGATTCAATAAGGGGTATATCAGATTTGAAAACAAGGAGGAAAGGGTTGTGATACCTTTGACAGATGGGAAGTCTACACCATATGTTAAGCCTCTAAGCGAGGAGGAATTAAACCTAATTTATGTACGTGCTATTCAAGACCCGTGAGAGTCAATGAACCATCAAAAGAAGGCATCCTACAATGGGAGGATTATCATTCTATTAGTGATACTATGAGTATTGATTGTGAAAATTGGGCTCATGGTACATATGAATTAGTAGGGCGTAAGATGAAAAGCACAATTGGATGCAAGCATGGACTTCGTTTGATTCGATGGCTAGGAAACACAAGACCTTGGTATACAGGGGCAAGAGATTTTCTTGCATTTTTGAAGGCCATGGAAACATAGTGGACAAATAAAATTAAGAGAAGAGATATGTTAGTATATACCTTGTATGGGACAACAACGTGCTAGTGGGTAGTCCACAAAGATAATCTTATAAACTGGGAAGAGATTGGAGTCACTTTGTCTACTAGGTTTATAAGGAACAATGCACTTAGGAAGATAGACAATTATCATGGTGATCAACCTATTCAACATCACATTCAGTAGTGTGAGAGACTCTAGACAATAGGACATGAAGCATTACCACCTTCACTCTGGGTGCATAAATTGTATTCTACGCTACAAGGATGCGCATGCGCCTGGTATGTATATGCAGAACTACATCGAGAGACTAGAAACTGGCAAGATTTGACTACAGGAATGATCTAGACCTTTGACTACTTCTCGACTAAACCTCATGTAGAAGAGGCATTAAAATTTGTCAAGCACTTAACTATGGGAGATAGTGCAAAATTAGAAGAGCATATTCAGGAATTATTCGGTGAGGCAGTTTCGGAGCATGTTTTGAAAAGGAAGAAGAAATGGACTCCATACTACTTGAACATGCTTGCCTTGAGAAAGAGAAAGGAAAGATGGTTTACATTGTGGATGATGAGGAAGTTGAGAACCTAGATACTGAACATTCACAAAGGGTGCACAAGCTCTTAGAAAATTCATACAAGGATAGACGTACCTACCACGAAACAATGAAGACAAAGAAGGTGAATATAGGTTCAAAGGTTGAGCTTAAAGAGGCCATAATTGGATACTACTTTGTTAGACTCAGAGGTAACAAAGATCATCGATTTACTCGGGGATTATCGTGACTTATTCCCTTGAGGGTATCATGAAATTAAAGGCATGCATGAATCACTTAGGGAAATGAAGATAAAAATTAAGGACGGTGCACGACTAGTTAGAAAGAGACCTTACAGAATGAATCCTAATTTGCATGAAAAGGTAAAAGAAGAAATTGATAAAATGTTGAAATATGGAATTATCAAGCCCCTTGATGATTTATATTGGTTATCCTAATGGTGATCAGTATTAAGAAGGATGGAAGAATTAGAATATGTGTGGACTATAAGGAGATGAATGTTGCATGTGTCACATATCCATTCCCTATGCCATTCACTGAGGAAATACTAGAAGGAGTTGCGGGTGTGAAATATATTCCTTCACAGATGGGTTTTTTTGGGTATCATCGGTTAGGATTTCTCGGAGGATCAAGAAAATACAACATTTGCTATTGAATGGGGTAGTTTTTCCTATATTGCGATGCCTTTTAGATTAAAAAATGTGCTCATATATTCTCACACATAGTTGTTCGGCATTGAAATATTTTATTCAAAGACTTCATACAGTCTACCTAGATGATTGGATGATATGGGCTTGTGAAAGATCATTGTGACAATATGTGCTTAGTGTTTGAACGGTCTAGACAATTTCGTATCTCTTTGAACATCAAGAAATGAATATTTGCTATGTAATTTGGGATATTGTTAGGACATATAATCTATAAGAAAGGTTTACTTGGTTGATCCAAATAAGGTTGCAGTCATTTTAGGCTTGGAAGCACCTACCAGAAAAGTGAGGTGCATAGATTTTTAGGTCATACAGATATTATAGAAAATTCATGAAAGGGTATGCCAAAATTGCTGCAACCTTGGAAGAGTTACTAAAGGGGAAAAGTACATTTTATTGGGGAGAACCACAACATTACACATTTTGTTAGGTTGTGGAGCCTGTTTTCATGTGTGAAAGTGTTGAAAACTGTACACTAAGAGTCTTGTACACTTTTCATGTATCCTCGAATTTTTTTTTTTAGGCGTAAATTTTTTTTAGCCTCGAAAAATGCACCTGACATATCGAGAAACGTGCTCTTCTCATATGGGTGAGTTTTTGAAACATAGGTTTATGGGACGGGTTTTGCCCATGGTTTTGATACCAAAGGTTTTATAAAACTACTTAAGCGGTTTGTCTATTTATATGGTCTTATGCATATGATAGATGTACAAGTAAATGTATTGTAGATGTGTTTTGAATTTGGGTGTGAATTCTGTAGAGTTTGTTGAGTATAGCTCCAAACGGATATGGGTATTGTATTGAGAGAGCGGTGGCTTGTAATAAAATATGAGAAAGTGATTCTTGGTGGATGTATCCCAAATTGGGTGAACCATGTTAAATAATTTCTCTTTGTGTTATGTTATTTTATTCTGCAATTTTATTTGAGATCCGTAAGAATTTCTGCATATTAGTTTCTCTCATTGATTCGTGAGGGATTATCCCACATATTTTATCCCTTATTTCCTAACAATTGGTATTAGAGCCTGGTTTGGTTTGTTGAAGTGTTGAATCGCAGGGAAATTTTTTTAGCTTGAGTGGGAGCTATGGCAGATGATGGAAGATCTAGGGTTGATAAATTCAACGGGTAGAATTTCATTTTGGAAGATGCAGATGAAAGATTACCTTCATCGAAGGATCTTTATACTCCACTGTCTGAGAAGGTGAAAAAACCCTTGAGTATGATAGATGTGGAATGGGATTTGCTGGATAGGAAGGCACTTGGGACAATCCTGGCTGTGTTTTACATCTTCGGTATTATTTAATGTTTCAAAGGAAAAGAACACAAAAGATCTAATAGATGCATTAGGGAAGTTGTATGAAAAACCCTCTGCCTCTAACAAGATATTTTTAATGAAAAAGTTGTTTAATATGAAGATGTCTGAGAATAGTTTAGTAGTAGATCATTTAAATGATTTCAATACGGTTGTGAATATGCTAGCTTTGGTTACAATAGAATTTGATGAAGAAGTTAGGGCTTTATTAATTCTGTGCTCTTTACTCCGAGAGTTGGAATACCCTGTAATGGCGGTAAGTAACTCGGTTCCAGCTAATTCAAAGTTGAAGTTTGAGGATGTTGTAGGGGTGATTCTAAGTGAGGAAATGTGAAGAAAAATATCCGGGGAATCTTCTACTTCATGGAATGCTTTGACAGTGGAAACTAGAGGGAGACAGAAGAATAGAGGAAACTATGGAAAATCAAAAGATCGGGCAAAGTCAAAATCCAAGAACAAGATTGTATCTTTGGAATTGTGGAAAGCCTGGGCATGCAAAGAAGGACTGTTGGGAGCTTCGGGATAAGAAGAAACAACAAGAAGAAAACAAGGAGGAAAATGTGGCAACGGGTAATGTATGTCAGGATGCTTTGATTCTTTCTTTGTACAATATTACTAAATCTTGGGTTTTAGATTCAGGGGCTTCTTTCCATGCTTCTCCACATAGGCATTACTTTGTTGATTATGTTCAAGGAGATTTTGGGCATGTTTTTCTTGGTGATGATGAGCCTTGCAGCATAGTTGGAAAATGTTTTGTTCAGTTAAGATGCAGAATGGGAATACTTGGCTATTGAAGGATGTCAGACATGTTCCTACATTAAGATGAAATTTGATATCGGTAGGGCAGTTGGGAAGTGATGGTTATACTGTGATATTTACAACAGACTCTTGGAAGGTTACCAAGGGTGCTCTTGTGGTGGCAAGAGGTAAGAAGGTTGGAACCTTGTATTTAACCACTGATAGTACTAATGATTGTAATCTTGTGGCTTCAGATGCAGATACAACATTATGGCACTATAGGCTCGGTCATATGAGCCATAAGGGCATGAACATCATAAAGAAGAATTTGCCTGGATATACAGAAATAGGTTTGGATTTATGTGAGAACTGCATATATGGGAAACAGAAGCGAGTAAGGTTTCTCAAGGTTGGACCTACGAAGAAAGAGAGTAAGTTAGAGCTGGTACATTTTGATGTGTGGGGCCGGCTCAGGTATCATCTCTTGGGGGTTCAAGTTATTATGTTACTTTTATTGATGATGCAACAAGGAAATTTTGGGTTTATTGTATTAGAAACAAATCTGATGTATTTGAAACTTTTGTTAAATGGAAAGCCTTGGTAGAGAATGAAATAGGTCTTAAGCTAAAATGTCTCGGTCAGATAATGGAGGGGAGTATTACAACAATGAATTTAATGATTACTATTCTAAGAATGGAATATGTGGGTAAAAGACGGTTCCAGGAACTTCGCAGCAGAATGGGGTATCAGAAGGGATGAACAAAACAATAATGGAATGTGCTAGGAGCATGAGGTTACATGCAGGACTGCCTCTTTATTTTTGGGCAGAAGCGGTGAGCATAGCTATGTACTTGATAAATAGAGGACCCTCAAATGCCTTGGATGGAGGCATACCTGAGGAGGCATGGTATGGTAAGAAAGTTGATTATTCATTTCTTAGAGTCTTTGGATGTGAGGTGTTTGTTCATATAGACAAGGATGATAGGACCAAGCTAGAGGATAAATCAGAAAAATGTACTTTCATTGGTTATGGCGGTGATGACTTTGGATTTAAATGTTGGAGTATTAAGGACAAGAAAATCATTTGGTCTAGGGATGTGGTCTTTAATGAGAAAGTCATGTATAAGAAACAGTTGCAGGAAAACAGGGAAGAATCCAAGAAAGAATATGTAGTGGTAGAGGATCTTCCGGATGGGAAAGTGACCCATGAATCAGTTCAGGAACCTACTCAATAGGAACCCCAAACTCCTACAATGAGGAGGTCTTCTAGGGTAAGAAAAGAACCTAAACGTTTTTCTCCTTCTCTTTATTATTTATTACTCACTGATAGTGGAGAGCCAGAGAGATTTGATGAAGCAATGCAGGTAGATGCCAAGAAGAAGTGGGAGCAAGCCATGGATGAGGAGCATAAGTCTCTCATGGAGAACTAGACTTGGGATTTGGTGAAGCTACCGGAAGGAAAAAGAGAATTGTAGAACAAGTGGGTGTACAAAGTTAAAGATGAAGGAGGAAAGAAAAGATATAAGGCCCAGTTGGTGGTCAAGGGGTTTGCATAGAAAAAAGGTATAGATTTTGATGAGATTTTTCTCCTGTAGTAAAAATGACTTCTATTAGAACTATTCTTGGAATAGTGGCAGTAGAAGACTTGCACTTAGAACAGCTTATATGTAAAGACTGCATTTCTCCATGGTGATTTGGAGGAGGAGCTATATATGCATAAGCTAGAAGGATATGAAGTCAAAGGTAAAGAGGATATGGTGTGTAAACTGAAGAAGAGCTTGTATGGCCTGAAAAAAGCTCCACGTCAATGGTATAAGAAGTTTGATAGCTTCATGATGGAGCAAGGTTATATTAGATGTCATTCTGACCATTGCGTGTATATAAAGAAATTTGAGGATGGAAGTTATATTTTCCTGTGTTTGTATGTAGATGACATGTTGGTTGTAGGTAAAAATATGTAGGAGATAAAAGTACTCAAGAAACAACTAAGTGAATCCTTTGATATGAAGGATTTGGGGGCAGCCAGACAAATCCTTGGTATGAGGATAACTTGGGATAGGAAGGAACGGAAGCTAACTTTATCTCAGGAAGAGTACATTAAGAAGGTATTGGATAGGTTTAACATGCAGATGCTAAACCAAATGGGACTCCTTTGGCGTGCCATTTTAAGTTATCAAAGGAGTAGTGTCCCAAGACAGATCAGGTAAGAAACCGATGTCCAAGGTACCTTACTCATCGGCGGTTGGCGATTTGATGTATGCTATGGTGTGCACTAGGCTCGATATTTCCCATGCAAAGTGGGAGCCGTGAGTAGATTTATGAGTGATCCGTAAAGAGCATTGGCAAGCAAGAAAGTGGATCCTTCGGTATTTGAGAGGAACCATGGGGGTAGTTTTGTGCTATAGTGGATCGAGACACCACTTTACGTGGTTATGTTATGTAGATTCGACATGGCTGGAGATGTAGACAGCAGGAGGAGCACGACAGTTATATTTAAAGCGTAGGTGGGACAAAGTGAGATGGATTTCACAACTACGAAGGCCGGTGGCTTTGTCAACCACGGAGGCTGAGTATGTTGCTGCAACAGAGGCTAGCAAAGAGATGATTTGGTTACAACAATTTCTTGAGGAGTTGGAGCATAAGCAGGAGGAATGTAAGCTACATAGTGATAGTCAGAGTGCTATACACCTAGCTAAGAACTCTGCTTTCCACTCCAAGACGAAGCATATACAGTTAAGGTACCATTTCATTAGGATAGCTTTGGAGGAAGAGAAGTTGAAGTTGGAGAAGATTCATACCAATTAGAATCCTCAGAGACATAATGACCAAGGTGGTCACAAGGGAAAAACTAA